>QVQW01000010.1:0-576892 GCA_003635345.1 Coniochaeta pulveracea | reverse complement strand
TTGGTGGCTCAGCTCGGAGCTGTACATGAGACGGCCAGCTTGCATCAGCGAGGCCGGGGTGTCACTTGTCAAACTTGGCGGCAGGCTTTATATGTAGTCACCCCCTCCACGATTACCCTTGTCTCGGAAGCAGGTGTATGTACATCGAGGCGGGTCATGGGGACGGACATTGTGTTACCTGGCTTGTGGATGGGGTATGTTTGACAGTACTGAGTTGTGATAAACCACATCCTGAGTCGAGGGTGTAGGGTTTGTGGCTCTACTGAAAAGAGGCCCTCTTGTCTTGATGGTCGTGAGCATGAGGAAAGTGATAGCGATGTGAAAACATGGGTTCGGGCACAGGGAAATCGGAACACGAGTGCCATTGATGTGGCAGTGACGTAGGTATGCAGCGAGCGGACTTGAACCTTGAGGTAAACCCATGTGTGTTGTTCCCAACATCTCCTGGTTTAGTGATGCTTGATCGCCGTGCCCCGGTCGATTCGCGCCATAACCAGACCTGCTCCCATCCTCATGCCGTCCTGAAGGGCCCGATAGCCTGATCAATGGTGGCATTTCGGTGCATCAACCCTACCATCTCGTGAAAGGTATGGAAGTGTGACTTGTGTAACGCTTGGTGACTGGCAAGAGTATCTGCCCAAGTCCATAGATATACCAACCCGAAACTCCCAGCATTTCAAATCACAAGACCACAAGCAAAAGCTGGTTCCCAGGGCTTTATGATGGTAACAACTGTTACAGGTATGAGGTAAATGGTGGAAGTACAAAGTAAACGTGTCAAAACGCTAATGAATACTGACTAAACACGCTCCCTGATACCATGACGATCAATCACAGAACCCTGCTATCAAAACATCGTGCTGTTGTCCTTCCCATAGCTAGTTATCCTAGCCAGGCGGCTGCTTGGTGAGGCAGATCAGTCCAGACTTGTACCACTGCGTTCCTCAAGCAACCAGTGCCCGTGAGGCTACTACAGCCGGCTCTCCCAACCAGCCGACTCTTCGCCAGGCCAGTGGACATCAGGCCAGACAAGTTTCAGTGCTTCCCATATATGACTATATTTGCGACCCAGGTTAGCGACCGGATTCCCCCAGCAGTTCGGTTGTCGTGGAGTGACACGACCCGGGTGTGACAGTGAGACATACCTGACGTGGATGATTTCCAGACCATCCATGACCTCCTGCGGTAAGTCCTTGACATCCTTCCGGTTCTGGGCCGGGAGAAGGACCGTCTTGACACCCGCACGCAGCGCCCCGATCAATTTCTCCTTGATCCCGCCTACCGCTGTGATTCGGCCGCGGAGAGAGATCTCGCCCTGGAAAGAGATTAGTTAGTTGTTGTTGCACTTTCTTTTTCCTAGAGCCCGAGAAGCGGATAGAACGAAAGTGGTGTGGTCCGGCCAGGATACAATGGAAATAATAAGACAAAAGGATACAGGTAAAGGAGGGATGCGAGCGAGGCTCACCGTCATAGCCATGGTAGGTGGCACTGCTCTGTTGGAAAAGAGCGAGACCAGAGCCACCGCCTGCGCCATGCCACTGCTAGGGCCGTCTTTAGGAGTTGCGCCAGAGGGGCAGTGGACGTGAATACTCCGGTTTTCCATGATATTCTGGTTGGGCTGCGAGGTGAGGCCGAGCTGGAAGGCGTGGGCTTTGACCCACGTGAGCGCCACCTCAACGCTCTCCTTCAAAACATCGCCCAACTGGCCTGTGAGCTGTACGCTTCCATTGCCAGGCATGGCCTCGACCTCGATAAAGAGGATGCTGCCGTTACCGCCGGAGCTGTATGCCACGAGACCTGTCACGACACCCGGCCGGCTTGTCGTTTCAGCGATTTCTTCCTCGTATTGGTCACTACCCAGAATGGTTTCGACATCTTCGACCGTCAGTCGCGGCTGGTATGTCTCTGGCTGACCGGCGTCCTTGGCGTCGGCGTACTCAACTGCCTTGGCCCGACAAACAGACCCAATCTCACGTTCCAAATTACGAACGCCGGCCTCCCGCGTGTACGACTCAATGATCTTGGACACGACCTCTGGCGGGAATATTACCTGGTCTTCGTTCAGTCCGTTGACGCGAATTTGCTTGGGGATCAGGTGCTGCGTCGCAATATGGCGCTTCTCCAGGGTCGTGTATCCAGGAATGTGGATGGTCTCCATTCTGTCCCGTAATGGTGGGGGTATCGTATCGAGCGAGTTGGCTGTCGCAATGAAGACCACCTTGCTCAGATCTATGGGTACCCCAACATAGTGGTCGACAAAGTTGTAGTTCTGCTCCGGGTCCAAGACTTCCAACATGGCAGCAGACGGATCGCCGTGGTAGTTGGAATTGCCGACCTTGTCTATCTCGTCAAGCAAGAATACGGGGTTGGCCACACCGACCTTTTTGAGCCCTTGCACAATCACCCCTGGCATAGCACCGACATATGTCCTCCTGTGACCGCGGATTTCAGCTTCGTCCCGGACGCCACCGAGTGAGATGCGGTGAAACTTCCGTCCGAGGGCGGTGGCAACTGAACGAGCCAGGCTTGTCTTGCCCACTCCCGGTGGGCCAACCAGGAGCAGAATAGGTGACTTGTCAAGCATGCGCTTGCTCTTTAGTACCTCCAGCTTTGCGGTGCTTGCCTTGATCTTCTGCACCGCCTCCGAATCCTGTGCCGCGTTGTCATCAATCTCCTCGTTCCCTTTCTTGCCCTGCTCAGCAATACCGGTCTCCTGTTCGACCTGCTTGATCTGTGCATCCACCTCCTCGTTGATGGATTGCTTCAACCGCAGGACAGCCAAATACTCGAGCAGCCTCTTCTTGACCTTGTCCAAACCATAGTGATCGTCGTCGAGCTGCTTCCTGGCTCTCGATAGCGTGCTTGAACCGAGATGGTCATCTGTCACCGCTTGCCATGGAATCTCAGCCAGGGTCTCCAGATAGGTCCGTACGACGCTGTACTCGGCATGTACTGGACTCATTTGCTTTAGTCGCTTTAGATCTCTCTTCGCCGCTTTCGCCGCTTCAGGAGTAAGCTTGGCAGCTTCCAGTCGCTTCTCAAGCTCTTGCAAAGCGTTGAGCTCTTCATCATCCCCACCATCAGCACCTGGAGCTCTGAACGGAACCACGCCTCGGGTTGAGCCTTGCTTCCGCATCTTTTCCAAGATCTCATTTTGAGTCGAGTCCGGCCTGATAGTAATAGGAATGGAGGACGAAGTGACGGTCGTTATCTTGAAGCTGTTCTTGATGTTATCCGTCTGCCGCTCCAAGAGTTCAATGACCTTGGCCACACGTTCCTTGACATCAACGAGCCCCAGAACCTGTAGTTTTTCCTCGAACGTGCAGTCCACGATGTTGGCCATAAAGTCTGCTAAGGCTCCGGCATCCATAGCCTTCTTCTGGTTGATAAAGGCATTCAGCCGTCGAACTAGTAGTGGTGAAAGTGTAGGAGAACCAGCAGGTCTTGGGAATATAGATGCCACACGAAGTGCTCCCAGGAACTCTAGCGACCGGAGCTTGAGTAGTGGAAACAGTTCCTCGACGAGAGCTTTGTCCAGAAGTGACACCTCGTCTTGGAAGGACTTGACTTTTGCTTCGAGAGGCGCGCCACCTGAGTAGACATTATCCACCCGGACCCGGCAAACGCCCTCGACAAGTAACGTGAAATCGCCGGCTCCTCTTCCCTCGATGCCGGTAATCTTCGCTTCCACGCCCCATTGGAACAGATCTGATTTCGTCACCTTCATTGGGTCAACCTGTTTGTCGGGTGTGGATATGTTTTCGCCATTTTCTATCAAGAGCCGGCCATTGGGGCTAAGAAATGGTGAAGAAACCGGCACACAAGCGATCGGAACGGTGTCAATATTGCCATTTCGGTTCTGGGGTGCTTTGGCATAAACGGCAGCAACCAAAGAGGCTATGTCAGGCCTGTTTGGTGATACTGTGACCCTCTGAATGATGCCCGGCAAGAGCACGCTGCCCTTGGGCAGAGGCAGTAGGGGAAGCCTCGCGGTTTGCCCTGGCGCCATGATACGCACTAACAATATGTGAAGTTCCCTAGCTTGGGAACGTGATTTCCTTGGATCCGATGTTCGTCCACGACCGATATAAGGCGCGTGTCACGCAGTGCACCTTAATCCAGTATTATCAAAAAGTCTCTGTTCAGGGAGTGATATATGCAGAAGCCAGTATAGACGCACGGCAGCGACTCTAATGCGGTTGTCTTGATGATGATTGACGTCGAAGGTTCCAGTTACCCACATGAGCCGAGGCTCGCCAGCAGTACCGGAAACCTGGGGTTAGTGGGGAAGGTCCAACCACTCGAGCTCTCACCTTCCAACACGTCCTCACGTGCCAGGGTCATTCGGGTTGCACCAAGTGAATGTGTGGGTCCTGCCCGGCTAGATCCCGATCTCCCGAGCTCGTACCCGACACAAGCGTGATTGAACATCGTACGCTCAGGAGTCCACGACTCAATGTAATGCTTCATGATGTTTACATCGTGGTTACCGTGGTTCTTGGCTCCATGTATTGTGCATATAATCGGCAGTGCAAAATGAGGTATGCTCCATGACAAACGTGCCGCCGCTTACAGAGATTAATCAGAAGACAACAACCTACCCGAAACCGAGACCAAGCACATCACAGAACATGAGTTTCATCACCAGATGGCCATGGATTTTCTGAACCGTCATGCTAGATACCGCATAGCAGATGCCTGCTCTGTTGGGTTAACTATGTCTAATTTCTCGTCGAAATTAACCGTGGAATGCACTAACTATATGGCTAAGATTGATGCAGCTCTATTCTCATCTCTCAGGGTACAGCTGTCTGTTGCAACACTGGTATTGCCGACCCTGTATAAGGAACGATGTGCGATCAAATTTCATATATATAAGAGACTGTCCTTAAGTCCAAGCATGCTCTGTCCCGGCCTTCCGACTTCGAGGCACTTTAAGTTTCCGGATATCTCCTGACATCTTTCGCTGGCATGGGCGACGGGGAATTTGAACTATTGTACATCTCAGTTCGCTGGTCATTCTCTGTCGTCATGGATCTTAGCGGCGATCCAAGGTCCGGAGCAGGCACGATCATTTGGCCCTTAGACTGGGAAGAGGCAACATCAGCCGCTGAACCTTCTGTCTCGTGGCGTAAGCCTGCTTCTGCATGGCTGCAAGCTTCCAAGTTATCCAGTTCCTGCAGCAGCTTGTCTCTTTTTGGCTTCGGTTCACCACTGGTTTCCTCTCCATCCGTTGATCCAGACCTTGCACGTTTAGTACCGTGAATAGGACCCTGACTTCGTGGGTCGACACCTCTGAGGTCATCCTCGATCGACGAGTGGTAGCGAAGGGCAGACGGACGTGGACAGTGGGAGAAGGACAGAGCTTCCGAACTCGGTCGTCTGGAGGAAGGAGTTCTACTCTGTGCCCTGGCTTGGTGTTAGCAGAAGGTGGTTCGCATCCGGACTCGCTTCTCACCTGGAAGTGGGTGCCTCATCAATATGGGTGAAGGAGGTGTCCGTGATGGCAGGCTCATCGCCGTTGGGAGCTGGGTCATTGCCAAGAGGCATCAGAGGGTCTTTGCTCTTGTTATCCATATCGTTAGAGATAGCCTAGTCAGCTAGCTGCTGGTTGGTATGCAAACACGGCTTCACTTCCTGTGGTTGTAGACAGGTTTAACCGTCCTGTTATGTAGGATAGAACCAGAGGAGGAACATGTTATATACCATCCCCAGACGTCGGATATTCAGCGGGAGTCCCGTCCCTTGACTGGGCTTAGAGAAGTTACGAAAGTTCATAATGGGCCACCTGGAGACCTCTATAACGCCTTGTAGCAAGCATGATCTGCTTCTGGCGACGAAAAGTAAGTCACCCGCAACAGAAGGCCTTCCGAGGACGTCAGGAGGCAGCATCTTGACCTAGGTAACAGTGTCAATCCTGGTCGTCAAGCCTCACGTCGGGTTGTATTCATGGTCAGGGTGGCAAAGATTGCTTGGGAGCCACAGCCCTATGCCACAACCCAACCACTTTTACACCAACCCTTTGTATGTGGGATGTTTTGGGAACCCTCCACATGACATGACACTGCATCAATTTCCGATGCTTTAGGATAAGCTTACGGCGGCGAGCTTTTCTGGACGGATTCTGACGCAACTCCTTTCTATGGATGTCAAGCTGAATGACGGAAGAGGGCAGGCTGAGCCCCCAGCTGAAGCACCAACAGTAGGGTTCTTTATGCGCGAAGGCCGTGCCATGCAAGTCGGAATCTCAACAAGGTTCCCGCCTGCAGATGTTATCCATGCGGGCGCCTCCAAAAACCTCACAAACCAACAGGGTTGCCTCATCTGAGAACTCTGAATTTCAAGAACAATGTGCTTGCAGGTGATGTTCCACGGCGTCCCGTTTGGTGCACAATCAGATTCGAAATTACCTACCAGGGCACGAAGCGTCTCCCCATGATAGTTGAGCAGTAGATTATCTATTCCATTGCTGGGGATGTCAAGGAAACCGATCATAAAGTGTTCTTTGCTGCCACGTTTTGCGGATCTCGATCGAAAATGATATGAAGAGT
The DNA here is from genome assembly GCA_003635345.1 of Coniochaeta pulveracea. Taxonomy (NCBI): domain Eukaryota; kingdom Fungi; phylum Ascomycota; class Sordariomycetes; order Coniochaetales; family Coniochaetaceae; genus Coniochaeta; species Coniochaeta pulveracea. The sequence goes on along the minus strand of QVQW01000010.1, from coordinate 570,341 downwards.
TGGGTGTTTTCAAACCTGGTGGTCTTGGCGGCCTCAGTAGTCTATCAGTTCCAGGTTTTCTTTTCATTTCAGCACCGCCTGGAGGTGTCTTTAAGTACACAAGTACCTGAAAACCCCCACGCCCCACCCTAGCACGGTCGCTATCTAGACTAGGTAACTTCCAGGTCAACTTGGAACTGTAACGTTTGTTCCTTCTCTACTGTAGAAGTAACTCGATGTCTAATAACCCGCGTCAGGTACACCTTTACATGTGACCTCAATACAGCTGGCATCAGACCAACGGCCAAATAATTATGCCTTGTCACTTTCTTCATCTGTACCATTAGCAATGCAATGATGCTCTCGTGACGGACGGGGAGCCGCACATTGCCTTCTGCATGAACGAGCGAGGCGTTATCTCCGGCATCCGTTATCCGGAATACGCAGCAGCACAACAGCAGCCATAACAACCCCCGTCAGGCTAGTAAGCCCAGCTCACGGTCCAACCCCAAATTGTCTTTGCATTTTGTACCCCTTAGGGATGACCGACACGATGGACATCGACTCTCCGCGCGGCACCAAGCGCAAGGCTGACGATGCTGATGATGCACGTGGTCCGCGGCGCATCAAGGTACTTTGTCGAGCGACTACCGTACTGCTGGATGGTTCTGACCTCAGCATATAGGCACTTGACCCCGATGTAGTGAACAAAATTGCCGCCGGAGAGATCATTGTTGCTCCGGTCCACGCATTGAAGGAGCTGATGGAGAATGCAGTAGACGCAGGGTCGACGTCTCTGGAGATTCTGGTCAAGGAAGGGGGTCTCAAGTTACTCCAAATTACAGACAATGGCTGTGGTATCGCCGTAAGTGCCAGAAGCATGGCCTCTAGGACGACAGCTTAGTGACAGGGCACTAACAAGCCACCAGAAAGAGGATCTCCCAATTCTATGTGAACGCTTCACAACCTCCAAGCTTCAAAAGTTCGAGGATCTCGGGACAATTGCGACTTATGGCTTCCGAGGGGAGGCACTTGCCAGTATCAGTCACATTGCCCACCTGACAGTTACAACCAAGACCAAAGACTCCAACTGTGCCTGGCGGGCACACTATGAATCAGGGAAACTAGCTCCCGCCAAGCCTGGTCAGACGCCGGATCCGAAGCCCGTTGCAGGACGTCAAGGCACTCAAATCACCGTGGAAGATCTTTTCTACAACGTCCCTACCCGCCGGCGAGCATTCCGCTCCGCCTCGGACGAGTACAACAAGATCATCGACATGGTAGGGCGATATGCCGTTCACTGCAATCACGTTGCTTTTTCCTGCAAGAAGCACGGAGAATCCTCAACGAGTATAGCCATCCAGAGCATTGCTTCCGTAGTCGATCGTATTCGTCATATCTACGGTGGCAGTGTCGCCAACGAGTTGTTAGAGTTCTCCACAGCTGATGACCGTTGGGGTTTCAAGGCGCAGGGTTGGGCAACCAATGCCAACTACAACATCAAAAAGACAACCTTCTTGCTGTTTATCAACCATAGATGTGTGGAGTCGTCCAACATCCGCAAAGCCATAGAGCATACCTATGCCGCCTTCCTCCCCAAGAATGGGCATCCCTTTGTTTACCTCAGCTTGGAAATTGATCCTCAGCGGGTTGATGTCAATGTCCACCCAACCAAGCGAGAGGTGAACTTTCTCAACGAGGACGAAATAATTCAGGCGGTATGCGAGCACATACGCTCTAAGCTAGCTGCCGTCGACACGAGTCGGACCTTCATGACCCAGACGCTCCTCCCAGGTGGAGGAGGCGGATGGGCCTCGCCAAGCAGTCAACAGACCCTGACAGATATAGCCGCTGCAACTCCAGCGAAGCCTGGCACCCATTCGAATCCGAGGCGGACACCCGCTCGCCCGTACGAGAATAATCTGGTGAGAACGGACACCAACCTCCGCAAAATCACAAGCATGTTTCCCGGGGCTTCAACACCAGCGGCAACCGGCGGAGAAGGCTCTTCGAGGTCCGCAGTCACAGAAAACAATGGGCCGGGCGATGTGTACCAACCGGAGTATGAAATCACCGACCGAGCACCAGTGCCCTGCCGTCTGATCAGTGTTCGCGAGCTTCGAGCCGCAGTGCGCGAAGATGCCCACAACGAGCTGACGGAAGTGATTGCGAACCATACGTTCGTTGGGATCGTGGATGAGCGACGGCGTCTAGCCGCAATCCAAGGTGGAGTCAAGCTCTTCCTAATCGACTATGGCAGGGCGTGTTACGAGTACCTATACCAAATCGGTCTCACGGACTTTGCCAACTTCGGGACCATCAAGTTTAGTCCACCTCTAGACCTGAGGGAGCTGTTACGTATGGCTGCCGAGACCGAAATTAAGGCGGAGCAGAAGCAGAAGAATCGTACCACACGCAAGGCAAAGCCCAACGCCGTCATCCGTGAAGAAGACGAAGATTCGGAAATGCCGGACTCGAATCCCTCTTTCTCAGCCACGGACTTGGTTGAGTTGGTGGCAAACCAGCTCATTGAGCGCCGGGAAATGTTGCTCGAGTATTTCTCCATGGAGATCTCTCCAGCCGGTGAGCTTCATAGCATCCCTTTGCTCGTCAAAGGCTATATGCCTCCTATCCTGACCAAGTTACCACACTTTCTCCTTCGGCTGGGACCAAACGTTGCCTGGGATGAGGAAAAGCCTTGTTTTGAAACCTTCTTAAGAGAGTTGGCCTCCTTCTACACACCGGAGCAGCTCCCACCAGAGAAGCGAAATGACGGAGAGGAGCACATGGAAGAAGAGGAGGCCATCAAGACAAGGAGAAAGCATGTTCGATGGGCTGTGGAACATGTCTTCTTCCCTGCCTTCAAAGCACGGCTTGTGGCAACAGGGACCCTGATGAAAGGGGGTGTACTGGAGATTGCCAATCTGAAGGGGCTGTACAGGGTGTTTGAGCGATGCTAAGGTAGCCTCTTCTTCTACGGGTAGAAGGTGATGGGTAGAAGGTGATGGGTAGAAGGTGATGGGTAGAAGGTGATGGGTAGAAGGTGATGGGTAGAAGGTGATGGGTAGAAGGTGATGGCGGTCATTTGCTTGCTGCAACAAGTCTCCCAAGGTGATAACACCGCCTCGTCACCTGGTAGCTAGCTAGTGAGGAAACTGAATGTGAATGAAAGTACAATAATGAACTGGGTGGCCAGGTGCCAACTGCAGGTTTAGCAATGAGGATAAGGCGATAACATGGAGCTCACCACACAGTGACATTGGGCGATTGTCAGCTGTGAGCTATTGTTCACTGATCTCCCACGAGTTCAATCGCGCCTCACTCAAAAATTCCAAGTTGTCTTGTCCTCAAACACCACTGACCCTCGACTCTTTGACTCTGTTCTGGAGCAAGTCAAGCATCGGTCCCGACGAAGCGGTCCCGACGAAGTCATCTACAGTCAAATACCACAAAGACTGCAGCACATCAGCCCTTCGTTAACCATGGCTAAGCAAGCCGCGAATGGTGGCGATGAAAACAAAGGTTGGTCATCAGCAGTGTTCCTAAACATGTCCGTCAATGCTAACACGAAAACGAAGCTGATCGTCCCGGTCCCTTTGATGAAGCTTACACCACCGGCCTGCTGACATTCATCAACGAGACTATCAATAATGAAAGCGAGGCGTCCACAAGAGCCCAGCCTGCCGATGGCTCCTACCTGGCAAACATTCAGAATTGGGCCAGTTCATACCAGACATACCCTGACCCGGCCAATCAACAGAGTCAGGCCGCGTCCTACCAGCATCAGCAGGGCCACAGCCGTCCATACGTCTCCCCTTACGCCACGATCCCCGAGCAAAACCACAGTGCTCCCTACGAGCAGGATGCCGACAACGCCTACTCCCAGGACCCCGGTTCCGCCTACGCCCCGCCTTCGGGCAGCTCTCCCGCTCCCGAGCAAGGTAATCCACCACCGCGCTCGTACATACGCCGTCACGTAACTAACCCTCAGTCTCAGAGCAAGACTCGACCCCCGCCGCCGCGCGGTCCAACCAGGCACTGCCGCACCCCACGTCCGTGGGCCCCGACCATGAGTGCCCGACCGACGGCCACCGCTACCGCAAGCTGACCAGCACGCTGGAGCACATGGCCTGGCGGTGCCTTCTGTGCGGAGACGGCCCGCTGTTCGAGGTGTGGAAGTGCTGGAAGTGCGACTCGTTCCGGTGCGAGCCTTGTGCTCAGTATGAGACGACCCTGGATCCGGCGGCCGAGATACTTTAGCTGCAGGGTGTTGACTGTGTGTGTGTTGGGGATTGGCGTTCTGGTGTTTTGAGGCTGAGAGGATGGTGAGAGGATAGGTAGAGGGCTCGACTCTAGAGTTGAACGAGACGATTTTAACTGTTACCGTGAGACACCATATGAGGCGTCATCGTGACATAGGCTTTTGCCATTGCAACGTATCATGCTTCATCGTGTTGCACAGTGCTTCCCTATGTTTTTCGACGGTTGCGTTATGCGCCACTATGACATGGCACTGCTATATGTAAATCAAAGCATCTTGAAACGATGTCCCAGAACAAAATGCCATGGATCGCTTAGTGTCTTTCATTATCATGTATATTCATGGGTAACGGAAGAGCGTACAACAAGAAGCCCGCTTGGCTCAGTGGTAGAGCGTGTCACTAGTAATTACTCATGTGATGACAAGGTCATCAGTTCGATTCTGATAGTGGGCATTCAACACTTACTTTTATGTCTTTTTTTCCTTCACTTGACTCGGCTGATTCAGTTCATTTTACGACGAATTAACGAGAGAGACACTGACCAGTCCGACTTTAACTTCATCCACACGTACGTGGCATAGGGTCCCCAGGCGTGATGCCTTGACTCATACTAGCAAGGCGAGTACCACTCTAGACCATACACGTTACTACGGAGTGGACGTGACTTTGCGTAGTTCTAAGCAGACAATGAACATTCAAATTGGTATCAAACGATATATCGACTACTGCTCCGGATTCAAGCATCTGCCGTATCATCACAACATATCTCCTGCACCCTGCCCCTGCCCCTGCCCCTGCCCCTTCTGCTGCCCTCCCGTTGACAAGAAATTGCTTGGGATCCTAGGCAGCTGCGGACTCGCCAGCCCCAGAATTCCTGGCGGCGCAAACTTCTCCTCCCTAGACCTCCCTCCGGTCAGCCGCCTGTATCTCGACCGTGTACTCTGCGCCAACGGCTTGATCATATTGCCAAGGGAGAACGACCCCTCCTGACCAGCAGCAACAGCCGGTTCCGGGCCACCGCCGACCCCCAACCCAGCGACTACGGTATTGTTGTCGCCTTCCGCGTCGGAGAATACGTGCTCTGAGTCTTCTGCGTATTCCTCGTCCGAGGTGAAGTCGCCGAGCATATGCGGCTGGTAGGACGCCGGTGCGGAGGGAGAGGTGATGGAGCGGAGGTGGAGGCCTGGTCGGATGGAGGAGATGGGTGGGCCGGGAGAGCCTATGCTGATGTTGAAGGCCCCCGGAGTCATGGTGTTAGGCATCCCCTCCCTAGTGGAGATTACCGATGGCCGGTCGACGAAGCCGTTCTGGAAGGAGGTGTTGGGATTGGATGCCTGGTGGAGGATAGGCAGGATCTGCTCGTCGTAGAGCTGGGCACCGGACTCAAACGTGTCTGGAGAGAACTCGGTTATTGTCCTGGACGATCTTCCGTCGCTTGCGTCCGGGCTGACGGAGATGGTGTCGTCGTCGAAGAAATCATCCACGCTGTCCAGCTTGGATACGAGATCGCCCATGTTGGACTCGGTGCGATACTCGTCCGACATCATGGTGTCTGCACGATCGGACGCCGGGAAGTAGCCGTAGGGGAACTCGTCTGCGTGAAACTCGACGTCTGGCGTGGGTGTCACCTCCGCGACGGCATCAGCACTCTGGCACATGTAGAAGGCCGCATGGATGTTGGCGCGGGTCTGGTCGGTCTTCTTCGCCGGCATGGGAATTGCCCATCCCGACTGTTCGGGAATGCCAAACAAGCTCTGGGTGCGTTCGTATTCTTTGCGGATGGCTTTGGACGTCCCGCGTGTCATGCTCATGCGGAGATGGTGCTTATCCATCGATGTACCCGACATGGTCATGATGTTGTCCAATACCTCAAGCGCTTCCATGCAGTATTCGGTCTGCAGTAGACGAAGTAGGGGGGAGATCAGGTCCGATCCATGACCAGCTATTTCGGGCTTCTTCATGTCCACCTCTGGAATGATGACGCAGAGGATGCGCATCGTCTTGATCTTGATCCAAGAAGTGCTGTTCGTCAGGAATCCCATCAACAGAGTAATCATCTGGAGGTCCAACTGCGGGAGAAAGTACTCCCCCAGCGATGCGAAGAGCTCTGAAATAAAATCTTTGCCTGTCTGGTAGTTCATCGCAAGGTACTGATCAAGCACGTGGGCGATGCTGGTCAATCCCTGAGCATGTGCAACGGCCATCAGATTCTCCGCTGTCCGGATGACTTCAGCGTCCAGCACGTCTGCCTCTAGAGCCTTCAGAAAGCGAGGCGAGTTGGCCAGAGCAGTGAAGAATATACGACTCTCATCTCCAATTAGGCTGTCGTTGGGCAGCCGCACCAGCTTGTCCATCACCCGCAGCGTCTGTGCCCAGCAGGCGGAAGATCTCAACCCTTTGTAAAGCAGTGGCTGCACACCTTCGAATGGGCCGTCCCACCTGGCAGGCTGACCATCATATAGCAGCTTGCGAACAGCAGGGTTTTCAAAGTCCAGCTTGTCCAAAAGATGATCAAGCATGTCGACCGCTTCCAAGAACTCGCGCTCGTTGATCGAGTCGAGGCAGGCGCAAGTGGTCCAGAAAAGCTGCGGGAAGGTGGCTAGTTTCTCGGGATCCAGTTTGGCAATCAGTGTCTTGAGTGTGGTCAGAATCTCCATGGCGAATATCTGGATCTCGGCATCTTCATCTGCAATAGTGTTTGACAGCCGAACGAGCATTTCGCCAAGCATATTCTGGTCAAGTGATGTGAGAATGCACCTGAAGACCTGGAATGATCGGCATGCAAGGTGTCTGACGGAGCAGGATGTAGCCCAGGTGAGTGACAACCGACCCCATTGCTCCTTGATGCCTGGAAAAGCGATCTCAAAGGTCTGCACCACTCCGGTAGTGAGGTGCTCCATGCTTGGCGGGACACTGCTCTCTCCTTCATCAGTCTTTCCGTTGCTGTCCTCGTAGCCCCAAACAACAGACCGATCATGGCGGCGTATGGCGTCGATCAAGTCCTCGATGGATTTCCTGGTATCAGCTGGCGTGTTATCGTCGAGTCTGGAGATGACGAGCTCATGGATGAGATGGACGAGCATTTCTCGGGCTTGTTCTTGCACGAGGGTGGTGTAATGATCCCACAAAACGGTAACGACCTGTAGGAGGATGGGCACGCTTTCAGGGGCAAGGCTGACCGGCGCCACCATCAAGTCAACAAGAAGAATGAGCGACAGCTGTCCATGCGAAAAGCCAGCCTGCTTTGTGCCGACAGGGAGTGCTTCGGAGAGATCAGCACAATAGGGGAAGGTACTGATGTCCGGCGGCGGAGGCACTGCTTCTCGCTTCTCGTTCGGTACCATGGTCTTCGGTGTGATCTGGAGCAACAAGAACTCGACCACCTTGTTTCCGGGCGTGCTGACCGTGCTGGCCAGAAACACGACGATCTGCTTCGCATACTCGACAAAATTCTGCTCTCTCCGCTCCAGACAGAGAGACATGATGAAGTCCAGCACGAGTCGCACATTACCGGGGTGTGGACCAGTCGCGAGGGCCTGCCACAGTGCTTGAACCTCGTTATGCAAGGCCGAGCTGGACTTGATGGTGATTTCGAGCAAGTTGGCCAAGAGAACGTATGACCGGGCCGTAGGGGCCCCGGTAGCGTCCACCTTCAGTTCGATTGCCTGAATCCACGGGAGGACCACGGCAATGACGTTCCGGTGCGCTGCGTCACTGAGACTCTTAAAGTACATGGCGAATTCTGAGAAGATTTTGCAAGCAACTTCACTATGCTGCTTTGCAAGCCTCTTGGATATCTCAAACTGGGCCAGCTTGTAAACAGCCTTGGTCTTGTCAGATATGCTGATATCGAAGTCCTGGATCTTGGAGCTCCGTGCCTGTGGCGGTCTCTCCTCCAGTGCTCTTAGTACATGCGCTGACTTGGATCTGATGTCACGCTGATCGTTACCGAGGATGGACAGACACAGGCCTAGCAGCCTCCAGAAGGGTGATGGGTAGTCGGGGTGTTCCAGAAGGACGTCAGTGACAACGGTGAAGTAGCTCTCGAGCACTTTCGGCACCTCGGCTTGGTAGCATCGGGCGATGCAGTGCTCAAGAAGATAGGGGTACTCCTGGTTATGGACAATCAGGTTCTTCAGAGCTCGTCTTCCAATGACATTGATCCTGTCGCTTCCCGAGTTAAAGATGGCTTCGATCCAGTTGAGCATTCTCCGCACATCGAACTGCAACGTCACGCCACTCTCGGTGGTGATACCGATGGGGCCTCCGCAGAGCGCCGCCATGGCACTCAGCGCAGCCATGCGCAGGTTTCGCTTTTCAATTTCCATGGCCGCAGTCAAGGTTCCGCGTTCACCCATCGACTGCTGGTCCATGATGGACTGCCTCATGTTATCCTCCCTGGCCCTGATCTGGTTTTGATTCGGCGAGAAACCGCACCAGTCTTCCATGAGAGTAAAGGAAGACTTTCTGGACTCGAATGTAATCCAGCGTGAAGGGTCTCGGGTACGATTGATGGACTCGAAGAGTTCCTCCATCAGGCCACAATAGTGCCGCCTAAGCTTCTGGAACTCCCAGTCCATTTGCACGTCGCCGTCCATCAGAAACAACTTGAGATCCTTGGCATACGTGACAAGGTTGCTGAGAACCCAATCGTCGTTGTGGACATCTGGACGCTTGAGGAAATGAGCCGTAAGCTTGTAGACTTGGGTGATCTCGGTGCGTAGGAGGTCCATCTTGCGATTCCTCCGGGGGTTGCTGTTCGTTCTTTGGTGGATACGAGCCCTCGCCTCATCGTTGCAGCGGGAAACGTGCCCCTGCAGTTCCTCCAAAAGGGTGCGGTAGATTTGTATGTTGATAGAACCCATGGCAGCAACAACCGCATCTCTGACTGAAGCCGACGACGCATTAAGAAGCGGGTTCAGGTACTTGAAGAGCGTCCGTGCCGAGACTATCTTGTCCGCGCCGGAAGAAGGTCTGGATGGCTTGCGCACATGCTGGCCATCCTTGTCTCTGGGCGCTGGGCCTTGAGCGGCTCCGGGATCGGGCAGGGTGGTACAGGCGAAGATCAAATACAGTTTCCACTGTTCAATCACGGCCTCGGGTTGAGAGGTGGGAGTCCTGCCTATCAAGCGTCCGCTGCCGGGATCCGATGCATAACCATTGTATATCCCCCGAGAGGGTTCACTTAGAATAGTGATAACCTTGTACATCTGCAGAATCCGGTTGCAGATCAAGTCGCGCCCAATGGTGATGGTGAAGGGACACTTGTCAAAGGCGATGCGGATAAAGTTGGGAAAGATCTTGAACCACAGAGTCGTGTCGTATGACACATCGCTGGTGCAGAGCTCAACCAAGGCTCCACGGCTATTGCTGTTCTGCATGCCTCGCTGCAGCCTGCTACGTTCGGCTACGGATAGATGTTCATCATTAAAATTCATAACTTGCATGGAGTCGTTTTCCAGTATATCGATCAGTCGAAGGGCTTGGGCGTCCTTCTCTTTGCCGGACGACCTGCTTAGCACAGTGTCGAATTCCGTGGTGAGGCGCAGGACGGTGATCGCATAGTACCGGACTCGTTTGGACTGCGAGCACAAGAAGAACAAACCGTGCGCCTCGATATGGTCTACCTCAGCCCATATGCTTGACAGATCCATCTTCAAGGCACGTTTCTCGTTGGCTGCAGTCTCACCAGCATCTCCAGGTGCAGCGGCATCCCGGGTCTTCTGTATGATCTCGTCAATCCATATATGAAGAAGTTGCACATATAGCTTCAGCGTAGATTCCACATGACCCGGTCCGAGCATGCCTCCATCTGACATGGTCGAATATCGGTCATCAAAGTTGAAGATAAAGCGGGCAAATCCCATTGTAACATGCTGTGCGTGATACTGACGAGCGATGGCCTGCAGGGATTGGGCTGAGGATTTCGCTATATTGGGCTGAACATGGGCTGTCCCTGTGCAAAGTAGGTTGATGAGGGTGCCCAGCGGGACATCAACCGAGAGGCATCGTGGAAGTGCCTGTACGGCAACGTGAAGCAACTCGTAGAATGGCTGCTTCTGCTCATAGGGGTTCGGTTGGTCCTCGCGTCTCGAAAAACTGAACGAGTCTGTTACGGGTGTCTTGACTCCAGGACTGTTGAACTTTTCATCTAGAGCTGCTTGTCCACCGAAGGTATTGTCACACATGATCGTGATCTTGCCGAGAATCTCGCAAAACCTTTTATAGGACTCTCGTACGGTCTCTGACAGTTTCGACAACACAAAGGGCTTGGAGGCATCCTCTTCCGCATTGACGACACCTGGACTTGGTCCTTGCGATGACTGACGGGACGAATCCGCACCGCCTGGCGACGATGGCGGTTGATCTTGAGGGTGCGATGTGTGGTAGTACTGGGGAAAGGGGGGTCGGCCTTGCTCGCCTTTCTGCAAGTCAGACATGACGAGCAAAAACGCCCTGATTCCCACCACCATTCGATCCGGATCCAGGTTCTCAATCTTCAGGTCCTTATTTGTGGTGAACTGATCTGCATTCACCAACGGAAAGATGACGGACCTAAAGCAGTATTCGGGGTACCTAAAGCCAATCATCCTGATGATCTGAATGATGGGATCCGTTAAGGAGGCATCAGTGGCACTGAACGTCCGTTTACCGGCCGGCAAGACCAGCTTCATGACCTCGTCCAGCTTTCTGGCGTAAGCACCCACGCCAGCATCGCTGCACCGGTACAAATAGGTCCACACCAGTCTGGACATGACTTGAAGGCAAAGAGCTCTGGTGTAGCGGTCCTTCAGCCTTGGGTGCAGTGGCTGGATCAGCTGGAGCCACTGCGTGTTGAATGTATCAGGAGACGAGACACAGAGCAAGGTGGCAGTCAAGGGGAAGGCGTAGCTCCAATGTCGAGGCTTGATGAACATCTGGGACAGACGAGGACTGATGGTAGCCAGCACTTCGCTCCACCTAGAATGGGTAAGGTGACGCTTGTCGGCTTTGGCAGCGATTGGAAGCAATAGTACCTCCAGTATCTGACAAAAGGCTGCTTTGACGCGCGCACCATGACATTTGCTGAACAGCCGACCAAGAGCGACCATAAAATGGCACGACTGATCCCATGTCTCCTCCGGCGACATCTTCAGCCGGAGATGCCTCATGCCACCCAATACCAGCTCCATCCTCGACTCGGCATCCCGGGATGCATAGGCAGGGCTACGGGCACCCAGCTCTTGGATTGATTTGTCCAGATCTGCAATAAACCGGTCTGTGACACCTGTGAAGTTGATGTCGCTCATGGCGCCAAGAAGCTGGGCGAAGAGGTTCCAATTGGATAGCTTCAAGGGGGACATCATGAGCTGGTCTGTCTCGGATATCTTGAGCTGGCCAAATATGATCCCTTCCAGTTTGTCTTCCATTTCTGGCCCTATTGAACTCAGAGTACTCTGGCTTATAACCTCGAGCAACACGCGACACAGGATATAAATGGACACGGTGGATCGACGTTCGGCCTGGGACACGTACTCTTGTCTTTGCATCAGAGACGCCGGGTTGTTGGCCGTACTGGGATCTGAAGGATTATTACTGACAATGCCTTGCACCTGGACAGGCTCGGTGTTTCGGCGCTGCAGTGCCCCGCCAGGGAGGTTTACCCTAGGCGGCTGTGAGTGCTGAAGCTGACCCCTTGCCTCGCCGGCAGCATCACTCTTGCTCTTTCTCCACAGCATCATCGAGTCAATGAGCGGCTTCGGCTTCTGCTTGGCAATATGCCCCAATGCGACAATGGCCTGATCAAAGTCAGGGTCGACTCCTGGTCCGCAAATATGCTCGATAGACGGCTCCGGATCGAACGGAACAGTGATGGTCTCGTTTAGCTTCTCCTCCGCCCTGGCTATGAACGAAGTGAACAGCACATGCAGCGCATATTCTCCCACAGTCTTCTGTTCGTCCTTGTGGCGGGACGAATGGGAGTGATGGTACCCATGGTCGCGAGACCTTGCTTTCCCGCTGTACATCCTCTCCATCTTCCTCTGGGCCATGGTGTGGGCACCGCTCTCGGTGGCAGCAGTCGAGGAACTCCTTTCTGGTACGTTGAATGGTCCTGTATTCAACGTGTTCAAAGTCGTCCCTGATAGGGCCGTTGCTGGGCGGGACGCTGGTACCAACCCATTTCCACCTCCGCTCCCAGTGTCAGTCTCTCCATCGTCCCTTCCGAACGAAAGCATATCCAGTCTGTCTCCGAGTCTGTCCAGATTGAGGCCTTGCCCAGCCGCGGCGATGACCTGCGGGCTCAGCGGACTCGAAGTTGAGCTGGCAAGGCTTCCATTTCGAGAGTGCTGTATGCCATGGACAATGGAGGTCTGCCGGTGATGGCCATATGTGGCTGACTTTGGCTCAGCAGGTCCTCGCTCAGTGCTTGCTCCACGTGATCGTGACGAGGAGGCAGTGTGTATTCGGCTGAGCAGCGCAGGGCCACCTTGGCTTACTGGAGGATTGACCCCGTGGTCCGACCGCTGGATTTTGTCTAGGGAAGATTCGCGGGAGTGGGTAGTCGATCGGGACGAGACGGTCGGCTCCAAGGCGATAGGTTTAGGCGTGTTGCGCCATTCTTCGTCCTCCTCGTCTAGTCGCGTTATCGAGTGAGGGGAAAACTTCAGTGACTCTTGGCCATGGAGGTCTGGCAGCGTCTGAGACGGAGCTATTATTGGGCGGTCTGGTCAGCTACAGGTTACTCGTACTCGTCCATGTCGTTTTCCGCTCCCGAGCCGCCAATCTCACTCGTCCATCTGTCGGGTCTGTGAAACATCGCAAGCATCCGATATGTCCAGATGTGAGGTGGAGTGCCGACCTATTTTAGGTAGCACCCTAGATGCAGCTGAACCCGGCACTTGGACAAGCTCGTTTCATCTGCATCTGGACTGCGTGGGCAGCTTCGGGCAGGAAGTACATACCCATCTTACGGGGGCCTATCGCCCATGTTCGAGCGTACAATGCTAGCTAGGCAGATTTATGCCAGTAGCGGCAAACCGTACTGAATTTCGGTGGAGTCGGAGACGTGCAGAGTGACGCGATCTCAGTGGTGTAGCAGCTTATTGACGATGCGACGAACAATGTTGTCACTTCTGTGCCGTTGCTGTGCTTGGCTTCTGGAGGCGGGACTATCCAGCCCCCTAGGGATAATTGTTCAGGGGTCTTCAAACCGCTGCAAGGGACCCGGGCCCATCAGGGAATCTTGGCAAATTGGGCACGTGCTTTGGTGTTTCCTGTCAAGCCCCACGAGGGCCACCGCGACTAATTCTCAGTCAGCAACACCAAATGTAGGGTAAGCTCTAACTGTATCCGAAGACCTACAAGTATTGGGCGGTCTACCACTTAGGGGAGGCACGTTAGGAACCTTCCTCCAAGCTCAATTCGACGTGATGTATCTTGTGTTGGTGAATGGTTCAGCTTTGGTGTGTACCTCTGACTAGTGTAAGCTATGGGGATTGGAGGTATACTGGGTAAAGAACAGCCTGAACATCTGGCGCCTGTTGTGGCCGCTGTTAACGTTCCTCGCACCGGAAGATGAAGAGGTGGACTGTACAACATACGTGGTACGGTACCAGGTACTGGCTATCCGAACATGCAGGGCAGCCCTATACATAATATACGAGGATATTGAGCATCCTGGCTGCAAGAAGAGCTGCCAAAGTTACTCAGCACTTTTGACCGTACATAAATATCTCGTGCCACTAAGGTAATTGCCCACAAATTGGTGAATAAGCTGCCTCGCGCCGCGTACGTAACAGTCTGCTACCTGACAGCATGCCATGAAGCCGTTCTGCCATTCCATGTCTGCTACCAGAATCGGGGAACTCTCGCTTGTCTGTCCGAATAGCGGAGTGATTGTGGGATACCATGCGGGGTCATAGAATGCTGGAGAAGCCAAAGTGAGCCAAAGTGCCCGCTGCCGAAGGCTGTCCCGATGCCGGCACATACTTTTGCGTGCCGCCAGGATGGTCGTCCCTGCTGTTTCGGCCCTCTCGTCGGCTGCAAAGATACCGGCATGCGGGGGAAGCTTCCCATGGCCACTATGGTCACCCACGGCCTAAAGTGGGGTAATCAACTGTCGCAATTGGAGAACACCCCGGGTACGGGAGCTTGGCCACCTCCTATCGAGAGCAGATAAGTGACAGTTAAACCGTCCAAGTCACCCTGTTCCCTGCAAGAGCCGAATCATCCCGCTTACCTGTCCTTCTATTCCCCCGGCATATTTCTGTTTCTCCTTGCAGTACAGCAGTGTTCTGTTCGCTTCTGTGATTCGGGAACTTCAGTTGTTGTTTTTCTGTTTTCGTCCGAGCATCGTCAAGTCAAGGACGGCATTGGCACTGCCCTCGTGGACTCGACTGCCTTCGTTTGCCGATTGTGGATCTCGTCCTGTTTATCGGGTGATTTCCTGTAATCCCCGCAGTAGACTGGCCACATTATCGCATTGCAGGATCGAGAGACAAATTGTTGTCAGTTGCAGTCGCACGAGAAACAAGGAGGCGTCAGGCAGGCGTTTGTTGGCGAAGCGGGAGCCTTATCTCTTTTTGGGAACTGTCCGTTTATAGGTTGCTCGAAAATGGCGGAACTCGACACGTTAGACATCATCGTCCTCGGGGTGATATTGCTGGGGACGGTTGCTTACTTTACCAAGGGCAAGCTATGGGGGGTAACGAAAGATCCATACGCGAACTCGCTCCTCAATGCCGGCGGCATCAAGGCCGGCAAGACACGAAACATCATCGAGAAGCTTGAGGAGAGCGGCAAGAACTGCATCATCTTCTACGGCTCGCAAACCGGAACCGCCGAGGACTATGCCTCGAGACTGGCAAAGGAGGGCAAGAGCCGCTTCGGGCTCGAGACCATGGTTGCGGATCTAGAGGACTACGACTACGATAATCTCGACGCGATCCCGAGCGACAAGGTTGTCATGTTCATCTTGGCCACCTACGGCGAGGGAGAGCCTACCGATAACGCTGTCGACTTCTACGAGTTCATTACCGGTGACGAGCCTCAATTCTCGGAGAGCAACGATCCCCCTCTCGGCAACCTCAACTACGTCGCTTTTGGTCTTGGCAACAACACATACGAACACTACAACTCCATGGTACGCAACGTCAACAAGGCCCTCGAAAAGCTTGGCGCTCACAGAATCGGCGATGCTGGTGAGGGTGACGATGGCGCTGGAACAATGGAGGAGGACTTCTTGGCTTGGAAAGATCCCATGTGGGCTGCTCTCGCTGAGAAGATGGGCCTTGAGGAGCGAGAAGCTGTCTATGATCCCATCTTCAGCGTGGTAGAGCGTGACGAGCTCACCAAGGAGGACCACGAGGTCTACCTTGGCGAGCCCAACAAGATGCATCTCGAGGGTTCTGCCAAGGGCCCCTTCAACGCCCACAACCCCTATATTGCCCCTATTGCCGAGTCTACCGAGTTGTTTGCCGTCAAGGACCGAAACTGCCTGCACATGGAGGTGGACGTCAGCGGTTCCAACCTGAGCTACCAGACCGGTGACCACATTGCTATCTGGCCCACCAACCCTGGTGAGGAGGTTGACCGTTTCATGGACATTCTCGACTTGACCGAAAAGAGGCACAACGTCATCAGCGTCAAGGCTCTTGAACCTACTGCCAAAGTCCCCTTCCCCACGCCCACTACTTACGATGCCGTTGTCCGTTACCACATGGAAATCTGCTCTCCTGTATCCCGTCAGTTTCTCTCTCAGCTGGCCGCCTTCGCGCCTGATGAGGAGAGCAAGGCCGAGATGACCAGGCTAGGAAGCGACAAGGACTACTTCCACGAGAAGGTCGCCATCCACCACTTGAACATCGCCAGAGTCCTCAAGGTTGCCAGCAAGGGCAAGAAGTGGACCAATGTCCCATTCTCCATCCTGATCGAATCCGTTACCAAGCTCCAGCCCCGTTACTACTCTATCTCGTCCTCCTCTCTGGTCCAACCAAAGAAGATCTCTATCACGGCCGTTGTCGAGAAGCAGGAGATTCCTGGTCGCGAGGATCCTTTCCGCGGTGTTGCCACCAACTATCTCCTGGCCCTCAAGCAGAAGCAGCATGGCGATCCCAACCCCGAGCCTTTCGGTGTCAGCTACGAGATCACCGGACCCCGCAACAAGTACGACGGCATCCACGTCCCGGTCCATGTCAGGCATTCCAACTTCAAGCTGCCTTCGGATCCTTCCAAGCCCGTGATCCTGATCGGTCCCGGTACTGGTGTTGCCCCTTTCCGCGCTTTCGTGCAGGAGCGGGCAAAGCAGGCAGAGAACGGCGAGAATGTTGGAAAGACCATCCTGTTCTTCGGCTGCAGGAGGAAGTCTGAGGACTTTATCTACGAGAAGGAGTGGGAGGTAAGTTGCCTGATCCAGTAAAGGCGAGAAGAAAAGTCCTCCTACTAACTGATCTTTTCAACAGCAATACAAGAACATCCTCGGCGACAACTTTGAGCTCGTCACAGCCTTCTCAAGAGACGGTCCCAAGAAGGTCTACGTGCAGCACAGGCTTCAGGAGCGCGGCAAGGAGATCAACGACCTTCTCGAGAAGAAGGCTTACATCTACGTCTGCGGTGATGCCGCCAACATGGCTCGCGAGGTCAATGCCACCATCGGTCGCATCCTGGCACAGAACCGCGGTATTCCAGAAACCAAGGCTGAAGAGATTGTGAAGAACATGAGGGCCGCGAACCAATACCAGGTAAGGATCTTTCCATTAGCAGCTCGCCCAGTGATACCCGGAACCCCCAACCCCCGCGCTGTATTTCTGAAACACTTGAAAAAGCAAATGCTAACACAGTGTCAATAGGAGGATGTCTGGTCATAGATCCAACAGATTCACTAAACTGTCCAATGGTATCGTTGCACGCGCACGCTTGGCCTTGATTTGCAACATGCGGCGATTATAGAAGCCAAAGTCGGTGACAGCACAGGCGAGGTGGTACGGTGACACCGATTTGCCAGGCGTGCATGTATCGGCTGGGATATAGGTATTAGAGGAGTCATGTCAAGTCATTACATACCGCTATGCTTCTTGGGATATAATCTAATCTAACCCTTTGTGTTTGATGGTTGATACACTATGTACATCAGACTTTCCCTTTTCCTATCAACATACTCTGGTATAGTGTGTCAGATAAGTAGCTATAACAAAATGATACACGCCTGAGTATGCATGGAAACAGGTCTAGATGCAAGATATGGCATCCTCTAGCTATGGGAAGACTACTGACTGGGACTCCCGGTCCGACCAGGCGTGTCAGATGCATATGCGTGCAGCTACAAGCGGGACACGCTGTAGACATACTGCTACTGCTGCCAGCAGGTATACCGGAGGTCCTAGGTGCAAAACATACCCTACACTTGGCACAGTTCACACTTAGGCACAGTTCACGCTTAGCCACGCTTAGAGTCGCCGCTCTTCGTATAGACCGGGCGGTCGGTCATGATCGATGTACATAGTCATCGTGCAATTATGAGGCCATAGAGTCAAAAGTGCGGTGAGTGAGCATCGCGTTTTCCGGAGCATCTGTTCTCATAGTAGCCGTCCTCCGCGTATCATAATCAGCTTTATGCTCGAAATAGAACATCTGCTTTATGACCGAGCTGGGGATTTAGTGAGTGTGCACGAAATGGACTGACAAAACGTGCGACACCAAACGCCATGGCATGGTGTTGACAATCCAAGCCTCGGAGGTGAATACAAAAGGAGAAAAGCGTGCTGCGCCGCTGATCATCACATCTTCTCTTGTCTATGCATGTCTGACAAAAGGGATAGGATAAGTGCCTGTGATACGAGGTCTCACCTTGACCGTCTGCAAGATTGGTTGTCAAGAACGGCAGGGTACGATGGGAGAAAGAAGCAAAGTAACAAACAGATGGATCTAGACCACGCGATGCATCGCATACGCACGTAGGCTGCCACTGGGAAATCCGAGCAGGGCACGTCGGAAACCGGGATGGGTAAGTAGTTCCAACTGGTCTATCTTTTGTTTTCTGAACGGATAAGGGGACCCCTGGAAAGCGGGCTGTGAACGGTCAGCCAGTAAGGGGTTCCGGGGCCAGAACCCAGCCAAAGCAGGCAACCGAACAAGTCCACGCATTGGGATCAGCACTGCTGTAGGCTCCTAGCTCCTGGGAGACCTTGTCGATTGACTCCTGACAAAGACATGCTCGAGGAGATCGCCAGTGTTTAGCCGCCAGTACTAGGGTATTCCATGATGAATCATGACGAGATCATCAGACCAGGGACCGGGGAGCACTGGCAGCAGCGAACTCATCCTTTTCTGTGACGGGACTTCTGTAGATAGCGTTCTGTGGCTGTTGTGGTCTCTTCGTCAGGCACTAAATAAGCAGGGTCATTTCTTGCAACGGTGTAAATCCGTGATGCGCACGTGCCAGGAATCGATGCACAAAGAGTTCGAGATCTCTGCCAGATCGAACCGCATGCTACCCTGCCTCCACAGAGCATGCGGCTAACGACGCATTATCCCGATCTGGTGTTAGCCTCAGATCTTCCAGATCTTCCGCGCTATCTAGCCAATCACGTACTTGTTTCATGATTTGTAGTGCCCATCGACTGCGACATCAACCCAGCGGCTACCACCACTTGTCATGCCAAAGAAGGCCTCCCAGCCGTGTCAAGGAGGGTGCACGTTGCACGTCGCATCACGCGTGTCCTCGCCGTCTTGAGCTTCTGCAGGCAAGTTCTCAAATCAAAGGGCCATGAAACAGAGGCAGGAAATTTGCTCTTTCCTCCACGAGGTCAAGACGTGGTGGTGGAGTTAAGCTGAATCCGGCTCAGCCAGGTCGACAGCCACACTCCGCATTACGGACTTCCCATATCAGAACTTGCCGAGCACTTGATAGTAGACAGTGAGAACCCGACTGTCAAGACTTCCGTCGACCTACATGGGCCCACCATGTTTGTTGAAACTGCAGATGTCAAGCAGAACCCAAGCGGGCAGCAAAGAAGCATCAGCTGGTGGCAGACAAGCTGTCTTGGCTAAACCCCCTATAGCCCGAGCCGTGGTGTCTGGTTAGCAATCTGCACTGAAATTGTCCGACCATACCTGGTTCCCATTCACACTAGCCACGCCCCTCGATCTCGCATATCTTGCATGTTGACTCTAGTGCCAGTGGAGTGCCAGTAGCAATGCTACCTTGTGGTATTCGGCACCAGATCTTTAGTCGTCTGTGGGTGGGACATGAGCAGCAGTCCTGTCTGGAAAGCCCTCCGCTATCATTCATTGGGCAAGATCCGGGCCAGAAGTTCCTTGTTGGGCCTGGAT
The DNA here is from genome assembly GCA_003635345.1 of Coniochaeta pulveracea. Classification (NCBI taxonomy): domain Eukaryota; kingdom Fungi; phylum Ascomycota; class Sordariomycetes; order Coniochaetales; family Coniochaetaceae; genus Coniochaeta; species Coniochaeta pulveracea. The sequence continues at coordinate 550,791 of QVQW01000010.1, read as the reverse complement.
GCTATCTCTTAACTTTCCCATCGCCTTCTTCACACCTGGATATTGCCTGCTTTATGCACTTTGCACACCATACCCACTTCTCCCCGGCATGTACTAGCATGTTGGGTGGCCGGTTTTGCTGAGATCTCGTCATGGATTGATCTCAAGACGGCGGTTACTTGCAGTGAGCAATCGACTATATCATGCAGGCTTTCCATACTCGGGCAAAATCAACCCGCCCATCCCCACAAACTCGAGTCGTCCCTTCTGGAGAGTCGCAGCGTAGGTGTACTCACCGTGCTAGCCTTCGTGCTCTTCCAAACCAGTCAGTTCTCATTTTGTGCGTGTTTCCACATTCCCAGTGGACGTTTTCGCCAATCTAGTGTCATCGCGACAACCTTGGCTCACCGTACGGTAGCCGTTCTCTTGGGAGGTAGCTCTGTCAAGATATCTGAAGAACGGTCCATGTTGTTTTCGTACGCAGCCTGAGATCCTCCAATCATGCTGCCTATCACGGCTGGAATGGGCGACTAACCGTGCCATAGGATTTGTGGTGCAAGCTCAACACCCAGCTTAGCAATCGCGGGATTGTGCCAGTCGCCAGAAATACTGTCATACGCTCGGACACCAACATCGTTCAACTCGCCACGATCGACGGGGCCGGTGTAGAAGGTAGTCACTCGGAGTGCTGGAAAGCGAACATTTGCTGGTGTGCTTGACACAACGGAGTCGCAAGGTATTCGCTGCTTCTCCTGTGGTGTGGACAACATCTGACTTCGATCGCGGGTGGACATCGGCCACGGGTTGCGTTGAGGCCAAACCTCCCCTGTTCGTTTCATAGCGGTGAAAGTCCGTGTTGCAGCTAATTGAGGAGGAAGGAGTTTCTCGGTGCGCTGGAGGGTCATAAGTGGGTGACTCGCGACTCGCTCTGTACTTGCACAAACGTGCTATCGACGTTCAGAAAAGAAAAGAGAAAGGCTTTACTAAGCACTCTGGGGTTGAGGAGAGCCGGAAGTTAAGAGTAAAGGAGGGACTGGGACATTGGCGTATGTGAGGTGGTCCTCGTGCTCCTTCCTTCGTTACGACTGGAACTCCTTCTCTGCCTGGATCCTCGCTTAAGGTGTGTGCTGAACCGGTGCACCTTCCCTGAACTCACGGCTGCTAACCCTTTCCAAGGATCAAAGGCACACTGTGCAGGCAATTGGAGGCAGGAGAAAAGATCTGGCCAACACTTCTGTTTCGTCTGTTCATGGTTGTTGACGCAGATCGCTCTAACCTTCCGGTCAGCCCAACCTTCCACATCGCGACACCTCAGCGGAATTCTTATCATCGTGTCCTTCTTCATATATATATATCGCGGTTGCTGCCCTCCACCGCAAACTTAGGGTAGTTGTCAGTCGACAATCCCGATGTTGTAGACCAGGCTCGACACTTCCAGCAGTCTTATTCTTGCTGTACTACTCTAGACATCCTGTAAGTGACTTCTTTCAGCCTACCTGCCTCCCGCCCGAGCCCTCCAACTTCCCATTCTGGCTGCAGGCTTGCCTAGATACGCGGCACACAGACCCAGAACCTTGCTTCCTATTCATTGCTGATGGAGCAGATCTGTGGTCTTCGAACAAGTCTGGGCATCCTGGCTCTTGCCCAAGTGTCGAACACAGCACTGGCAGGAGCTCCTGTGCTGACAACACCCGCCCCAAGTGCCCGGTGTCCGGAGGGCTCGCTTAAATCTACCCATCTAGCACTCTTCTCCTTTCACTTCTCCTCTCTCTGTCATTCATCTCGTCCTTGGTCTTTACAGCATCACAACACATCTCCCACCACGCAGTCACTTTCCACTCTTCTTGTTCGATAACTTGAAAACATCTTACCACCACCGCCTCATTCGCTTGTATTACAGCGTCGTTGATACTGACCTTCTCCGACCCGAAGTTGACCATCCTTGTTGCTTCAGTCTCATCTGGAGAAGTCCCGTATTTGGAACGGAAAAGTAAGTAGTTGAACCCTGACCCCCAAGCTTGCCCTCACTCCACGGCCATCCTCTGCCCAATATCGCCAGTGTCGATCTCTTGCTTATATCCTCTCGGTGCTTGATGTGCCCACATGGGTCTTGTCACGGCCAGCTACTGATATCAACTTAAATAGGACCCTGGGCCACGGGATTCACGCATACCTGGTATGTCCACTTGCTTTCACCTGTGAATGCACTCGATGGGAGTTCGGCACACCAACGCCGGCGAATACTTGCATAGTCTTTTATGCTGCGGTGTGGAAGAGTTCTCGACTGGACACGCGCACTTGTCCATAACTCCCTCTGCCGAGTCCAACATCTGCTACAAGTTGATGTGCTTAGCTCAAGAGCAGACGATGTTTCTTCTCTTCCATCATATTCTACACCACCGCCTTCCCAGGTTTTTGGTGTTGTTCTCATTACTGACAAACCCTGGGCACAGATTTGCAATGGCGATGCGTCCTCCTTTCCGTCAAGGCTCGGCTGATCCGACCAGCAACGGCCGAAATCCCGGTTACATGCAGCCGTCTCACCCGGCCGGCCAGTATGAGCACTTTCTTCAGACTCAGGCCCAGATGGCACGCCAGGATGGCATCGGAGCGGTGATGAACCAGTTTCCGTCCATGTCCCTATCTGGCGGCCCCATGCCGACCGGATCGGGTGCTCCTCAGCACTTGGCTCCGCATCCTTATTACGCGGCCGGAGATGGCCACATTGCTTACACCGCCTATGGACCTGTCTCGGTGGGCAACATGCCTCAGATCGGAGACGCCTACTCGCAGGCCGCTGTGGCTCCTCAGTATCCGATGCATAGCGGTTATGGCCCCCTTCCAGTGCCTTACCTCAACCCCTACACCCCTGGGCGGGCTGCTTCATATGCCGACCGGAACAACGACGTGCCTCCCCTAGAGCAGCGCCGCGGTTCTTACTCTACGACAGAGTCAACACCTGCGACCCCCTTCTTTGCCAACGCGTCGGATCGTGGCCTTGGGACTCGTGTTGCTGTCCGGTCCACGTACAACACGCCGTCGCCCGATCATGAGCAGGTGTCTGCCGGCGATTTCCCCAAGGCTTCAGCTAAAGAGGAAGACTGTGATATGGAGGCGCTTCTGAAGCAGGACCCTGTCATCCCCCGTGCCGTTCCGGCTGTGTTTACGCCTGCCCAGCATATGAAAACCCTCGAACAGTGCCTTGAGAACCGGATCGTCGGCAACCGCAATGTGTACATACGCGGTCTGCACCCTACGACTGACGATGACCTGTTGCTCAAGTACGCTCAACGTTTCGGAGACGTCGAGCAGTCGAAGGCTATCATTGATACCGGCACGGGCGCCTGCAAGGGGTGAGTGCCTTTCCCTTTTACATGCCGGCCCTCGCGCGCTTTGATTGACATACTTCTTCTAGCTTCGGCTTCGCCAAGTTTACCGATGTGCGCAACTCCGAGAAGTGCATCCGTGGGTTTTACAGCCTTGGATATGAAGTGGGTTTTGCGAGAGTGCGTATCTTCCTTGTGATTATGCTGGTACTGACACTAACTCGAGGTTCGCTACGCGAAGGAGAGTTTCAATGCTAGACTTAAGGCAGAGGGCGATGAGAGCTCGACCAACCTTTACCTCTCGAATCTGCCCAAGCGCCTGACGGAAGCGGTAGGTTGACCCCAGGTCTCTGGTGTCGCTGTGGCTGCTCGCCTTGATTTGTACAATCATCACTGATAGTTTGCAGGAGCTCAATGCCGTCTTTGTCGGATATCGTGTGCTGTCTAGCAAGATTCTGCGTGACAGTATGGGCAACAGTCGCGGTGTTGGCTTCGCTCGGTACGTATATCTTAACGATCCGAGTCTTCTTGCATCGTGAATCTTTGGTTAATAATCGTCTCACAGCTTTGAGAGCCGTGACGAGTGTGAAGAGATCATCCGCAAGTACCACGGTATGGCTATCGGCGAGGAGCAGATGTGCATGCAGGTTCGCTACGCCGACACTCCCTCGCAGAAGGAGCTGAAGCGAGTCACTGCGGAGCGTCGTCAATTCCGCACCAACGAGTACAACATCGGGGCCTATGGTACAGCTGACGTGGGCATCCACCCCTCTATCTATGCTCCTCAGCCTGCCTGGCGGTCGGCTGCCCGGGTCAGTGACAGGTACGACTGTTTGTCCCAAATCTGTTTCGCATTGCTTACGACGGCTAACATTGATGCGTTCACAGCACGTACACCACTCGTAGCACTGTCTCGGACCAAATGACTCGCAGCCAGTCTCTTGACGGAGGGAACACGAGCAACGAGTACGTCGTGTCTTTGTGGGTTTGTTGAACGCTAGGTTTTAGTTCGCTAACAGCTTCATTCTCAGTAGGGAGAGTACCACGACTATCTCCATCAAGACACCGGCCACCACGGATTGCTCCGACGACGAGGGTACTACAATTGTCGACAAGGCAACTGTGGCCAATCTCAGCTCCAAGTCTTCGCCCGTGGTCAAGCAGGAGAAGGCTTAGGTCAAGCATCAACAGAACGCCGTCTTTTCATTGTTATGTGTCAGCGCCATGATTCCGACCGCGGCACAACCACACACGCAGTCACAACCCCACTCACCCCTTTTTGCCTACTGTATGCTTTACTATTTTGGAGCATGGCATCGACCCATGCCACTGCATCGTCAGCATCAACAAGCTGACAAGAGAAGGACTCAACCAGTTTCTTCCAGCTTTTCTGTGTGTTTTTGCAGCATTGTTAAGCATGTCTGTCACACTTCGCCTACATTGTATGCTCAGATACGGATATCGCATGGTCTGGTCTGGTAGATTATGGGGGATGGAAGTGGTGTACCGTCATGTACCGGCATGATATCGGACTTTGTTTTGTTGCAGCTCGTTGTCATCATAATGACTGGGAACTTGTACTCTAACTCTGTTGAACGAGGAAAAAGTCAGGCAAAACAGTAGTAGCTGGGCAGGATTTTTGGACCAAAGAATACTGACATGTCTATTCTTTGGAACTTGGAGACTTTAGTGAAAGTTCGCAAACCCGACTGTCTGATCAAGTGTCACTGACGGACAGTTTACTTATTTTGTCCAGCTCCGGCTCGTGATGCTCGGTCAACACCGTCCCATCCGCAAAGAGCGGTACAGGGTCGCCACCTTCTCCCTCATCTTCACTTTCATCTTCATCATCCTCGTCATCTTCGTCGTCATATTCATCGTCGTCGTCAACGTCACTCCCTAAGCTAGCGCCCTCGCCGTTTTCTTCTATTGAGCCTTGTTGTTCACGGATGGCGGCCTCTAAATCCTTCAACATCTTCTTCGTGAACCCAGACGCGAGGACCTCAGCATCCAGCCGTTTCGCTCCGTTCTTGCCCACTGTCTTCTTGGCATCTTTAAAGAAAGGCCCTGGCTGAGTGGCTGTGAACTTAAACCTTCGTTTGAAGAAGCGCTTGATACAGTTAACATCGCGGTCAAAGTACATCTCGGCGTTCTCGTGGTCCATGGAAACCATCTGTGGGAAATCGATCACCACCGGAGTCAGTTTGATCACTTCATCCTCTGTTGGCTCCAGTGATGCTCCGAGACCAGCTTCGATCGTCTCGTCTGTGTCTTTCCTCCTTCGCTCTTCCTTGATCAGAATGTTGAACTCGTTGAAATCGCCGTGTATCAAGCCGTGCTTCGCAAGCCGTAGAATAAGTGCAATTAGCTCGGCATATAGGGTTGCTGGATCGGGGACGGACGCTATCTGTCTCATGGGATGCGCATCGATGAGCGACATCAGAATGGTATGTCTCGACTGGGATATGGGGTCCGGCACGGGGAACCCTTCCGCCTTCAACGCTTGCATGAAAGCGAACTCTTTCATGGCTGCCAGTCTGGAAAGGTACATCCATGAACCGCCTTGTCGGTTCCTCAGGTAATCGCGATTTGTCTTCACCGAACGGAATGAAATGCGCCCCAATCGGTGGATCTTGAGAATCTTTTGGGTGCCTTTGTTGTCGGCGACAATCATGATATCTGATTCCTTGCCCACGCCCACGCGGGTTCCTGTACTGTATATCTCCTTTCTAGAGGCGTAGGTATGGAGGGCGAGATAGTCGAGGCCGCCATAAGTGAGACGGTAGCCGTCATACTTGGCTTCCTTTACACGCGCAATGAGACCGTTCTTAGCAAGGTTGGAGATGCAACGGTGCACGCCGCTGGTTCCGCCCCGGAGACGAGAAATGCGCTCGATGAGGGTGGTGGGAACGATCTCGTGGTTCTTGCTGCCCATCTCAACCTGACCCGGGAGATTAGCAGGGTTCACATAGCCAGACGAGGAGGGGCCACGGGATAATAACATACGGCTGTGAGGACTCTCCAGTCTTCGCCGGTGAGATGGCGCATGGCCTTAGTGTCCAACTTCATAATGGCGAACCGCAAACGGAATGTGTGCTGGGTAGGTGTCCGTTGTAACTGGCGTGGACAATAGGGAAATTGTTACTTGCAGGTCCCGGCACCTTGCTGTTCTCCCCCACCTCAGAGGAATTCAAGACGGCGACGTCAAAAAAGTAGCGATAAGATTATAGATAAGATAAGGTACTGATCGTTTTGGCCAGCTTTGGTAAGCTTTCAGTGTGGGTCTAATCCAGCCAAGCTTTCAATGGAGCCTTCCAGCTTCAGGCGGCGAAGCCTCGCGTAACCACCTGGGAAGCTATTCCATCAGAGCTCATCATCACCACACTTCAAACAGCTATCTGTACCCACCACCCACCACCATTCTTTTTACACCTGCCTCCTGTCTGCCACGACGCTGGGCGACTTCAAGACAGCGCCCTGTTATAGCCGCGATTCACCCACATTTGACAATATTGAACGATAACACGCCCTGTCGCCCGACTGAAGTTCCGTTCCATTCATTTGCTCACCCAGACGGAAACCATGGCCGGGGACAATGAGTTGTCGAAAGGCGCCGCTGACAAGGGCAAGGGTAAAGCTGTGGATGAAAAGCAGCCTGAGGTGGTGAAGAAGGATGAGAATGGCAAGCCCATCGTTAACGGCAAAAAGGATGAAGACAAGATTATAGACGGTTTGTTTTCCCGCCGTTGTTCGTTTGCAAATGTCTGTCTAATATGTTACAGGCCCCGAAGAGCTCAGCGAAGAGGATCAACAACTCAAGAATGAGCTTGATATGCTTGTGGAACGACTGACGGTGCGCATTTGTCGGACAAGTGCCAATGCCTTAGCAGCTTCTAACCTGACATGTAGGAATCCGATGCCTCCCTGTACAGACCGTCCCTTGAGGCGATGAAGAACTTCATCAAGACATCCACATCCTCGATGACAGCAGTACCCAAACCACTCAAGTTCCTCCGACCGCACTACGAGAACTTGACGAAGCTATACGAACAGTGGCCAGAGGGAGACGACAGGACCTCATTAGCAGACGTTCTGTCCGTGATTGGTATGACATTCTCGGATGAAGATCGTCAGGACACACTCAAATACCGCCTGTTAGCGCCCACCTCAGATATCGGGTCCTGGGGACACGAATATGTGCGCCACCTCGCGCTGGAGATTGGCGAGGTATACGGCAAGCGGTTCGCGACCGACGAGCCTGTTACAGAGCTACACCAGCTTGCGAAGACTCTCGTTCCCTTGTTTCTCAAGAACAACGCTGAGGCGGATGCTGTCGACCTTCTCAGCGAGCTCGAGATCATCCACGAACTGCCGGACTTCGTCGACGAAAACACCTACTCCAGGGTCTGCTTGTACATGGTGTCCATGGTGAACCTTCTGGCCTACCCAGACAACACAAACTTCCTTCAAGTGGCCCATGATATTTACACCAAATACAACCAATGGACTCAAGCTATGGTGCTTGCCATAAGGCTCAACAACAAGGCGCTCATGGAGGCCGACTTCCAAAACTCCGGCGACCCTGCACTGAAGAAGCAGCTGGCTTTTCTACTGGCCCGTCAAAAGGAGTGGCTGGATGGGGACATCGACGAGGATGTTGCCGAGTGCTTGGGTAACCTGCGCCTATCGGAGCACTTCAAGGCCCTCGGGAAGGAGCTGAACATTCTGGAGCCCAAGACCACCGAGGACATTTACAAGACACATCTTGAGAGTAGCCGGGTGGCTGGAATGACCAACCTGGACTCGGCTCGGCACAACCTGGCGGCTGGATTCGTCAACGCTTTTGTTAATGCGGGCTTCAGCAACGACAAGATGATGCTAGTAGAGGGTGAGAAGGAATCGTGGGTGTGGAAGACAAAGGACGAAGGCATGCTGTCTACCGTGGCGTCCATGGGCATGCTGCTGCTGTGGGATGTCGAGAACGGCCTGGACAAGATTGACAAGTATACCTATGCGGATGAGGAGATGATTCAAGCCGGTTCTGCTCTTGCTATTGGCATCATGAATTCGGGCATCAAACTTGATTCGGATCCGGCCATGGCGTTGCTCAGTGATCCTGAAAGACTCGAGCATAAGAACCCTATGGTCCAGGTGGCTTCTGTCATGGGTCTTGGTCTTGCATATGCAGGGTCTAACAAGCCCGAACTCACCGAGATACTCGTCTCGGTGATTAACTCACCCTACGAGATGCGTGTTCGTGCCATGGCTGCGTTGGCTGCGGGTCTTGTCGCGGTTGGCAGCGGTAACTCCGAGGTCACCGAGGCGATCATAACAATCCTCCTCGATGAAGATCAGAAGCACGCTTTGAACGATAAATGGGCGCGCTTTTTGGGTCTGGGCCTCGGCCTCCTGTTTGTCGGACGACAGGAAGAGGTGGAGGTTGTTCAGGAGACTCTCAGGGCGATAGAACATCCCCTAGCCAAGTCTACCCTCGTCTTGACCGACATTTGTGCCTGGGCCGGTACAGGAGCCGTTCTCAAGATTCAGGAACTTCTCCATATCTGCAACGAGCACGTGGAGGAGTCAGAGGAGAAGAAGGGGGACGAGCTCTTGCAAGCATACGCTGTTCTTGGCATCGGCCTGATCGCCATGGGCGAAGATATCGGCCAGGAGATGGTTCTGCGGCAGTTTGGCCACCTCATGCACTATGGCGAGCCCAATATTCGCCGAGCCGTACCTCTGGCGATGGCTTTGATCAGCCCGAGCAATCCGCAAATGAAGGTTTACGACACGCTTTCCCGTTATAGTCACGATAACGACAACGACGTCGCTCTCAGCGCCATTTTCGCCATGGGTCTTGTTGGCGCAGGAACCAACAACGCTCGATTGGCACAACTCCTCCGCCAGCTTGCCAGCTACTACCATCGCGATCAGGAGTCACTCTTCATGGTCCGTATTGCCCAAGGGCTGCTGCACATGGGTAAAGGTACCATGACTCTCAATCCTTTCCACACAGACCGCCAGGTCTTGAGCAAGGTCTCAACCGCCGGCCTGCTTGCTGTGCTGGTCGCCATGATCGATTCCAAGCAGTTCATCACGGATAAGGACCACTATCTGCTGTATTTCCTTGTCACCGCCATGTACCCACGATTCCTCGTTACCCTCGACGAGGATCTCAAACCGCTTCCGGTCAACGTTCGTGTTGGTCAAGCAGTGGACGTTGTCGGTCAGGCTGGCCGGCCCAAGACCATCACCGGATGGCAGACACAGAGCACGCCGGTTATCCTGGCTTACGGTGAGCGGGCGGAGCTCGAAGATGAGAAGTATATCAGCTTAAGCAGTACGCTGGAGGGTCTAGTCATTCTTCGAAAGGTATGTCAACACTTCAGTCATCATCGAAATATCGCGGTGCTTGCATCAGCTGACATGAAATTTACAGAACCCGGAATGGGAAGATGATAAATAGAGAAAACATACCATCGCCCGCCATCACAGAAGGAGTACCACGGCCTGGTTATGGATGCCGTGGATCCACGGATGAAAGGTATTGGCCATCAACATGATCTGTATATTAGAACCACAGGGTCTATTCATTTCAGTTCCGGAACAACGCTTGGAAGCGTTGCATCATTGCCGTCCCCGGCGCGCGAATGAACATAGAGTAGGAGTTTGGGTCTGCGGACCAAATATAGTTACGTCCAGTGTTATGACATGGCATGATCCCTTGTATGCATTGAATCGGGCTATACTTTCCAAGGTGCACCGTACGGCAAAAGCTGTCACGCATGATCAAGAGACCTGACATAACTCAAGCTCCCGTCCGTTTCCTTTCATTATTAGCGTGTCAATCACAGGATTGGTAGTCAGGTGGCTAACCAGGGGGGGAATCTCTGGCGGTACAAATTTCGCTTCTACTTGTCGTCCGTTTGTAATTCATTGCTGTCCTCGGATTCGGATTGAACGTTGCAAGTTACCCTTGTGACTACCTGAGGTTTTCCCGTACAGGAGAAGACTTCTTTCACACGAGCAAACCAAGGTAGGGAAGAGGAATTCCCATGGAGGATCTGCCTCAGAAATCACCTTGTACATCACAAACAACGGAAGGGATATGGACTGCAAAAACAAACAAAAAACCGGTAAGTGCTCAAAAAGTAACCACTAACGCCTTGCTATATCCATGACGGCAGATTCAGTTACAGGAAGGACACAAAATAATCAGAAAGCCGGCCCATCCGAGGCGGGAAAAGATCCAAGGTTCCCTGATCCAAACCTAGGATGCCGAAGAACGAGATGTTTTGGAAGACGACCGTTCCTAACGGAGTCCCAGAAACCTCCTCTTTTTGTGTTCCTTGTGTTCCTTCTCCTTCTTCTCCAGCTTCCCGCTTGAGGAAGGTGCGGGAGCGGGAGCGGGAGGAGGCGTTGGAGCCGGACCATTGGACCTGTTCTGGGCCAGATTCATATTTCCCATTGCCTGGGTAGGTGGCTGTGGCGGTCGGGGGCCTTGACTGACGGGAGCGCGCTGTTGAGGTGGGGGAGGAGTTGGAGCGGGGCGCTCAAAGAGATACGCCGGTGCTCGGGGCTTGGGTCGATCTTGCGGAAGGTTGAGCCTTCGCCTGTCGACGGAGAGATCGCTTGCTTGGCGGAGGAAGAGTTGGGGTGTGACCATGTGGGATGTCGCCAAGAAGACATCCTTGCTTCGGGAGTTGGAGATCTCATAGCAACTGCGGGCTTCGCTGTAGGTTGCGCCTCCGGCCATGAAGACTATGTATCGTTGGCGATTCTCGACAACGCGCCGCCCTGCCCCTGCCCAGCGCGGGGCAGCGGCGCGGAGGGAGGTTTGGGCTAGTGCCGCGTCTTCTTGAGGATCCATGGGTGGTTTGACGTAGGGGAAGAGAGTCTGGTCCAGGGTTCCAGTGCTGAGGTGGTCCAGCAGATGCTTCAGGGCTGGCTCGTAGCGGGAGAGGGCGTATTCCTCGCTCGTTATGGACGCTCGTTTGTCACGTGGAAAGAGAGGTTGGGGTGGCGGGCGTGTTTCTTTTAGGTTTTCTCTGACCATGTGAGCGCCGAGCTGCTCGAGGTTGGTGGCGGCTTCGAGATCAGACGGCGGCAACCCAGCATGGGCCAGTAGGCGCCGAATATCCTCCAGTATCACACCGTCACGGTAGAGTATCCAGGCCACGATCAGCCGCAATCTGTCGGGGTGGGTGATGGCCTCGTCGTCCAGCAGGCGGACAACCTCCACCAGGATGTTCTTTGGCTTCTTGCCATCCTCGTCGAGCCCAGTCGCCAGGGACTGCTCGACTGAGGCAAGATCGGGTAGTTTGTGGTGCTCAAAATAGTCCATTGCTTGTTGCGTCATGTTCAGATGCAGCGAATACGCATCTTTCATCTCCTGGAATTGTGGTAACCCGGCCATCATGTCCTTGATCGCGTTGATGCTTGTGGTGTCCTGCTTTCCATTGGTAAAGTGAGGATTTTGGCTGATGAACTTGTTGAAGTCCTCCATAAGCTTGTCGATGGTATCCTTCATATGACGGTGCCTGTTTTCTACCCAGACCTGGTCCTTCTCATGAAGTTCCATATCTTTCTCCTCCTCCTCCGCTGTACCCTCGTTAATCTTCATATGAAACGTCGGCTTCTCCACATCCTTGATTGGTAGTAAATCGTGGGCCATGGCTTGATATGTGAATTCGTGGATCAGAGGAGCCATCAGATCCATGGACCGGTCCGTGATGATGAGAATGCCTTGTGCCCGGTTGGAAGGAGCAGGAAACTCCTTGTTCCACTGGGCATACTTGTCAAGCTCATCCTGGGCGAAGCGAGCCAGATGTCCACACAAGACACTGGCCTCGTGCGTTGGGTTTCGTGGCTTATAATATCGGACTTTTGGATATTCTCCTAGTGATATACATATGCCAGCAATCTATCGCAACAGTAATTAGCCGGGACCCTTCTCGGTGATGACGATTCGCAAGTGTAGCATACCTTCTGGGCCAAGGTCCGCAGGTGGTCTCCGACAAGAGGGTTGCAGGCAGGGTGATATAACACTGGGAAGCTCCAAGGATCTCGAAATGTGATTAAATGGGACTCTCGGGGATAGTAATCGATGGTAAGCGTCCGGAAGTCTGTGTGAAGCATATCAGCAACATGCAAGCGGATGCATCTTCGGGGAATGTGGAGGGCTAACCTGCTATCCACCTCCTAAAATCTGGGTTGGAGTCGATGCGCCGTCGGAACGCAGTGTCCACCATGGCCGTCCACACGAGGTGAGCCCTCCTATACCGATGTCTTTCGAAGTCCGCTTGGAGGCATTCGACAAGGTGCTCCTGGGGTGACAATATGTAGATGGCATCCATATCCGGGTTCGCTTCTCGCCTTTCTTCAATCCGTTCGATATCTGTCCATGTTTCAGCAAGCCATATCCCAATACCGAGCTAACTCTCGTAGCCTCCTTTGCGGGCGCATGACCGTACTAGCGATGTTCTGGTTGAGGATGTCATCTTCCTTGACAACATTGTCGACTATCTTTTTCGAATTCTCGTCGAGAACCAGGATCTTCCACTGTTATGCGACATGTGAGTTGACTGGTGGAAGGTGGGCGGACATAGCCGGGGGACTTGGGGCATTCTCTCACGTCTCCTCTGGTTATGTTCCTGATCGTCTGTATCAGCGCTGCCACACAGGTCAGTCCTATGTCCTGACGTGGCCCTGAGCAACCGAAGCTTACTGTCGCGCTGCGTCTGTATAATGGAAGCGCTCATCTTGGCCCAGAGACGTCACACCGCCGGGATGTCGCAAGCCGGCTTGCAACACCAGGCGGAAGGATATGTGGTGAGCAGTTCAAGTAGCTATGTACTCGCAGTACCGAATCAACCGGTGTGAAGAGTTGTATGGACTGTAGTCGTCTGCTTTCCTGGCACAGTTCGTTCAATGCTATTGTCGTGGGCTGAGTGGTCGTAAGTAAACGTGGTGTTTCAATTGCCATGGTGGGGGTTTCAGGGTGCATCACCAGCCCAACCAAGTAAATACTGTAGCGCGTCAGCCCAGCCTTGCAGCGACCCCTTTTGTGCAGCAGCGTCATCGGCTCAACCTGGAAGCTCTTAGCGCGGTGCCCCCGCTGTTGCTGCATATTTGACCCTAACCCCAATCGTTGCACCTACACTGTATCGTGTACGCACACGTGCGCATCCAAGCTAGAAGTATAGAAGGTATAGATAGAGGTAGGTAGGTATGATTAAGACAGACATATACGGAGGGCTGTGGCACCGAAGACACCTGAATGCGAGGCACAGACATAATTGCTAGCGAACGTCAACCCAAAAAAACTCCAAACATCCAACACCAGGTCCAGCACCTACTTTCCTCCCGTGATGCCAACACTGTGAATTGTTTCGTGAACGACTTTCTTGGGACACTTCTCGTCCATATAACCCAAGCTAGTTACGTCTGTACCCTTTCGTCACCGCAGAACTCGTCTGTATTGATCGCAACCATCCCCGTGGAAACCCGAATGCCATTGACAATAAGAGACGCGACTATGTGGCTGTATGCGTAGCGTGCTTAGCCTTCAGTTGTCATTCTTCCCGATTGAGAAAGTCGCACCTAGACTAGACTAGTCTACTTTTACCTATTCTAGACCAGTCTACTTTTACCTATTCTAGACCACACGCAAAAGGCGACAACCCGATTGGATTACAGTAAACCACCGTTACGGTAACCGTCTGTAACCGGATCCTTCTCTAGTGCGCCAATTGGCGAAGGCGAGAACAGTCTTTTGGATTTTGGGGACGAGAAAAACTTCGATATGAAAGTTCACACAGCCAGGACGTCTTGTTGAATTCAGTACTACTAGAGGGACTTCCAGACGTGGCGAAAGGGTTCTCTGACTCATCATTGCTACTCTACAACACAATTTGTTAGTGCTTCCTGCACGCTTTTGCGTTGGCCATTCACTGGCGATCTTCTTTTATTCAGTCGTGGCTTTTTGGTTAAACAGTCTGAGTCGTTCGCTTGCCGTAGACATACCGAGGGGTTCGTGCCGGGTCTTCATTCTAGGCGTGCAATGGCTTCCACACATTCTCTGGACATGGGGGACAGCCCGCCACCCCACGATGTCGAAAAGCAGACACAGGTATTGGACGCTCAACGTACCTCAAGGGAAAGCGGGTTCTTTTCCTTCTTGAAAGTGAAGCAGGGGGAGGTCTATGAGATCGATGCGGAAAAGAACCCAAAATGGTATCAGCGGTTGCTCGATGCGGGTGCGGAGGAGAACGGCATCAAACCTATTCCCCTGTCGCAGAGGACGAATACAAACTATGACAACATGTTTACCATGTTCTTCACCTGCTTGTTGTGTTTACTACCGTAAGTTGATGTTCGATGCCAGGGGATATGAGGAAGAGAGGCTGACATGGTACAGGATACCGACGGGCATGCTCGCCACCTTGACGTTCGGCATGAGGTTGCGAGACGCTGCTCTGGTGATTCTATTCTTTGCTATGATCACCTGCACTCCACCCGCCTTCATGGCCGTCGCAGGTCCACACACCGGACTCCGACAGCAAGTCCAGGCAAGATACTCATTTGGGCTTTACCTCGCCACCATCCCTCTGATCCTCAACGCAGCCACGGTGACGGGCTTCTCCCTTGTCTCGGCTGTGGTCGGCGGGCAGGCCATCGCTTCGCTCAACCCTGACAATGTTAGTGTCAATGTTGGCATTGTTATCGTGTGTTTGATTTCGTTCGGTGCCACCTTGATGGGCTACCGGGCGCTGCATTTCTGGGAAAGATGGACCTGGATTCCAGCCCTCATCTCGCTGGTCATCGCTGTGGGCTGCGGTGGAAAATATCTCCACTTACAGAGTGATGTTCCACCATCGACCGCACCGCAGGTGTTGTCTTATGCTGGGTTGATTGCCGGGTACTTTCTGACTTTTGGCGGTACGGCATCGGATTACTTCGTCTACCACAACCCGCAGAAAGCCTCAAAGTATGTTCACCCCTGTCGCAGACTTGAAAAGTCTCGGACAATCTATACAGCTTACTAACTTGACAGACAGGCTGAAGATGTTTTCATATGTCTACCTCGGCTTCTTCATCCCATCAGTTCCGCTGCTTATCCTTGGAGCCGCAATCGGCGGCGCTGTGCCGCAAGTGCCCTCTTGGGCAGCAGCGTACGAGATCTCCGGAGTAGGCGGCGTCTTCTACGAGATGCTAACCCCAGCCGGAGGCTTTGGCAAGTTCATCATGGTCCTGCTGGCCCTCAGTGTCATCGGCAATATCGCCATCAGCATGTACAGTGTCGCCTTGAACTGCCAGATGCTGCTGCCTTTCTTCGCTCGCATCCCCAGATTCTTCTTCACTATTGCCGTCTTTGCTGTCATGATTCCTTGTTCGATCAAGGCAGCCGAGCAATGGGAGGAGAGTTTGGAGAACTTGTTGGCGATGATTGGATATTGGGCAGGATGTTTTGACGCTGTACTCATCGTAGAGATGCTCGTATTCCGAAGGATGGACTATTCGTCATATGAGCATGCCATCTGGAATGTGGGCAGGAAGTTACCAAGTGGTTTGGCCGCTATCGGTGCTTCTATTCTGAGCTTTGGACTAGTGATTCCAGGGATGGCTGAGGTATGGTACACGGGGCCTATCGCGAAGCATACGGGTGACATCGGCTTCGAGTTGGCCTTTGTGCTTACAGCGTTGTTGTATTTGCCATTGCGGTCTTTGGAGATTAGGATAAGGGGCCATCTTTAGGTCTGGGACACTTATTGGTTGCTCGAGGTGTTTCAACAGAGCATTTACCAAAGCACGGAGTTGATGGGTTACTGTAGAGTATGCATAGCCACGGCGTTCAACATGTCGGATAGATTTTGATATAAACCTTCTCTTCGAACACAGATACACCCTGTCTTGCCTCATCAGGACGTCTTGGGAAACCCACACAGTACAACATCATCTCCCAAAGGACACCACTTGACGTCTCTAAGTCTCCCTACTGCACTCTGTTCCTTGCCCTCCTCCCGGTCTGGACTTACAACCACTCCACCCTTCCCAAGCCAAGTCGGTGCAATAGTTACAATGACCGAGTTCACCAAGCCGATCTTGTCCCTGCCAAGCAACGAATTGATGACCTTCCCACCACCCTCAACCATAACAGATCTCATCCCGCGTGTCCCCAGTACCTCTAGCACAGCCTCCCACCCAAACCCCTTCTCCGCCCCATTACCACAAACCAAGTATCCTCCCCCAACACTCTCCAACACTCTTCTCCTCCCCTCATCGACCTCAGCGCCTTTGCGGACAAGAACCCACGGCCCCTTCCCTTTCCCTTCCCTCGCCAGGCGGATAACCTTACTCTCCTCCCGCACCTCCCAACGCGCCTTCGGATCCAGGACAGTCGGTCTAGGTTGGGAATCCTCGGCGCCAGCAATACGGCAGTTCAACCCGGGGTCATCAGCGACGGCTGTGCCGACTCCCACTAATATAGCGTCATGCTTGGAGCGGAGATAGTGCGTCATGGCTTTTGACTGTGGACCGGACAAGACGGTCTGTACCCCTGGTGCGAGGGACAAAGAGGAGTCCAGAGAGACGGCATAGGTCAGGGTTACCCAGGGTTTGGTAGGTGCTGTGGAGGATGACACGGATGTGTTATGTTGCGGGGGTAGGTAGGGTGACAGTTTGGATGCCTCTTCAGGCGGAAAAGTGAGCGTTTCTGCCATCGCACGGCGAGCTTGGTAATTCTTAGACTGTTCGACTCTCCACAATGTAGAGCTGGCTAGTCTACTGGTTGCCGATCGTGATACTGTTGCAGATAGGTTTGTCTATGTGGGTTTCAGGTGGAAAACGTGAATGGACGACCGAGGTACTTCTTCCTCCAACTAAGTGACGCTCAACCACAGACACTTTACAGCGAAGAGCCCATTTCCACGTCGCGCCGCCATACAACCAGCTGCCTAATAATAGCAAGGCGAAAGCTCAAGAGGTGCTTGTAATCTCAAAAAGCAAAAAAATGTATAAAAAACGTACAACACCAAGGATTCGCTGGTGGTCACCCACCCAACTACTAGTTTGGCGATCATTGGCTTATCTATGGGAGAGCGGACGGGATCCCGAGTTCTCCAGTGTCTATGGTCGTACGTGACAGTTTGTCGCCTTCGCTCGTTTATGTAGTATTTTTCTCTCTGTGTGTTTTCGTGGGACTTGGGAGTTGTTGAGATGGGATGTCACTTTGGTGGCGAACGGGTGATAATCTGAGTCCCGGTCTACTTCCCCAGCATTAGGTGTGTTGGAGAACGGTGCTGGACTGAATATTGTAAGCCTAGAGGTAGGCTTACTTGGTTCGGTTGATGACGAATTAAGCTTCCCCTCATCATGGGCCAGGAGCGCTGAATAATACCTTCTAAGCTACTTTATGTCTGCTTCACCTTTAATGGTAATAGACATGTCCACAAACTTACCCGTTCAGCAAGATATATTTTCCTCAAGATGACAGTTACAGGCAAAGCAACAGCGACCTTCAATGGCAAGGTCATTGCGGAAACAGACAAGTGGGAAGTGGTTGAGGGCAATGTCTACTTCCCACCCTCCTCCACCAAATCTGAATACTTCACACCCAATGATCTCACCACAATCTGTCCATGGAAGGGCACAGCTAGATACTACAACATTGAAGTTAATGGAAAAGTAGAGCCAGGTGCGGCCTGGTATTACCCTGAGTGCAAGGAGAGGGCCAAGCATATCGAGGGCTATGTCGCTTTCTGTAAGCTGCATCTGTACACAGTGTTTCACTCTCGACATGGTACTGACTAGTTGAACAGACAAGACCAAAGTCAATATCGAGGCAGATCCCTCGCCTGAGCAGGAGGAACAGAAACAGAAAGTGACCGAGGCAAGAGTAGTCTAGAAAACGACACGAACCCAAATATGAACAAAGGTCTTTACAAGACCAGGGGGTATACACAGTTAATCCCACAACAACCATATTGACAAAGTAGTAACCATCAATCCACCTTCCAACACCTCAACTCCAGCAGAACCCAAAGAGAAAACCAGAACATTTCAGAACAGGTCATCATCCTCCACGCCCACATCCCATCTCTTGCCCCCGAGTTTTCTAATCTTCTTCGTCGGACTCGTTTGTCTCAAACTAGCACCGCCGCCCTCCTCATCACTAACCCTCAAACCCTGCATCTTCCTCGTCAACCCCTCCGCCTTCTCACCCCCCTTATTCTGTCTCGCCTTCCCCCCAACCTCACTCCCCCTCTCCCGCAACGGCATCCTTCGCGTAGGACTCATCCCCGCCAACTCTCGTCTTAGAATCTCCACCTCCCTGCGCAACCGCTCGTTCTCCTCGTTGACATCCTCCACCAACATATTCTCCTTGTCCTCACCCTCCTCGTCACTCATCCCGCCCGCCTCCGCCGCCATCGTTGCCGCGAAAACCTCCAGCTTCCGACCCCATTTCTCCTCCTCCCGCTCTTGTTCCAGCGAGACTGTGTTCCGCCACCTTGCCATCTCGAGCTCCAGTCTCCTCTCGAACTCCGCCGCGCAGTCCTCCCGAACCGCTTGTTCGAGGTCCAGCATCCGGTCCTCGATGGAGAGGAGATGGGCTTCGGCTTCGCAGCGGGCGGTCTGCTCTGATGCCAGGGCGGACCGGAGGTATTCGTTTTCTTCGGCTAGACGGGCCAGGGCGAGGGCGGCGTTTTCCATGGTTTCGCGATCGGTGGCGGAGGAGGGGGAGAAGTTGCGGTTCGGTGGGGCGGGGGAGAAGAATGGTTGAGAGCTGACGGTGGTGTCGGCATCGGGGGAGGCCAGGGGGCTGGAGTAGACCTGAGGAGCGGGGTGAAGGATGGTCTGGGTGATGGATGGGATTCGTGGGACGGTTATCTCACGGGCTAGCGCGGAGTACCGGAGGATTTGGGACGTGGCGTTGAAGTCGCCGTGCGGGTCGGCCGTAACGATCATGACGGCTTTTTGAGGGCTGCGGCGCTGCTGGTGGCTGTGGGCCATCGTGGAGGAGTTGTAGTTGGTGTTGCTAGAGCTGGAGGGGAAAGAGTTGGAGAAGAGTAGCTCGGTTAGTTTGCATTGGCGGAAGGGGACGACGCCAGGCTATACGTAAGGGTTAGTAGACCGTGGTAGACAGTGAGGTCTGAGATGACATACCTTGGAGCTATTCGCTGCGCCACTCTGCATCTGCAGACATTGACCCAAGTACATCAAGCTCTCGTTGATCTTACCAGCCTCAGCTAGCGTCGCGCCCGCTGTCTTTGCATCTCTCGCCCTCTCGCTGCCGGCAAGGTCCACGACGGTTAGCGTACTCCCGCCCCAAGCAGTGTCAAGGTGATGTCTCCGACCAGCCTTGGCCCGCTTCTTGACCTCTACACAAAAGAACCCATGACTTCGGGAGCTGACACTGTTGCTCCCCGTCCCTGCAACCCGTCGTTCATGAAGTCCAGCCTCCAACACCATCAGCGCCTGTGTGAGACTGCCACAAACCACTTTCCTCAGCCCAGCCACCACTTTCCGATCCGGTGATGCCTCGGTAGGCTTGAACAACAGCGGTCGTCTCCTGTACTCCTTCGTGGCGGCGGATTTGATGGGCGGGGTAAGCAGGTCAAAGATCCGATCGTTGTAGACTTCGTACATGGAGATCATCACTGCATATTCGGCTGCCGGGTCGCACGACACCGACAGCCCACTTACATCTGGCTGGCTAGGTAAGGCGGAAGGACGGGCTAGGAGACGGCGGTTGGTGGAGTGACCGAACATCGACTCGCCCTGTGTGTTTGTGTTAGCGTCAACCTTCTCGGTCTTCTTCTGCCGAACAGATGCTGTGGCGGTCATGAAGTGCTTGGTCGGTGACTTCTGCGGTTTGCCATCGTTGTGCCTGACATTCCGCAACAGTCTCCTTGCTGTGGTTGGAGTAGATGGTGCAGAGGCTGTGTAATCCTCCCGGCGGACAACCCGGACCGTCTTGGGGCTATCAAAAGAGCCTAAGACGTCGATCCAGGCGCCAGGGAGCTGTATAGCAGATGATCGAATATCATTGTGAGAATCACGGCGAATAGGTAAGTCAACACGAGCTGGAGAAGAAGAAGGTGGTCGTACAATCATGGGCGTGGGGGCTCGTGAACCGGCGCGAGCCCGCTGTTGCTCTGAAGGTTCCGCAAAGACGGAATCGAGGAAGGCCGTCGCCGAACAAATGGCTGCTTCCGAGGGGTCTGATGAGGCAAGGGATCTCTCAAGATCGGAGTGTGTATCGCAGTCGTGGAGGTTCTGGCTTATCGACCGGTAGATGACGTCCAGTGCCAGCTGGGTCAGACCGCGCTGGGACTTGGAGCCGAGTATTGTGTGAGACTGTTCCCATTCATGTTAGCCACGAAACTTGATCTAGAGTTTGGAGTGTGACAACCTTTCCAGAGCCCGTCACGCCCAGGGTGGCCAGGAGCGCATCCGTCCCATCACCTCCATGCGGCGCCAGAACACCCTCTACAAGAGGTACCACGCCTGTGCAGTGGAAGATATCAAGCTGTGATGCATCTTCCTCGAAGACCTGCGTGAAGGCGAACTTTTCAATCGCGCGTCGTCGGTCGTTGGGCGGGTTCAGGGTAATATGTGTTGGGGCGCTGTGGTCCTTGTCCGGTGTTTCGACGGCGAGGAATCGCTCTGCTGCCGGGTTCGCGCCAGCTTGGGGTGGTCGTAGGCGCAGGAAAACTTGAAAGAGACTGTTTGACTTTGGGGGAGCGGGGCCGCTCAGCGTCGAGGTGTCCATCGCAGACTTTTGGCTTCGGAAAGAGCGTAACGGTCGGAGTCAATGGTGTAGTCTGCTGAGTGCAATGTGCGATATGTTGTGGAAGAAAGGTGCTGTGATACAACACGCTTCTATGCTACGTGTAGGGGTCCCTAGCTCGGAAGCGCCTCCGAAGTTAATCGCGATAGCAAATGGAAGCTTATTTACAATCCCTGCTGGTTGACTGGGAAACGGACCCGATAAGTCACCTACTCCAGGCTTGCACAGGCCACCTAACTTCAGGTGACCCTGTAAAAGCACATGAAATCGGTAAGCGGGGCCCAACGACATCTCTTAATCAAGATGCCATCCGCCGATAGCATTCGTCCATCAAAACACTGCTACTTTGACCTGGCCTGCTGCATAGCTGTAAGTCTTCAACAGGACTACCTGTGCCCGCATACTGTAGCCTCACTACCACTACCTCCACACATCTAGACTCTGGTGCGACGAATCAAATAGCTACGTTACCTATAGGTATCAAAATACCGGTGCGCACCTGGACCCGGGCCAGGATCCAACAGGCACGCATGTAACGGTAATGTTTGCCAAACACGCAGTCATCCGCTGAGGAACCTGATCTGATTTACAAGCTAAATCCAACGTGTTTGTGGTCTGTTGCGCCCGAAACTAGTGGACAATCCAGCACACCTACATTGCGGTTGAACACAACGCTGCTGCTTGACTTGAATAGCACTACCGAAGAGTCATCGGCTGAGTCATCTTCACAAAGTGCGAGGCATGTGAGGCTACCGATTGGATATAGCCGTCCTCTACCTTTCGTACGACTGGCAACAATCCGACCACACAAGACAGCCACTGGTGAGTAGTAGGCGCTAGTAGTCACGAGTCAATCTCATCTGCCATCACGGTTACCTGCCTAGAGCGGACAAGTTGATCGGTGTTTCAACATGCTGGCACAAATGGTGGAAAGAGGAGTGATGAAAACATGCTCACTAAAAGTGGATAGAGATCGTTGGTGACGATGAAGTTGCACCATTACGGTGGCCGTGCATCATGTCCGTCTAGCAGCCCAGGAATCGCCGGACCGAGCACGTCGTCGAGGCCCGCATAAGTCTAGATTATGGATCCAGGGTCTCATTATCCACCCTGCAAACTCGCAGAATATGAGATGGCAGGAGGGAATACGTGAAAGAACCAGCAGCCACATCACCTCCTGCCGGCAGTAAAAGCATATTGTATCCGTGCCCATGTTGTTCGTAATGTTGGGCGAGATGCAGCGGGGACGTTGAAGATCTGGCGGAGCCTCACCTTCCTGCTTCAGGACAGAAAGTGGACTTGAGTGAACATCACAGAATGAAGTGACATCAGGCCCCTTGCAGAACGCCCTGCCGGACCCCTGCGGGTTTCTGGCTACGTGTCGTTTCACCAGCCCAATAGACAACTGACAGTACTGCATAGACAAAAACTATCCTGGCGATGCGCCGGCTCAAAATGCGGGAGGCGAGAGAACACCGTGACATTGACCCGGTCCACCCCTGAGTTTGGCTCGTGAAAACTGGCGGTGACGAGTAAATCGAGCGACGATGGAAGGCAACAGTTGTGCCCGAATGGGATTAGCTCCAAACTGGTTCCGTTAGCTTAAGCAAAAGTTCGAAAGCAACCGAGTGTTGAGCGGTCTCTCTGCTGCGACGCCAAGAAAGCCAATGGGCGTTGTTGTACGGTACACTAGCTTACTCCACAGCTAGGCCAAAAAAAAGTCTCGAGGTTCCACTATGATATATCCTCCCATGTCTGCTTCCCCTCCTTCCCGTCTTCCTCCTGTCCTGAACCATCAACACCCAAACCGCAAGACAACGAAGTCGCACTACAATACACCAGTATTAGTATCAACCAGATCAAACTTTGTCGAGAATTCAAGATGCCTTCGGCCGTCGCTGAGCTGTAGATGCCCACTGCGGGACGAGCATAGCATCCTGGCTTGTCCTGCAGTCCAGCAGCCTCAACGAGCATATTCAATATCTGCCCACCCCCGACCCCTTCTCGACGAAGTTTACCAGACTTTCAACGTCTCGAGCCTCCCAGCCAGGAGACTCATTCTCGGAGATTCAAAGTCTGACTCTGAAAAGAACTAAGATCTTCAAGCTGTCCCCGTCCACTGTTTGGGCCAGTCACGCAACTCCACCTATTCCACCCGAGTGGCTTCTTCTGTCACAATTCCACCATTAGCATCATACCTCGACAACCTCGAGGTCTAGACCGGAGCCACCGATTTCGAGGCTTAGGATAGTTTTGTATCAAGAAGTTTAGCTTGACAACCTCAACAACTGTCCGACCAAGCGGCCAATAACTCGAGATCGTGCCACATACGTCTCACCGCCGTTTGTACACCAGACACATCACCACTTACCCTAAACACCAATTATACCCCTGCAAACCAAGACAACACTATGTCTCGCATAGTGAAGATCAAGTACAACCCCCAGCCGCGGCCTCCGGTCAAGGTCACCAAGCGCCGCGGTTCCGACACAAGCGACTCGAACACATCAGTTGACATATCAGACGACGAGGGATACTCGGCTGTTGATGAAATCAGCGAATCAGATGATGACGATGAGGACCATGTCTTCGCGGCTGAAGAGGAGCATATCATTTCCCGTGCATCGCATCGAACGCACGGTGCCCCTCTTCGGCCACATCCAGCAAACGGCGAAGACGCTGGCGAGGAAGACGAGGAAGATGACGATGATGATGAATCAGATGAGGAGGAGGAAGCCGACGAAACAATTCTCCCTGATGTAGCTGCGGAAGTCGAGGATAATGTTAGCTGGGAAGGTCTTTCCGACAACGAAGACGGAGGTGCTGAGTTCATCCTGGACCAACAAGATGTTGGCCAGATCGAGCGGCACGTCAGGTTCACAGGCGTCCCTGACAGTGACTCGGATGATACCACGTCTGAGACTAGTGACAACGTGGAGGACTTCTTCCCCGACATCTTTGTCGAGCAGAGCTCTCTGGACCCTTCGTTCCGTCGCGAGATCGAGTATGATCCCGAGGAACTTTCGTCTGATCATGGGTCGTTTTATGATTTTGATTTCTACAACTCTGCAGAGCAACTTGGTGCCGACTCGGACGACGAGATCGTCTCACCTGCGGTGCCAGATGACCCGTTCAATGACAGCAATACCCCCACAGTTACACCAGCTGTGAGTCAAGTGAATACAGCGGTGTCAACACCAGTTGCATCCCCTTCGCGTTCCCCCGAGGTTCACGAGCTTGACGGCTACGAAAGTGAGTTTTGTTGACCGACCCAGACAGTCCATGTCTCTTTGCTAATCCAGTCTCGTCAGCCGATGGCGACACAACTGAGGAGGATATCCCAGAGCCACTGATCCGTAGGAAAACACCCAAGCGGTACGAGTCTCTGGAAGTCTCAGACGACTCTGGTACGGAGCGGCCTGTCCGCAGAGGACATGGTCAGCCCCGTGTCGGTCGTTATAACTTGGACCATGCGGAGAGGAAGCCCATTGCTGTGGTCAATCCTCATACTCGCAAGATGATGATCTTCACTCCACAGAGATTACGGAAGTTAGACCTGGCTCCGGAGTCATTTAATTTTGACTTCTTCGCGGCTCCCGCTGTGACGGAGTCCTCCCCCATCCTCAGTAACTCGGCTTCACTCATGATGGGTGCCATGTTCTCTTCCAACACCTTTGGAGATTTCATGAGCAACACCCAAGCTTTGGGTGCCCCTGAGGCTTTCTTCTCTTTGGCCTCCGATGCCACCACCGCTGAGAGCGATGTCTCGGATGTGGACGACGAAGATGAGGAAGAGAAGAATCTGAAGCTCGAAGATTTCATCACGTTCCACCAGACCGAGTCGGACGCCGAAGAGGAAGCAGAGGAGGGAGTCGACGTTTGGGAAGGCGGACTCGTGGATGACACTCCAGCTTCTACCCCTGCTCGTTCTAGAACGGTGAGCAATGCCAGTATGATGGATGTGCATCCCTTGTTGAGCCATTTCGACAACAACTCGGACGCTGTTGGTGCTTTCCGTCGCAACCAGATCAACCAGCAGCTCATCCTGAGCGACAAGGCCAGTCATGAGTCCCTCGCATTCTCTGGCCCTTATCATTATGGCACGCTTCGTGGCATCAAGTCAGGAAGCATGGGCGCCGTGACAGCACCCATCACACCGCTCCGAAGACATAGGAAGAACACTCTCAGCGGTATGACAGCGGATGTCAATAGAAGCCCACTCGAGACGTTGTCGGCCAAGAGGAAAGCATCCACCTTCCTCACCGGCGACAACACTCACAAACGCCACCGAAGTATATCGGACATGGAGGTTTTGCAGATCTAGAAGCCCTGCCTGACTCCATACTGGCTCTAGAATGGTAAATGCGAATCGGCGATAGACAAAACGCTAAAGGACGGCATGGCCAAATGTCTGTCAATTTCCGGCCATCGAGAGTTGGTTTCGGAACGCACAGCACATCGGCTATCCCTGGCCTCTCGAATGATTACATACATAGACGACTTCTTATTTCCTTTATCAACCAATGGATTTCTTTACATGTTCTTAAACTCGTTTTCCTTTCAATCTGGCCGTGGTCAATATGCAGTGTTCTCATTTTCCTTCATTCTCACAGGTTCTCTCAAAAATGGGCTATGCTGGTATGATGACTTTTGCAGCATTGCGGTTACATGTAAGACAAAAGTCCCCTCGACATGGTCAACAAAAAGGGCCGGGTCATATTGGATCTCCATGGTTATTTTGGCTAGGGGTGAGACTCCGGCTGAAAAGGAGAAGACGTTTTTCCGTCTCAATACCCAGGGTATGTTGAAGATTAGTTGCATGCTTAGTTGATAATATCTCGTCAATACTCCTCCTGCCCGTACTTTTTAACCTGTACAAGATGTGAACTAGTCTAGTGGACGAAATGCTGAACAGAATTGTAAAGCTTTACATAACAGATACCGTGTCCGTGATCATGGCACTACCTCTTAGAGCTTACGACATGACACACTTACCTCGGAGCATTTACGGTGATATCGACAAAGTCTGCATATATATTGCCATGTTCTTCAGTTCAGATATCACAGTGACTGGGGACGCCAACATGAGGATACTTGGAGATCTGTAGGGTAAGCGGGTGATCACAGAACCAGTCTTCACATAATATATCTATAGCTCGGGCATTTTTGACCGACACGGAGTGAATAACTGCATAATATCTTATTTCATTCATCATTTCAGCCATAGCAGTTATGCGCTATTGAACGTTACCTAATGCTCGTCGCGAACGCCCTGACTCCGGGTATACGTCGCCTAGCCTGCGACCCGACACGGACAAAAACAGTCTGTGTGCCCAAAAACAATGCTTGCCTGCGAACAAACAAAAAAACACACACATAAATGCAATGACAAGAGAAGCAGCAGTTCCCTGAACACCAAGTTGTTGCATGCTTCTTTACAGATTGATAATGTCCACCTCCGAGAAATCTGGTGGGTTTCGTCCATACACCACGCGGACCTTGCTGTCCAGCGCGGTTCCCTCGTTGCTGATCCAGATGTACTGACTGAAATCCCTGGTTCGGAGGATCTCGTCATCCGACACGCCTAAATCATCGCGGGGGACCCAGACGACCGGCTGACGTGCTCGGAGCGCGTAGTGCTGGAAGGCCTTCTTGACCAGTGCATCACGTTCTTCCGGGGTGAGGTCCTCGATTTCGTCATGATAGCCGCCATAGAGGGCATCGCCCATGGCACGCTGGGCTTCGAGATCCTTGAGTCGTCGCTGTCTTCTAAACTCGGCCACATTTTGGAGGTTGGCTTCGGCTTTGCCTACTGTGGCCTGCTGGAACTTGCGGCCACCGCGGACGGCCCAGGTGCCGGCGGTTCTAATGCCTCGCACCGGGTTGAGCTTACGTAGACGAGAGGCGTTTTCCGTGCGTGTTCTATCATTCGGAGATATCTTACGCATCTCGATGTCGTCGAACGAGCTGTGATCACCATTATTGAGGGTGGCGGCTTCGTCATCTTCCGGATCGAGTAGCCCAAGACGTCGGTTTTGGGCGCGTTGAAAGGCCTCGTCGCGTAGAACAGCTTCGTCTTCGAAGGTGATTGGCAGGTACCGGAAGAGGGGTCCAAAGGACTTGTTCAGGAGGTACTGATAGAGGGCAGTGAAGATGAGCGCGATGAGCATGATGATGGCCTGCGGTATGCCATCACTGCCGCTCCCATTCCCATCGTCCTGAAGTCCAAGGAATAAACCAATCATACAGAGCTCCATCACATACAACCCTGTAAAGGTTTGATTGACAGCTCTAGGGTAGAGGACACCTCCTGTGTCGGTGCGGAATCGCGTGACATACAACATGTTGTAGCGGTTGGCGACCCAGAAGAGACCAAAGGTAATTATGGCAAACAGGGAGATGAGCGGTGCGATGACGGAGTAGATGAGGGCAATGCAGGCGAAGTTAGTGTAGACCGGAAAGTAAGAGCCCCATTTGACGTTGTTGAGCGAAGTGTTCCTGTTCCATTTCTCCCGGGCCGTGTTGTCCAGAATCCTGGACAAGACATACCAGACGATGAGTGTGCCGATCTGCAAAAGCGTTCCGGAACTCGTTGACAGAGCTTGCAGGATCATGTAGGAGAAGAAATAGTTGGCGGCCCTTGGGAGATTACTCGCGAGGAGAGTGGGTGTGTTCGCGATGTCCTTTCCGATGAGCGCCAAGGTGCTCCAAGTCGTACTGGTGATGGAGACGACAAGGGTAACTTGAACGAACAGGAAGATGAAGTAGTAGATCTGAACAGTCTCGGCCTTCTGAGCACCCGTCTTTGACCCTTGAAACTCGGCCAGGTAATTGAGGATCAGTGGGACCAGGGCCAGAAGGACCGAGAGGATGATAGCGGGCAAGACGCCTGCTATAGCCTTGACTGCGCTGTACACCGTCGAGTTGTCTCTTAAAAAGTTAAGCCAAGAATACTTGTCGATCAGTCTGTCGATCTGGGACAGGGACGCCGTCCAAGCAACCGGCACGGCCCAAAGAATGACCATCCCGGCAACGATGATGAAGACGGCGAACTTCTTGGCCCACTCGACCCACCATTTGATGGCCATGTTGTCCCAGATGACATCGTCGGGTGAGATTTCGACGATTCTAGGGGCCATACGCTTGGGTACATGGTGAGTAACCGATTGACAAGCCATGTGAGCCGCGACTTGGTTGTTGAACTGTATAAAGGCAGAGTTCATGACGGGGAAGCGCTCGGGGTGTTGCTGATCCTCCTCAATCTCCGCGTTCAGTCGAGCAAGCTCAGCCCGGCACCAGTAGATAGTGTCGACCTTTTGGTTGAGGTAGGGCAGGCCAGGGAGCCAGCCCGGGGTCCAGCTGAACCGAGCCAGTCTGTGCGTCGGTCGATCGCCTGGTTTCACCCATTTCTCCCACTCGGCCCCGTCCTCCTTGATATCCTTCCAGTCGCCCTCATATGCTTTGGGGTATTCAAATGTCGGTTCGTCTTCTTCCCCAACAAAGGGTAGAGCAGACTTGACCTTCTGCCAAAACGACTTCTTGGGTTGGTCAAAAGGGTATTCATCGGCTTCGCCTCCTTGAGGGATGGGCGAGGCATAGCCACCGGACGGGGGTTTCCAGAATTGGTACCACTTTGTCTTATCCGTGATGTACATTTCATCCAGATTTGAAAGTTTCCGCGTCGTGTTTCCAAAGTGGTGAGGTTCGTTGTGATGGGGCAGTCCTGATTCCTTTTCAAGGGCTGTTGAGTCGACGGAGGTCGAATGGTTATGGCCGTGAGTCCGATGAGTCTCCGCCCTGTTCAGTGGACTTTCAGAAGCCACGGAAGACCTGGGGATATCCTCGTGGTCCGAAATCCGTACCTTGCGTCTATCCTGGTCTGGTGAAGATGGGCGAAAGTCCGCATGGGGCTGACCGTTCTGATCACGAATAAAATCAAAGCCACCAGTCCGTTCTAACTCACCATCTACTCCTTTTCCAATTGTGGTGATGCCACCCAGCACTCCCTGGCCGACACCACCTACAGCTTGCGCACCCTTCTTCAAGCCAAACCCAACCTTGGCGAGGCCACTTCCGAGTACGGGGACTTTGGCAAGTCCTCCTTCCAGACCACCCAGTGGTTGAGGGTCAGCGTCAGCACCTCCAGTACTGTCGTGGTCCTTGTGGTCGATAGCGTTAGCCACGCTGTGCGGGACCTCCTCGTGTTCGCCAGCAGTGACGCCGTTATCTCCCTGTGCTCGTTGGATTGCTTCTGCGTCTTCGCGCTTTTCCCGGGCGGCCTTCTCGGCCTTGCTCAACGCCTTGTACCGTCCTTCTTTCCGGTCTTTTTTCTCCTGAGCCGCCCGCTGTTTGAGCTGCTTCTTCTTCGCATCCCTGATCAGATCAGTTTCGGCAGATTCCAACTTCTTATGAATGGAATCGCGCTGATGGATCTTGTCCAGCAACTTTGTGAAGTCCCGTGTAAGCCAGATATTTCTAATACCGCCCGGGAAAACGTCAAAAAGTCCCCTCAGCGCTTCCTCCGTATACCATTTTCCGGGAATCTCACTGACAAGCACCGTGTTGGCGGATGCTCGTAGCCGGTGCTCAGCCGACGTCAGGTAGTCTTGACGGATCTTGATGTAGACCTTCAGCTCGGCGAAGAAGACGTAGCAGACCCAGACGATGACACAGAGGGCCAAGATGAGGTGAGCCCATCGACGGTCATTGTTGCGAGGAGCCACATTACCCCAAGCAAGGGTGTCCAATCCCCTCACAGCACCCGTGCCGTTGGCTTCTGTGGTATTGCTAAGAACAGAGTGCCCTATGCCTCCGATGAAATTGATGGGTATAAGTATGGGAATAACCAAGAGGGCAATCGGTACGAAGATAACGAGGAGCGTCTGCAAATATCGCAGAAAGAAGTAGGCGTCCAGACCGCACTTCTTGATGATCTCGCGGTCCTTGAACTTCATAAGAGCGAAGAACATGCCCCACGGGCTTGCCGGCGGCGGGTCTGTTCGTTCTCGTTCGGGTACGAGGAATGTTTTTGGTTTACTGAAGAACAAAGGGCGATGTCAGTACTGGTCCACATGCTAGGGTACGATGAGGTAGGTTGGCCGGTGAGGTTAACACACAATATCCTGGCTAGTTTGTTTCTTAGGAGCAGGAAAAAGCCCATTTGGATGCCAAAGACCACCAACGAAGTCGCCAACGCAGTAAGGAAAGCGACGAGGCCCATCCCCTCGCTGCTTTGGGCGCTTCCTTCTTCAGTTGACCCGGTGGTGGTGGCCGCTGGGGCCCCTGTCGTCGTCGACGACATGGTTTAGAAGCGTAGATATCCAAGATATACCGCTATGATGGAGGCTGTAGTATCATCAAGGATGAAGTGTGTTGTGTACGGCGGCTGGCCTAAGTCCGCAGTAACCAAATTCCCTAGCCAACCAGTCTTTGGTCGGAGTTTGAAATATCGATCGATGGTTATGTCTGGAGTTGTCCTTGTCTTGTGGTTGTGGGCTCTTCGATGACGCGAATGCTATGCCACCGCTGCGCAATGAGTTGGAGTGGTAAACGACTTGGACTGTTGCTTAGTAGCTGCAGTATCCAGAGGAATAGAAACGAAGGTTGGCAGACAAGATGCGAAGTCGCAGAGACATTGTTGACTTGCCAAGTTAAGCTATGAATCGATCTACGTCAATTTAGATAATGGTTGGCCAACAACCATACTTGGACTATGAATATCATTTGTTCGTTTCAGACTTCCAGCTGGGTCGACCCCCTGTTACACAAAACAGGATTCAAGAAGACACCTTACTATTGGGTCGCAACCTTGGAATGTACGGTGACGTTTGTGGCTGCAAGACCCGCTCGACACGCGACACCAGGTGTGGTTGGCTTTCGACCCCTGAAATGGCAAGAGCCGCCCACCGTACCAGATTTGTATGGGGCTCAGATCTTGGGCGCGTGTAAAGACCCCTAAAATGAACCTGGAACGTGTCTTGCACTTCTCACATCGGTTCTCAGCCCATCAGGAAGGTCCGATATTCTCTTCGTTTCTGGAATTGACGCGCGCTTATCTCTTCTGGACCCCCTTCGACAAAGCAACAGTCATCTTGGGGTGAAAGCACTCCGATCGTCTAATATAACAGACGGTTTTGTCCTTTGGCGCAAGCGACACTCTTTAAGCGACGGGATCACCTACTGCGTGTATTCTCTTTGTGGTTGCTCTTTTCTCAACGAATCTCTTGTTACTGAGCTCGGAGACTGTGTGTGGCAAGTCAGGTCATTCGACATACAAGCCTCAGCTCGTTGATCCTGGATCGAGACGACAACACCTCGTGGCCGTTGTCCTAAACTTCGCTGTACAACAACGGACTGAGAGTGCACCATGCAATGGGATGCTCTGTATTACACGGTATCAAGCACATGGCCATTAATGTGCTTCTGCTGGATGCATGCGGCCATATAACTGGTTAAGTCACGGGCACCTTACGCATGTAATGAATTGGTGAGGCACAGCTATCGGAACTACTTTACCTTGTACAGGAACTCGTGGTCTTTTGTCATAACGGCACATAACAACATCAACCAAGCAGCTTCGGAGTCTTGTCCTGCCATGCCAGGGACATCTGCTTGCCTGGCTCGATGTATGAGGTTGATCTATGCAACTATCGCTACTGAACTGCTTGACCAACCGGCATTAACCCACATTGCCCCAAAATAGGACGATGACAATGTGCCTCGACCGTTGATCACTGAGAATTGCGCAGTGTGCAAGCATAAATCTATGGCAGAGATTTCTGAGGTTGGTCTTGACTTACACTCTAATGTTTGACTGAGATCTCGTGGCTCCAATGGTGAGATACCGCATAGAGCACGTTTTGTTGCTCTGTATAGTGTTCTCGGTCAGTTCTTGTGGGACAAATGGACAGGAGAGACGGGCCACATCGAGCGCCTTCTGAGTGCGGAAGATAGGAACCTGCAACTTGGCAACTCTGGCCCGGCCTCTCCATGTAATGCCACCTGGGTACGGTGTGGACGCAAAGAGGCAACTTCACAGTTTCTCAGACGAAGCATCAGGGATTTCTTGATGGGGTTATGGACGTGTGCCTGCGAGCGACCAAACATGGCACGCACCCAGTTTTTCTGTTGTCTTTATGGCCTGGTGTGACACCGAGCGATATCGGGCATGGGAGTCATTGTTAGTCCTTTTCTACATCGATTCGTCGCCTTCATCCAATTTCAGTGACCGCCACTGGACGTCCCTGAATGCGGTCTCATTCGAAACGTTCTTGAGGCCTCATCACGTCGAAGCATACAGACAGATCGGACTGATGTCATGTGCACCTTTCCCCCCATGATGTATTCGCGTCTACGGCACATCGTTTTCCCCAAGAGAGCCTCCAATGTTTTCCCGCTCGCAGCATGGGTCACGACAGGTTTGTTCCAACCAATTGCCCCTCATCCCAGGCCGAATCTCGCCTTCCCCGCAATCAAAAAGAAGCCCCGAGTCCAGGCACCCAACCAGTCAAATGTCTCGATGAATACAGCTTCCCCCACCATGTGAATGCCTGAGTCCCGTTATCGAGCTCATGATTCTCCGACAACCCCACACTTTCCGGTTGAGGGAATCAGCACAAATCATTTGGAAGGTGCAAATGGCGTGGTACCTATGGTTGTGCTACGATGTTGCCGTTAGGGCCATGTATTTTCGGTCGGCTAGTTGGCTAGTTCGTAGGTGCCGAGTGTATTTAGTATCTTTACCCGGAAACATATATAGACTTGTGCTCCCTCACTGTCTTTCAGCCCCTGAATCTGTCATTCACAAGTAGAAGTCTTGCACAGAGATAGACAAGATGGCAGTAACAGATCCCAGAGACTTGCACATTGTTGTGATTGGCGCCGGTAAGCCCGACCGCCATATTGAGCTGTCTGCTCCTATGCCATAGTATTCTGTACGCTAACATGCATCATCAGGCATGGGCGGCCTGGGCACTGCCCTTGCTTTTGCCAAAAAGGGGTTCAAGAACATTGACGTCTACGAGAGAGCTTCCAACCTCGGCTTCGTCGGAGCCGGTATCCAGATGCCCCCTAATGTCATCCGGGTGCTCGACAGACTAGGTTGCTGGGAGGAGATTGAGAGGGAGGCCACAGATGTCAAGGACACAAGCATAAGACGTGAGTGTGCACTGTTGTCTCAGCTCACCGGCGACCGTCACTAACCCACACTACAGAGGGAAGCACAAACACTGAGCTTGCCCATGTTCAGATGCCTGATATGCGGGAGAAATACGGCTACCCCCACTGCACAGGTCACAGAGCATCCCTTGCGGGTGGACTAGAGAACGGCTGCAAAAAGGAGAAGGTCATCAAGTTCCACTTCAGCA
This sequence comes from Coniochaeta pulveracea, assembly GCA_003635345.1. Classification (NCBI taxonomy): domain Eukaryota; kingdom Fungi; phylum Ascomycota; class Sordariomycetes; order Coniochaetales; family Coniochaetaceae; genus Coniochaeta; species Coniochaeta pulveracea. Next base: position 517,330 of record QVQW01000010.1, on the reverse strand, counting down.
CCGAGCTCATCAAGGTGGACTCTTACGAGCCAAGACCCAAGATCACCCTCCAGCCCCGAGACGGCGAAGCCTACCAGATCGAATGCGACGTCCTCCTCGCCTCTGACGGCATCAAATCTGTCACTCGGACCCAGATGCTAGGCACCCTCGGCGTCAGCTCCCAGGAGGAGGACACCGGCCAGGCTGCCTACCGTATTATGCTCAAGCGGGAGGATATGGAGAATGACCCCGAACTCAAAGCCCTGATCGACTGCGACACCGTCATCCGATGGATCGGCGAGAAGCGTCACATCATCGCCTACCCCGTGTCCAACCACACCATCTACAACCTCTCCACGGCCCAGCCCGACTCCAACTTCGCCGCCACCACCAATGCCACTTACACCACCAAGGGCTCCAAGTCCGCGATGCTCAAGGTCTACGAGACCTTCTGCCCGCTGGTGCAACGCATGTTGAACCTCGTCCCCGACGGCGAGGTCTGCGAGTGGAAGCTCCGTGTGCACAAGGCCCTTCCCACCTGGACGCACGGCTGCGTCTCCCTCCTTGGCGACGCCTGCCATCCCACGCTGCCGCATCTTAGTCAGGGCGCAGCCATGGCGATCGAAGACGGCGCTGTCCTGGCCGAGTGCATCTCCCGCATCCCGAATACCCAACCCGCCACCATCGCCAAGGCGTTGAAGGTGTTTGAGCTCTTAAGAAGGGACCACACGAGCATGCTGGTCGACATGGCGAGTTACTCCGGCCGAGTGCTGCATCTCGGGGAGGGCAAGGCGAAGGAGGAGAGAGACAAGGAGTTTGCGAATCATGCTAAGAATGGAAGCGTGCCGGATAAGTGGGCTAGTCCGGATGTGCAGAAGATGATCTACAGCTATGACTGTGTGAAGGAGGCACAGACGAAGTTTGACGAGCTCTTCAAGAGTCTGGAGACTCCGGCCGTGGCGGCTTAGAGAAGCCTAATGTCGTTTGCTGAATGCAGAGGGCTGTCGGCTTGAGGAGATGCTATGAAGGAGTTGAGAGAGAATATGGATGGCTTTATTGATACCATTCTATTTAGAGTTATAAAATGAACAGCGATCTTGTTACTGAACCATAATTCGGTCGTGATTGCGAGAGATGTGCCATGTAGCAATCAGAACTTCCATACCTTAGGTATCGGAACGGCTGTCGTTGCCTTGGGCTGGTACACACCTGGTTGACCTAAGGATAAGACTCAGAGTCTACATGAACACAGACATCAGTTAGACAAGTCAAGACTCATATATATATATATATAAATTACCAGTAACTGATTGCTTTCCCAGAGGCGCGCCGTATCAGGACGCCAACGCTTCCATTATCTTCCTCCTTCAACTCCCAGACCCAAACGCCGTGATTGTTTCGTTCCATAAGCCATACATAATGCAGAGTAACCCAGTACCACATCTCGTTTCGCTGTTGTTTTTCCTTATATTCTGGCGACATTCCGCATCGTTGCTGGTGTTCGTATTCGCCCCTTGTGCTATCTCCTTCTCTTCCCTCCACTATCCATCTCATGCCCGCTCCGTCGCCCAGACTCTAGAACAGCAGACAATCCAGACAACAACAACAGGCCAGACTCGCTAGGCAAGCCTCCATGAACCCCGGTCCACCACGCCGATCGTCGCGATAGTAGCCCTGTGGCTGACCATATCCGGGCTGTGGTTGTTGCTGGTAGTAGCCCATCGGCTGCTGGTAATAACCACCTTGCTGCCCCTGTGGTGGGCCGTAGGGGCCTTGGCCGTAACCTCCTTGGGGACCGGCGCCGTAGGGAGAGGACGTTTGAGGCGGGTAGTTGTGGTAGGCTGGTTGAGGTGGTTGAGGGGCCGATGCGGCGTACGCGGGCGGTTGGTCGTATTTATTGGCCATCTTTCCGGGGTCTGGTTTAGGGAAGCTTGGCGGTGGTCGGAGGGTACGGATCAATTAGAGGGCTACGCGTGTAGAGTGTTAATCTGACCGCGCGACGATGATGTTCGGTAAGCTACAGCGACAATAGCAGAGACCAGTTTTGAAGATGTTGAGGAGACGCAGTCGCCGGGGAAAGGATGGTGTCTTTGATGGTTGGTTAATGGAAAGTGGCGTCGAGGCTTAGACTTGACGTTGCCCACTGGGAAGCTGACAGTTTGGTTTTGGGGGCGAAGATGCGTTAGCACCATGTGACCGTCCGGAGTGCGCCGTGGTTCTGCTTCCGGCAACACATTTGAAACTGCATCTGATACTAACCAACTCTTCTCTCTGTTTCTCTGGGTTTGGCAATGCTGCCGTTTCACCTTTATCGTTGCTCGTGACACAAAATTTCTTCTTCTTGTTGTTCCACGAAGTGGGATGCCTGCAATAGCGACTCTGGTCCGCTATTGCTTGGCTTTATGTATAGAATAGTAGGAAGGTGGTTACCTACTTGGCCGCATTTGCTAGTCGGCTGATACGTCAAGTAAATATGAGGGGTGCAGACATTGTTAAGATCTCATAAGAAATCAACTCTCTCAACGCCTTGATGCTGAGACCATCTTTTACACGGCTTGGCTGACCGGTACTTTACCAACAAGAAGCCAGAAGCGCAATAGGTCCCACGGAGAGGCCGGAGATAGATGAGGAGTGGAAGGATGCTTCAATGTTTTGAACAGAATCTGTGAAGGGTGTCGAATACACATGGTTTGTATAATATTGGTGGTTTCTGGCGAGTTGCGATAACTCTCTTCAACAGAGATGACGCATATATATCTGGGTTTGAAGCCCATGTTCATGGCTAAGCTGGTATAGTTGCGCATGCACAAAGCCAGCCCCGGTAACCTGACGGCCACAATCACCTCTTCTTGCCCCTGTCTCTGCGACCACCCTCCAACACCTTCAGCTTCTTCTGATAACGCTCGCCCATCTCCACGCCACCAGTAACACCACTGCCCCTGGGCCCGTCAGCACCATCGAACCCTCTCTTCCGGCTCTTTTCCAGCAACGCCCTGGTGCCGATGCCACCACTCTTGCCCTTGGTCAACCGGTTGATGCGATCCACACCCTCGCCAATGTCCCGCCAGTCCTCACCACCAAAGTTCATCTTACGGCTACCACCAGCAGCCTTGGCAGCCTTGGCCTTGTCCTTCTTGCTCTGCTTAGGCAGACGAGTGAAGTTGCGCTCCTCGAACTCGCGGCGCTCATCCTCCTCAGCTCGCTCAGCGGCCGTCTTGGTCCTACGACCGCCGTGGACAATCGTGGTACCAATGCTGGGGTGTTCGGCCGGGGCATTGGAGAACTCGTCCGCGATGAACTCGTCAAGAGTGGCTGACTTCATGGGTCTCCGCTCGTTGCGCTCACGGCGCTCGGTGGTAGGCATGACCGTAGGCGCCACGCGCGGTGGCTTGTACACGCCATCTGTTCCCTTCTCCTTGCCTGTATCGGCTGCAGAAGCACCGGCGGGTCGGACGAAGGCAGAAAGGTTGGGACGGAACTGCAGGTCGGAGATCTTATTCCCCGTCGCTTCAGCCTTGTCTTGCTTCTCGTCGGCGTCGCTGCCCTCGTCGTCCTCCGAATCGGATTTGTCGCCGTTGGCCTGCTGTTCAGCGGCCTTGGCGTTCCGCTCCGCGTCGTCAGCGGCACGAAGAACTTTCTCGATCTGGTATCGCAGTTTGTCTTCGAGCGGTCGGACACCCTTCTCCAGGTAGAGGCGCAGTTCCACCAGCTTCTTCACCACCAAATCCTGGAGTTCGCTCTTGGACTTGTCGTCGGCACTACCATCTCGCGACTGACGTATCTTCATGAGAATAAGAAAGACAAGATTTTGCAGGTAGGTGAGCAGGAGCTCGTTCTTGACGTCCAGGAGGGAAAGGCCATCTTTTGGAGGCTCAACGCCAGCAAGTTTTGGTGCTGCTTCTAGAGCCGAAGACAATGACTGCGTCAAAAGGCTCAGCAACGCCGGGAGACTGGTCGTTGCAACAGCCATTGTGTCGTGTCCGTGTATGAGAAGATCAGAAGTCGTACCGCCTTCCTCAGAACTTGCAGCACGAATGATGTCCTTTTTCTGCGAATCGACAAGCAAGAAGTTCAGAAAACTTTAAAGTGGAGATGGCCGCTAGTGGAGGTTCGGACTACCGCTGCGACACCGACCCGCAGCATTTCTCAGGGACGTTCCCATAAATGGCTTATGTAAACCTACCCTACATAAGGTACGTAGCCTGTAAGATGCATGTTGGAGGCTTTTGGAGCTGTTGCCAACAAACCTATCTCAGCTCAGCTCTGAATAAGACAGCTACTTTCCAATACACTGGCTCTTTGATGATTTCACCTACAGTACACATAGCTTTGCTTTGATGTTATAAGCAAGCTCCCTTCTAAAATATCAGTAGCCACTGGCTCCGGAAAACTGCGGAAGTAAGGGGAGGAATCAAGTACGTGACAAGTAAGCGGCTGCTGCGGTTGGGGGATCCGACCCCTTGGAAGAGGCTGTATTGCGGCACAGGCGTGCTTTGGCAGTTCAACCTCTCCAATATACCTCAGGACACCGTGCTGACATTTCTCTTCGTCATAGTAACAGCTACTACTCAGTCTCGCCATGCAACTACGAAAACAAGCGCCATCAGCGGCGCTCCTAGCTACGTTTCTGGCGTTACCACAGCTGACGTCCGCATTCTACCTTCCTGGCGTTGCGCCAACCTCATACAAACCGAATGAAAAGGTTCCCTTATACGTCAACACTATCAAGCCCATAGCGTCCGACAGCGATGCCCTCCTACACTCAACCTTATCCTTCGACTACTATCTACCGTTGTTCGGCTTTTGCGAACCGCCGGGCGGAGCACAGAATGTGGACGAGAGCCTGGGCAGCATATTGTTTGGTGACAGGATCAAGACGTCTCCGTTCGATCTGAAGATGGGACAGAATGAGACGTGCAAGAGGCTATGCGACGGACCAAGGCAGTACAGCGGGAAGATGGCAGCCTTCACCAACAGCAAGATACAACAGGGCTACAGCTTGAACTGGCTCATTGACGGGTTGCCGGCCGGACAGGAGGTGGTCGACCAGATGACGAACGTACAATTCTACAGCCCCGGCTTTCTCATGGGCGGTGAGAAGCCGGAAGGTCAAATTGCATTCAACAACCACTACAACATCTACGTCGAGTACCACGAGGTCGGCGGAAACAAGGACCAGCGGCGAGTCGTGGGCGCGCGCGTGCATCCTGAGTCGAAGAAGTACGACAGCGAACACCCTGTCGAGGAATGCCAGACCGAGATTCCGCCCGTGCATCTGAACGACAAGGATCCGAACGGACACACCGACGTCGAGTTCACATACAGCGTCTTCTGGATCAAGTCCAACACCGCATGGGCCACCCGTTGGGACAAGTACCTTCACGTCTATGACCCCAAGATCCACTGGTTCTCCCTGGTCAACTCGGCCGTCATCGTCGCCTTCCTGGTTCTCATGGTCATGAGCGTCCTGATCCGTGCTCTGAAGAAGGATTTCGCGCGGTACAACAGGTTAGACCAGATCCACTTGGATGACTTCTCGGGTAACGAAATCGAGGACGGAGTGCAGGAGGACTCCGGCTGGAAGCTCGTCCACGGTGACGTCTTCCGGACTCCAGCGCATCCCCTTCTCCTATCCGTTCTCCTCGGCAACGGCGCGCAGCTCTTCGTCATGACAGGTTTCACCATCGCCTTCGCCTTGTTAGGTTTCCTTTCGCCTTCCAATAGGGGCTCCCTGGGTACCATCATGATCCTCCTCTACACCATCCTCGGCGCGGTAGGCGGCTACGTTTCAAGCCGTATTTACAAGTCCTTGAACGGCGAGAAATGGAAACTCAACATCGTCCTCACACCCCTCCTTGTGCCGGGCATTGTCTTCGCAACCTTCTTCTTCCTCAACCTCTTCCTCTGGGCCAAACAATCCTCCGGAGCCGTGCCCGTCGGTACCATGCTTGTCATCATTTGCATCTGGTTCATCATCTCCGTGCCGCTATCGTTCCTCGGCTCATGGCTCGGTTTCCGTGCAAACCAGATCGAGGCTCCGGTCCGTACCAACCAGATTCCCAGGCAGATCCCGCCCATGACCACCACCTACCTCAAGCCGTTGCCCTCCACTCTGCTCGTCGGTATCTTGCCCTTCGGCGCCATCTTCGTCGAGCTCTACTTTATCATGAACTCTATCTGGTTCAACAGGATCTACTACATGTTCGGCTTCCTGTTCCTCTGCTACGGGCTCATGATCATCACATGCGCTGCGGTGACGGTCTTGTTGGTCTACATGCTTCTTTGCAGCGAGAACTACCACTGGCAGTGGAGAGCGTTCCTGGCGGCTGGTATGAGCGCCGGTTATATCTTCCTCAACGCCATTGTCTTGTGGATCACCAAGTTGAGCATGAGCAGCGTCGCTGGGACCGTGTTGTATCTGGGATACAGTTTGCTCATCTCTTTCTTGGCTTTCATCCTCACCGGTAAGGCTCCCAAACTTTCTACTTGGCTTTTATCATAAGCAGATGTGTCTAATGCTTAGAATCAGGATCGATCGGATACTTTGCCAGTTGGTGGTTTGTAAGGAAGATTTACTCGTCTATCAAGATTGATTAGACGACAGATGGCGGGTGTATAGGGGCAAGAGCTTGTCTTGGGAATCAGGAGGTGGAGAAGATGTACGAGTGACCTTTTGCTAGTGAAGCGGATTAATGAACAAGCTGTATGATTAGCGTTGTTCTACAGGAAAGCAATTCTCAGCCGAGCTGACAAAGCCTGTTGATGTTCTCGAGGATGTTTGAAGTATCTAGCTCAGTCGAAAACCCCTCCGTGCATGTGATCAGCTACCGCTGTCTCGACTGAGGCTCATCGCCGTCCCCCCTTTAGCCCAACCAGTCGACCATCATCAATCTCAAAACGCTTCTGTAATTGTCCCCTCTGCACCTATCGTGAATATGCTAAGCCCGATATACCCATGTGTGGCTTTGCGGAGGTGCAAAAAACTCTCTCAGCAGAAAGATGGGCGTCAGTTATAAGCCGGAGACCCGATGTCCTTGCAACGAACACGCCGAGGGTGGATTTAGTTTTGTTGGATTTCTCTTGCATAATGCCACCTGGTACATTTTGAAGCGGGAGCAATAGGCTGCCGATGGTACGAAGCAATGTAGTTTTCCTGACTGGAGGAATTGGGATCGCTGCCCACAGAAGTACTGGGGTTGATATGACCAGGAGAACTGAGCATGTCCTGGGCGGGTTCTTGCCAATGAGCACTCTAATCCTCATCGTCGTCATCGTCCAGCCCGCCAGCAAACTGAAACTGCTTGCGGGGTGCTGGCGCAGGGGTTCCTGCACTCGGGTCCGGAGCCGTACGCTGTGCTGCTTGCGCCTCACGTTCGCGGGCTACGCGCTCTCGCTCCCTCTGCCTCTGTTCAGCAGCAAGACGTTCGCGTTCGCGGCGAGCTTCTTCTTCAGCAGCTGCTTGACGCTGCTGTTCAAGCTCCGCTTCCTTCCTGAGGCGCTCTTGCTCATCCGGATCGTAGTTCTTGGGATCAATGCCTTGGTCAGCGAGACGCTGGCAGGCGGCGAGTGCGCCCGCGCGAATTTGTTGTTCGGTTGGCCAAGGGTAGAACTGAGCACCGTCAAGAAGATTGGTAGCCCGCAGCATATGTTCCGGCAGTGCGGTTGACCCTCCAGAGGTATGCGCTTGTGGCTGAGGGGTGGAAGAGGATCCTTCCTGGCCTGTACTGTTACCGGCTGTCTGCCCTGCTCCGGTGACGGGCGACTGGTCATTGGGTACAGTGAAAGAGCCTGTCGCAACGCCGACTGTGGGGGTGTAATTGCCGTCGGAACGACCTGAAAGGTCTACACCATTGGTTACACCTGGTGGTGGCATGGTAGTCCGGCTGATGCGACTGGCATAATTAACCAGATCCTGATAGCTGAAGTCCATCCCAGGCTTCGAAGGAGGATACTTGGTGACGGTTGTGGCCTTGATCTCCTGCCTTGTTTTGAATACTTCCATCAGTGAGTCCTTGATCTGCTTGTCCAGTCTTTCTGTTTCTTCCTGTAGCTGTTGAATCCGGCGGTAGTTGTTCTGATGCTTCTCAAGCTCTCCCAACCCCGCGTTAAGCTCCTCCTGTGCGGTGACAAGATCTTGAGCGGGGGATATCGAGGGATTGAAGCTGGCGATAGAGTTGATGAGAGCTTGGAGAGCCCTCTCCATCCCGTCGAAGCGGGCGTCCAGATACCTGTCCATTATAGGGACGAAGCACGTGTGCTTAAGTGACGAGTGCAAGGACAAGCTACCCAAAAGCACAGTAATGAAATTGCAATACTTCCTCTCCAGTATTGTAGTTGTTTGCTGAATGTTTTCCCCCTAGAAAAGCAAGAAACCCCCAGTGCACTTTACACTTCAAGTTGTTGAAAGGTGAGGACAAGGTCGAAATATATTAAGCTTAGGTGCAACGAAGTACACGTCTTGTAATTGGATGCCACGGAAAGTCATGTGGGTCTCGGCTCCTTCCGGCATTGTCCGTCAAACTTGGAGTTGAATCTCGCGCAGCAACATCGAGACGTCACGCTTGAAACTCTGCCCATTGTCATTAGCCAATTGACTGCTGTGGTTGTCATTTGCGTTCAATCGTTCAAAATGGTTCAACGACTTGTAAGTGTTCACATTCTCTGGCACGGCATGAAATACATCCGACTGTACATCCCTCGTGTGCTGAGCTAACTTGTTGTTTTCCCTCAGACGGAATCGCACATCTCCGCCCGGGGACCCAACTACGCTCACTACAAGAGCCCCTATGGCCCTAAGTAAGCGTCGATTATGCCCTCGAGCCGACGTTATACTCGTCCTCGCCGACGAGCTGTACGGAGAACAGAGGAGAACTCAGCAGTCCGTCAAGGTCCAGCGCTAACCCAGAGGTTTTCAGGTACCACTACACGCCTAACGTTGCCGGTGTTTCTTTCGGTCAGCTTGCCAAATTGTGAGTTCCATTTCGCACATACGCTGGGGAAGACGAGGCATGATAGGACTCTGGGGAGGGAAGCAGAAGGCGTGGAAGCCACTCTGTCCGATAAGGGCACGGAATTCAGTGTTCGAGGCTATGTGCTGACAGATTTGCAGCGGAGTGAAGACCGGCTACTTCGGAGTTGTTGCTCTCGGCGCCGTCATCTACTATGCTTCTGGTGTTCCTCGTGTGAAGACGGACATCATGTCGGTACGGCAGCTCCGGGACGAAGATACGCCTCCGATGCATGCTTACAGTTCTCTAGAAACTTCCTTTCATTGGCGACCGCTTTGTCACGAACATCCCCGCTTCCGACAACGTGAGTCTCATTCTGGGATTCCCTTCAGTGGCAGACTTGACTGACATTCTCCTAGCCGTTCTGAGTGGGGTTCGAAGGATGGAAAGTTGGATAGGGTTCTGTTGACTGTAGGGGAGCGCGGAGATTCCATTAAAGTGATTGTTCGTGTCAGAGTACCTCCTGACATGGAGTGTATAAAACCTATATCCTACCCGTATAGACTCGTTGCCAACAATAGAGCTCGATCATCTATGCTTATCCTGCCGAAGAAGCCCCTGTCTCATTAAAGCACTGCATAGCGCATACTGCTGGCTTGGCATCGTGTGAATCTCACCTGTTCTAGAGGTACGGACATACGGAACTGGGCACGCAAGCACGAGTATGAAAGTTATGACTTGGTTCCTGAGCTCGAGTTCTAACTGTCAGCCAGCAGCGCAGGCAGCTACCGTGCTCGACCAAAAGTATTCTTCATCACACAGAACAGACTGTACAACGGCTGGTCTGTTCAAGAAGCCGAAATTGAACTTCCTTCGACTGTGTTCGCTTTTGTTTCCCAACAATATGCTACCGCTATAGGGTAGGTACCTACTTCGTACTCTCTGACCTGCGGTACCCAAGCGGAGACGAACTTCCTGACACTTACCTCTGGGCCTGCCGGGATTGGCGGAACACCCTTTTGAGCTGCTCTTGGTACCCCACCTTCCGAGGGCAGCCAGAACACCCTTGCGGTCCGACGTCAGTATTTCGAATATGCGCGCCGAAGCCAACGTCCACCCTGCCATCAGATCATCCAGTTACCGCCGTTGCCCGCATTCTGTCCCCAAAGTCGAAATCGCGCATAATCCTCTCTTTTCTTTCCTCCCCTCGAATTTTGTCGTTTCATCGTGGAAACTGAACACTGTCGCATCTGCTTCTCCGTACCGAGCTGCTGGACTCGGCATAGGCGAGTGTGACACGGGACACCGTAGTTGCGGAAAACGACGGAACGGGCAACGGGCCGTCGCAAGCTGAAAACCTCGAGGTCGTGGCACGCAAGGACTTGCACGACTTTCCCCTAAAAGACGTCGGACGACATAACGAGTGACCCTACTAGCTGGGAAGTCGAGCCGATCGAGCAGTTCCAGTCGAATCGAGTTAAGCATTTCCAGTCGAGCCGAGTTAAGCAGCTTCCAGCCGTGCCTGCATTCACTGCAGCGGACGATTTAAAGACGACTCAACAACGAACCTACAACCATCCACACATCCTCACCTCTCTCTCAACCACCCAAGATGCCAGCCTCAACACCCTCCAACCTACCAACACAGCGCACCTCCTCCTTCTTCCTAGCCAACTTCTTCACTGCCTTCTCGCGCCATACCGCATCATCTCCCAGCCTCTCCTCCTCCCTCCAACAATCCAAACAACCACAACCCTCCACCTCGACCTCTTCCGCCGCCCAACACCCACAACAACAAGCACCATCCGCCTCTCCCTCCCCACCGCCATCACATCCCACCTCGAGCCGGCTACAACCCATGCATTCCCCGAGGGCACACGCGGCGGCTATACCAGTGCCAAATAGTGGGAGCAGGAGGGGCAGCGATAGCTCCTCCGAAGGCTTCAGGGATGTGCTGGGCGCGGAGAAGTGGTATATAGGTGGTCGGACGGCGGCGGGGGAGGAGAAGTTCTTTAAGCTGGGGGTCGTTAGGAGAGTGAGGAGTGGGGATCGATTGAGTCTGGATCGGTTGAGTTTATGATGATAGGCTGAGACCTAGTGTTGGGTTGCATTTCGGCGGGAGGGCGTTTTGGTACATACTTTCGGTCCGGGTGGAACAGGCGTTTGGTTTCATGGGTGTCACGGGTTTACACTTATCACGGATTTGAGATTGAAATTGGTGTTGCCGCTCTGGACCAAGGTTCATGGCGAGCGAGCAATGAACGATCAAGACGAAGGAACATGGGCAACCTGTGCCGCATACCTCGGTATCGCTAATAATGAAAGGGTACATAGCACAAAAGTTATCAGGCGAATCTGAGTTTCAGCCTGTCCTTTACATGGTATCAATGGACTACTTCTTCTTCCCATGCGCAAGCCCCTATTTTGTAGAACAATAGTGGTCTGTCACCACATGAACCTCTGCGTCCGCCCCCCATCCAACAATGTGCCGTCTTCCGCCTTCCACACAAACGGCTTGTTGAGGAAGACCCAAAATGTAGCGTAGTTGATGGCGGCGAACCAGATGGTTTCGAGGAAAATACTAAGATCATATTTTCGTGATAAGCCAGTAAGCCATCTGAACAACCAGCCGGACCCCAGGGGCGCCCTGTACATTGTTGGCCAGGCGGGGACCAGCAACCGCCAGAAGACCCACGGCAAGATGAAATACCTCGGCTCCACGAGAGGTGCGGTCATGAGGGAAAGGGTTGTGGCGGCGAGCCAAAGGAGCGCGGTGGACGTCAAAGGGGAGTCAGTTGATGTGGAAGCGTCGTCCTCCAGGTCGATGAGGGCCTCCTTACGCAAGGGAGAGAACGATGGTCGTTGTGGAGGAGCTCGTCGTGGTGGCGCTCCCGGCCGGAGCTCGGTTTCGTGCACGAATGTCCTGATTATATCGCGTGCTTCGGCTGTTAGTTGCTCAGCTTGCGGTGTGCTGGCCAAAATAGATCGTCTTTGAATGCTCACAACTGTGGCTAAATTTTGTCTGGAAAAAGGACGATTGACGTATTGCAGGTTCGCTTTGGCCAATCGAAGGAAATCGGATTCAGATGGTAGGCCTGCTAGGCGGTTCCAAACCAGACAAGCCGAGATGATGTACACCGCAATGAGCGCATATCTAACGAGATGCGATTGGCGGATGGTGTAGCGGAAGACATAGAACATGTAATGACGGTTGTCGGCCAAGGTGAAGGGGTGAATGATGGTGTTGTACTTGACTATGGCGATGGAGAACGCCACCGCTCCGGCGAGAAAAATGGGGTAGAATAGTCGGCGGATGAAGAAGTCAATGGCGCGCAGGGCGGCTGAACTGTCCTTTGCCGAAGAGTCTACTGCTGGCTTCTCCCTGTTGAAGAGGTGGGACGCGTAGAGAATCTTGTGAAATCTCGGGACCCAGGCTAATGCCGGCGGAATCAGCAAAGGTGCTGAGAAGAAGGCAAAGAACGGCCAGATATACAGCATCTGCGCAAGATGGAGCGTTGCCACATGGTTGGACTTGTCTCCTGCTCTTCCGTTAGTACATAAAAACAAGGTACCAATTCGAGATAAGCTGAAATCAGCGACTGACCAAGGACGACGCCGCCGTTCCATCCAACAAATGAGGCGAATAGTCCGACCACACTGAGATATGGCCATAATCGTTTCAGGACTGTCACGGGGTTGCAGACGATAGCTATAGCTATGCTTAGTCCACATAGAAGCCAGTCTAATTCGCGTTAGCACTCCGGTATTTTGATGAAAAAGAATGGCTGAAGGGTAAAAGACTAGGCACATACCGTCAGGATATGCAACACTAAGTGGTGGATCATGTATATCACCAATAGAGTACCTCCAGAGATAGAATCTCACAAGCTGGCTGAGCGTGTTGAATTGCGGTGCCATGACGGGCCATGGCTTCAGCGTGTGTACGGCTTTCACGGCTTCCCGTCCGCCCAGATAGACAGCCACCCAGAACACGTTGGTCTGTCGCATGAAGAGTGTTGCCACACCGAGGACAAAGACCAGGGGCCGTTTCCAGACGTTTTGTTGATCAGGCAGAAGATGCACGCGATAAAGAAGGAGGACCGCCACGGTTGACCAGATGTCGGTATAGAAAAGCGCAGCGAAGAAGAAGAGTACTGGGAATGCGGCAATATTGGTGGCGCTGTGGTAGTTGAAGTAGTTGATCTGCTTTTTTGGCTGGACCGTCGTCGGCTTCTGCATTTCACTCTGATACTTGATAGCCTTGGGCTTGGGTTCCCAAGCTTTCCTGCAAAGGAAGGCCAGGTGATGGACAAAGTAGATACCGACGTAGTTGACATGGCGAAGGCTGTCTACTGTACAGGCAGTGTGTCCTAGCAACTTATGGTATAACACAGCGATGTAGTACCTGCATCAAGTCAAAACCACGGCTCATGAGACACAGCAGCAGAGATCAGAGCCAAGAACATACAGGCCCGGTGGGGTGGTGATCTTGTCGTCCCAATAACCCCATTTGCCCTTGCAGTATGCTTGAGCTTGGGGAATGTGAAACACCTCATCCTGTATTCCTAAGTCAATATTTACCAAGGAGATCTGAAGAGGTGATCTCAGATACTTACCAGATACGGTTTTGGGACGAAGGCATTCACGCTCATGGTCCAGTACAAGCCGAGGATGGAGGAGAAGAAGAGAGCGCCCAGAAAAGTGATAAGTGCAAGCTTGGCGATGCCCGTGAGGGTCCTGGGGAACTTTCCAGAAAAGATGGGCTCAATGTTCCATAGCATGAGGAAGTGGGCGACGACAGCATCTGCAGAGTTCAGCTTGATAGAGCCAAACATGTACATCATCAGCCAAGTAAAAGGCAGTTGCACCAGCATGAACCACATGTTGGGTATTTCCTCTTCAGCATGTCATTCCACCAAATGTGAGGGAAAAATAGGCAAGACAAAGTCAAACACAAAGCTCGCAATAAATAAACGCCACCACAACAGCCTGCAAGATGATATTGATGGCTTAATTGCTTTCTCTTCCTTGGTTCAGTAGTCGAGATGCTGTTTGCTCCAAAACCCACAGCATAATGGTCCGTGCGGCATCTCACTTGGGCCAGATCCAGAGAGGGCAGACAAACAGATCTTGCTTTGCGATGGGCTCACAGTGTTCATCGATGCTTGCGATGACATGTCATGGTATCAGAACGAAAAGCCCTCAAAAGCTTGGTAAAGTTGACATTCAATAGTGGAACCTATCCCCTATGTGCGTGGGTGGTGGAAGAAGTTGTTGATCTCAACACATGTCCAATCCGTGACACTTACGGAAGCTACTTCATACCTGGTACATCATACAATGAGGCTGCCAGCTGCACCCAATGGCCACGAGAACTTACCATATATGAATACTGTTCTGTACAGTGGAGGGTAAGGGTATAATACTAGTCCAAGCACAGGTAGAATGGTGATGTATAGCAAACATATTTTGATGAGGGCCACCTTCAAGATGAAGACAATGTTATTCTTCGTGTTCCTTATTGACTGGGTCCTGTTGCTATTTACGTACTGGAAGTCCCACCGTTTCAGCTACGGCGGGCACAGCAAACCTTATTGGCTGCGGCTGTGGCTGGCTAGATCGGCCCGGGTAAGGATCGTCAGGTCCCCGGTTTTGCACCGCCTCCCACCCTGGCCCCTAATCTCGGATTACACGTGATGATTCAAGGGGTTGTTGACTTCTGGTGAAACAAAAGCACCACAAGTCTCCGCCATCTGTTTTTCACTTCAGACATTCTGCTCTCCGTCATTCATTCCTTTTGATTTTTGCATATTCACGGCCTCATTCCTTTTTGGTCGTAGTCTGTGTCATTCATTATCGCCACATTCAGAGTTCTTTCCCATTTCTGCGTCGCTTGCCATAAAACGCGTCCACCCCCAGGAAAGCATCTTTTTGTTACACCCGGGTTACACCAGTGCAACAACCAACCACAGTTCTCCCGTTTCTAACTTTCCTTTTCTTGCTTTTCGATACCCAAGATGCGTACCACCGCTTTTGCTGCCGCTGCCGTGCTGGCCGCCGGCGTCAACGCTGAGAACTACCTGGGCTTCAACTCCGGTTCGACGCTGGCCGATCGCTCCGCCAAGTTCAAGGCCGACTTCGTTTCCGAGTTCACCACGGCCCAGAAGCTGCAGGGCGCGCCTGGCACCTTCAACGCCGTCCGTCTCTACACCAACATCCAGGCATATTCCGAGACCGACCCCATATCAGCATTCGAGGCGGCCATCGAGACCAACACCAAGATCCTTCTCGGCGTCTGGGCTTCCGGCACCACCAGCATCCAGAACGAGATCACCGCCCTCCAGACCGCCATCAAGACCTATGGCACTAAGCTCACAGATTTGATTATTGGCGTCTCCATCGGTAGCGAGGATCTCTACCGTAACTCAGCTACCGGTGTCGCCAACGAGGCTGGTATCGGTGCCAATCCCGATGTCCTTGTTGGCTTCATCAAGGACTTCCGCAATGCCTTTGCCAGCTCCGCCATCTCCAAGATTCCTGTTGGACACGTCGACACTTGGGACGTGTGGCCCAACGCGACCAACAAGGCCGTGCTTGACGCCATTGACTTCATCGGAGTCGATGAGTACCCTTACTACGAGAGTGGAAAGGGCAACAACATCAAGAACGCCGGGTCCCTCTTCGACCGTGCTTACGATGCCACCGTTGCCGCTGCCAATGGCAAGCCCGTCTGGGTTACCGAGACTGGTTGGCCCACCACTGGCCCTGACTGGGACGAGGCTCATCCCAGTGTCGAGAATGCCAAGTACTACTGGGACGAAGTCTTCTGCCGCAAGCTGCTCAACCAGACCTCTGTCTTCTGGTATAACCTCCGTGACTCGAACCCGGACAACAAGATGAAGTTTGCTATTACCAACAACCTCAGCACCAAGCCGTATTTCGATCTGTCCTGCCCCACTACCTTTGATACCACCGACTCGTCGACCTCCTCGTCTGCTAGCGCGTCGGGCACCGGAACTGTGGCTCCTGTCAGCTCGGCCACCTCCTCCTCGTCCCCTAGCAGTAGCGGTAGCTCGTCATCTGGCTCCAGCTCCAGCTCCGGTTCTGGCTCCAGCTCATCCCCCTCATCCGGCACCAGCTCCGGTTCTGGATCTGGTTCAAGCACCGGAAGCTCAACTAGCTCCAGCACCAGCACCGGAACTGCTGCGACCAACACGAGCGGAGCTTCTTCCTCGGCCAAGATTGGCTCTGCCGCACTCGCCGGTATTGCTCTCGTCGCCGGTTTCTTCTCCCTCCTCTAAAGGGTGAATGTGAGAGAGGCTTTTCCTTAAGGTTGTCATCCGGTCGGAAAACTGGTTTTTGGTATCATGGGCATTTCTATAGACTTGAATCATAAGCGAAACATAACATCTCAGTGGTTGTTCCTATGGCCAATGGTGTGCTTTCATTGCACGGCTGGTCTGGCTTTGCGGCAGACCGTGTAGATAGCTGAAGGACTTTGAGAAAATTGACATTCGATCTGCTTTGCTATAGTCATTGAACGGCTCTCTTGATTGTGAAATGGGCGGATGTCCTCCCCCGATATCGTTATGTGTGATTATTGTATGTTTCCCGTCTCCGTACGCCAACAGTACACTGAGCATCGTGGAACCCCTTGTTTACCCTGAACAACCCCGTTTCCCTCTTGGTTGCATGAAGCGGCTGATGAGAAAGCGGTAGGTGTTATTCATGCTGGCACGCATTATCCTTTCCAGTCTATGCACCCTTGTTCGGCCACTTGCACGGCTGGTTGTAATATTTGCGGACTCAGCAGGCAACTCGCCTAAGTCCCTCTTGGACAACACGTACGAGTTCCGCCAGAGCACCCCTCTATAACTCTCCCCACGGACAGGAACAACAACTCGTAGAGAGCGAGGCCGTTTCTGTCCGCCCCTCTAGTAGATAAGTTCATGACGGATGAATAAGCAGTCGGGTTGGCGACCACCGGGACACCCAAATTATGCCAGACCTATTTTCTTTTCAGTTGTTTTCATTTCAGGTTCACGTAAGGCAGAGCAAAGACATGGGCAAGACATCTTCGTAAACAGCCTCGTAGCTGGAGACTGTATTTCTATCGTAATCACCGGTCATGTGGTATCATAATTCTAAACAGTAGCCGCAACTGGTATAATTCCTCCCGTAAACACAAAAACCCAAACTCGTAAAATGATAATAACCGTAAATCTAACCAGGACAATATATCCGTAACACAAATCCCACACGCAACATCCCGTTCTGATACAACAACAGATTTTGCATGTTTAAACTCTCTTTTCGGCGTCAAGCTCGTAGCCACGTTCCATACCGCCGTGCTTCTCAGCATCGTATCCGGAGGTGACACCACGGTCCTCGGCAAAGACCTGGCTGCTACCGCTGTCGTAGGCGAGGTGGAGGTCATCGATCTCATCACCGACTTCCATCCACTTATCGCTGCACGCCGGGATGGGCCAGATCTTGCACAGAAGCCAGTACATGCCGGAGGAGATGATGAAGCCGCAGAAGAAGTTGAGGTTGTAGATGTAGGTGGCGCCGACGGGAACGGGCGTGCCGACCGCACCAGCAAATCCAACCACGTTGATGAGGATGCCGGCGATGTAAGCCGCATAGGCACGCCAGTGGATACCAAAGGTGTAGTGGTATGGTCCCGTCTTGCGGGCATCATACAGCTCCTTCACCTCGAGGTATCCCCGCCGGACGAAGTAGTAGTCGGAAATCATAACGCCGGCAATGGACGAGAGGAAGACACTGTAGGCGGAGAGGTAGGTGGTGAACTTGTTGGATGTGGTGAGCAGCGTGTACGGACACATGGCCAGACCCACCGCAGCGCAGATGTATCCACCACGGCGGATGTTGATGAAGCGAGGGAACAGAGCCGTGAGATCCGAGCCGGCGGAAACTGAGTTGGCGGCGATGTTGGTACCAAGCTGAGCCAGAGCAAAGGCGGCAGCGATCATGAAGACGCCAAACCGCTGTGCCGAACCACCATCGTCCAAGAAGCGTCCGAGCAACTCCAGCGGATCCCAGATGGCGTCGCCGTAGATGATGGTGGACGAGGAAGACACGATAATGCCGATGAAGGAGGTCACGGCAAAGCCGAGAGGGATGGTGAAGAGCTGGGACCAAAGAGCATCCTTAGGTTTACCGGCAAAACGGGTGAAATCAGCGTCGTTGACGACCAGGGTTGCGAAGTTGGCGATGGAACTCATCACGCCCAAGACGAACTGCCAGCCTAGTTCACTTCCGTGGATGGAGGCAGGTTGGTGCACAATCGGTCCGATACCGCCAGCACGAACGATGGCCCAGATGAAGAAGGCGATACCAGCCGCAGGGACAAAGTAGGCTTTGACGGTGAACAGGTGGCGAACCTTGTGAACAGGGAACCAGATGGCGGGCAGTGAGCAGAACCAGAAGAGGAAGAAGCTGACGTAGTCGGCCGTTGTTGTCCCTGACGTTGCAGAGAAGGTGTTGGGGATGGTGTTACGGTCCTGATCTTTCTGTTAATGCCCGTGATATCCAATGTAGGAGTTCCTGGTAGTTTCCTTACCCAAGACAACCAGATCGCGCGGATCATCAGATATACACACTTTCCACCAATATAAGACTGCACACCATACCAGATGCAAGCTAGATGGCTCGTCAGTCATGCTGTCCCTCATTAATGAGAAGGAGTAGACCCAATGCTCACCCATAGCTGCACGGTTGAAGACGGGCCACAAGCTACCCCAGATTCCGAAGGAGGACCTGCAGATAACAGGGAAGCCGATGTGGTAGGCAGCCCCTATCCTGCCGGTAGAGCAGATGAAGCAAGCCGCGATAGCGTAGCCTATCCACACGCACAGCCATGACTGCCACCACGAGAGTCCTCCAATGATCATGGACGATGAGATCATCCATGTGTTGATGTTGAAGGAATCAGCAATCCAAAACCCTACAAAGTTCCAAGGACCCCATTGACGACGGGCGGGTTCCACTGGTTTCAGATCATGGTTCGTCAACTGTCAAAGAGGGCGTCTTGGTCAGCCCTATGGTACGCCACAGCACACACACACACACACACACACTAAACACGTATATAGTAGACATTTGTGACGGAAAGTCGTGACAAGCTTTCCGGACAACAACAGCCATAGTAAGGGGGTTTTGTGGAGAGTAGACTTAGGAGATATTTAGAGGAGAGTCCCGGGCGCATACCAAAAGCTGGCTTGTGGTCAGGCCCGGCTCGGCATCGACAGCAAGTCTGTCGACCCACCGGCTCATCCATGAGCGTGTGGTCTCTGTCTCCAACATGTCGTGATTCCTTTTCGGTGTGTTGTCGATATGAGGCTCGGCGGGATGTCGTGAGGACGTGCAGGTCCCAAGACCCTTGAGGACGTTTTGATCGAGTAATAGCTTTGCGGGGATTGGACGACAAATTCTCCGTGCGGAAAAAATAAAGCTGGGTTTGTGGGATGACGGCACGAAACACCTAAAAAATTTTATATTCCAGACGGAGGGGCGTTTCTGAAGTATAAGTCGGCAGAGTCCGTTACTGGAAATAACAACACAAACGAGCAACTGAGAACCCCTCGGGACGAAGAACAGAGAGTAGGTTACTCAGACTGGCGATGATGAGCTGGAACGAAAACGAAAACGCGACATCAAGAGACACTGGAGAGATGGGGAGATAAGGTTTATATGGTGACTGACTCTTGTCAAGGGCCCGGGGCACTTGGCGGGCTGGCTGTTGATCTAGGTCCCATCCACGATATCTGGGATCTCTCCACTTGGAAACGATGTCACCCCCCACGCTCACACATTTCTTTCTCGGCCGGCAGCGGTCGTTGTTGATAGGGTTCCGCTCCCACGGAGATGTCCTTAAGCAACAGCCTTCTTGTGACCGTGTCACACATTAGTCTGGAAGGTCTCGGCCAAGCCGTTGTCAATGCATCTCAGTCTAACTCTTGAGAGGCTTGAAGTCGAGTCCTTCACCATTGCTTTCTCTGAACCGTCACAGGATCTTGCTTCTTGCAGCTGAACAAGCTTCTGGCTTAATCGCACCAAGAACATCAGACTGTTGCTTGGCACTTATCTTCCCTGCGGCTGATTGGCTCAGATGTTCTCCACTGCTGATACCGCGAGCAAAAGTTTTCCAAGTGCGGGTAGGTGCGCAATTGATCGCAGGGGAGGCACACCCTAGAGCACTCGGAGGTTCAGATAAGGCAGGATGGCCTGTGCTCTCCCCGCATGGAGTGCAAAAAAGCAATTACACCATCACATCGAGTCAACGGTCAATTCTCATCCGCCCTGCTAGGATCTGGAGATATCGCGATATCGTGACGATACCCCGGCTTTTAAGCTTCAGCCACAGATGTCAGTAGCTGATAAGCAGATACTGTACACCCATACGCTGTTCCGGACGGCTAGTCTAGCTGGGTTGTTGCAAGCAGTCCAGGATCGGCTATCGTTCTTTGCTTTGCTATCCGTGCGCCTGGCGCTACACTTCAATAGTCCATTGAGGCCGTGGTTGGAAGTCGGAAACGATGAGCAGCTTCCCAACAGCATCGCCAGCCCTTGGTTGCCACGCGAGAAAGCAGCCTTTACGCACGTACAAGGCCAGGACAAGAGAAATTTTCGGGTATCATGCGTCTGCATAATGGTCGATCAAAACGCGAGCTGAGGGGAGGGATGACAATGATGCAGAGTTGCGGCATCAGGTCGTCCTCGATACCATGAGGGTGGTTGGGCGGCTCTACGCATTCGTCCGAATGAGACAGACCAAAAGAGGAGCACGCGTGACGGGAATATTTGCTCGCAAGGGCGCCACATGATGAACGTACGATGTACATGCGGCAGCATTAACACCGATCTGGGTTCTCAGCTCGTTGTCTGCACGCAGATAAGAGTAATCCTTACTAGGGCCGGTTACTCTTTTCCGACACGGAACCGAGGCATCACCGTCCTGGCACGAGAGGGTCGTTAGGAAAAAAGGTAGGTTTTCATACATGCCGAAAACCTGCTCTCGCAAGTGATGGCGTGGGAACAGTGCAAGTCCTTCACAATAATGGTAATTAACTGATTATTGTCAGAGCTCGAGAGAGGGTAAAGCTAATTTCAGTGAATATGATATGTGACATCAGACCATAGAGAGCAGTGTCAAGATGCAGGGCAAATCTAGCTAACACAAGGAGAAAGACATCGAACACCCTCCGACCACGCCGCAGCACCCACGCCAGTCTTCTGCTCCTTGCTCGAGGTTCATCTTCTTAGTGTTTGGCCATTTCACCCATGGGGAGGGCCTTGAGCCAGCCGTCGACATCCTCAGGAGCCTGTTGCTGCTTGTTGCAAGCGTTGTAGACATCGGGGCTCTGTTTGTGGATGCCGGCCGCGGAGCAGTCCTTGTCGAGGTTGCAGTTCTTGTCCATGGCCTTCTGGAGCGTGTCACCCTCCCAGCCGAAGACGTAGTCGCCGTGGGCGGCCGCACCTCCGGTGTTCATGGAGTAAATGAAGGGGTTGCTGCCGGACCATGTGCTCTTGTCAAGGAAGGTGGTTACGTTCCACATGATCTCGTACATGATCTGGGGAAGCTTGACGGGGTGCGTGGCAGGGCAGCTACCACCGCCAGTGGCGCCGGAACCGGAGGCGTAGTGGACGTGGCTCTGGTGGTCGGGGCTGTCGAGGTTCTTGCCGTCCCAGCATCTGTGCGTTATGTGAGCAGCCGCTTTCCTATCATTCCAGATCAACAGGGGGGACACTTACGTTGGGAAGATGATGGTCTGGCGGATCATCTTGCATGTAGTATCGGCTGGGATGTCGACTGTGTCGCTGCCAGTGCAGGGGGCGCCGCCCGTGAACTGGTTGTCGTCTGTTGACTTCCAGCACCGATGGCAGATGTTGGCCTTGGTAACCTTGCTAGGGTCGGTGTTGGCGGCGTTACCGGCAATCATACGGAAACCCTGGCAAGCAGGTCAGTAACATATCTGCTATGTGAACATCGCGGAGAGACACTCACCTTCTTGAACGCGGTCACCTTGCCGCTGGGGATGTAGTAGACATCCAGACCACCTTTGTTGACGAGCTGTCCCTGCGGGCCACCGTTGCCGACCTGTGGGACGCGCTTATAGGTTCCGTTCTTGTGATGGAAGAACATGACGGCAGTCCAGTAGTTGGACTTGTCCTCCTTGAAACTGCACGACGTGCAAGTTGAGGAGGCGAGGTCGTGGGTGTTGGGGTCCATGGTGATGTTGAACGAGTTTCCTCCCACGATCTGATGCAGATGCGGCGTGTACTGCATGCCCGGGTTGACTATGGGGTCGACACGATCGACAACCAGTTGTGAACAGGCAAACCGAAGCATATTTTGGGCGGCAGCATGTTGCGCCAGGAGCGCTGCGGCGACGACCGAAGTCAGCTGCATCGTAGTATCTTCTGGTTTCTCCTTTCTTGGCTTAGGTTGAAGGTTTTGGAATGACTTTGGACCTTGGCGAGCGAGTGTTCCAAGTGTGTACCGCGGACGACGACAACAACAGACAAGTGCTGGGAGTTGCTCAGGGAATGGGAGGCAGGTCGAGTGATCTTGTAGGATGGCCTCCCCTTATTCTATATGGTTCGGGTCTACCATGCAAAGACGTTGTGTTGCATTATTATTCCAGGTTATTACGGTCAAGGTACCCAAACTGCCGATGGTTCCAGAGCTCATTCGCGGAATCTCTTGCGTTCTCTGCATCCTGGGCATTTCTTGTTTCCCTGGATATGTTAATGAACTGCCGGCGTGGGAGACTCTGTTCGGTGTTCAGGTGATGTTACTGTTCATTTGGCTATAATCTATTGATTGGGCAGGGATCCTCCGCGTCTATAGTGTTTTCTGGGCTGTTTTTGGTTGTGATTGTCGCACCCTCCGTACACTCTCCTTGTCCCTCTATGCATTTCGCCTTTCTACACCAAGTGTGTTGCTCTAGTTCCGCAAGCCCATTTGAGGGTCTCACCGTTGGTGTTGGGCGCGGGTAGTTTGCGACATGGGCGACGAGTGCGTTATTCAACCATAACAAAGTCCTATCCATGGCATGGACAGCTGGATCTTCAGTCCCGCAACTGAGAAACAATTGCTTTTGTCAACCTTGTCTACTTGCAACATATTGTTCCTACCATCAGCGGCGATTGCCTTGCCAAATGCTGATCCTCTCATCCGGCGCCTAGAGTGCAAGTGCAAAGAATTGATCTATCAGCGGGCCGACTGATCTCCTGAACTATATCAGTTATACGGACGGTACCACAGTTCGACGTTGAGCCAAGAAATGGGGCAAGCACAGGGACTTGCCACCGTTACAATCAACCCGATACTAAAGCTGCTGACTGCCTGCAGCCCCACGCGTTGCGGAAGGTTTACCCACGGGGAAGCATGCATGGCCCATGGGGAACGCTTTAGGCTAATGATCTGATACCGGGGGGAGAACCTGGATGTCTGTAAATGGCAGGTAGCATGAAGCCTGCGGTAAAACAGACACCTGCCAATACCTTACCAAGCCGAATCAGCCGGCGGTGGAATACGACCATACTTTCCCACGTGGGATCCATCCCACGGCAAGCATGCCTGTTGTAGCCACGGCTCGAAAGCAGCATCGACGTGTCTAGTCATACCGCGAAGGCTAGTTTTTACCTTTTGGATTCATGTTGACCTCTGGAAATCGATCTTCCGCTGCCGCTTGACATCATTCAGGGGCTCGGTGCCACCGAGATAACAGTGTGGTTTCTTCTAGAATGTCTCTGGTGTTGCACAATGCTACCTCGAGTGGCAGCAAATTTCCAGAGGCAAACAATTGCCCGCAGTTCCCAGAGCTGAGTTGAACCTGCATGGACTACCTTCCTGACTCATCTACCAATGTCCAGGTTTTAGTGTTCGGAGATGATCCCGTGTCAAGACTGGGATAAGCATACTCCTTGAACAACGAGTCGCTTTGTATGAGTGTCTGTGGAATACATCGTGACCGGCACTCATAAGACAAATGCGGCTGAAGCCTCGAAGCGGCTGACTATCAGAACTACCGAACCCTTTGGGCGATGACAGCAATCTACAGGCGGGACACGACAGTCCCATAGCGGCAACTTCTTTACCACGACCTGAAGACGGTAGTCGCTCGACGACTTCATATCTTTCACAATGCCAAGATTTACGTTACAGAGTCATAATTATCTTGCCTGTAGGCGATTGTTTTCGGGTGAATCTTGGATTGCGTCAGGCACATATTGCTGACGGTTCAATAAATACAGTTACGTCAACCCGGCATGAATGCGCAGGATATCTCGTCAAGGAGACATTGGAAATCCTTTCGTCACCGGCGTATGAAGGGTCAACAGCCGTTATCATGGCGCCGGGCGAAATAGTCCAGATACTAGGATGGGCCGTTGTAGGTTGCGAGTCCCTTCGTGGCGCCTACACGTAGTTACCGGGACTATTTGGTGCTGCTAATAATACTGATGGTTTACTATATCTCACTTTTTATTTCACGAAACGACATGGTAATCTCATTGCCAATGCTAAAAGCTGTGTTTATAAAATTAGGGAATCTCTTAGGCATGACTACGGCTCGCACAAACAAGGAAAACCTACTCTTACCGTAACGTGCCGACTTACCTGCAATACTAGCAGCGCCAGAGATGTTCTTGCCAGAGTGTCAGACCGGCCTGGTGCTCTAGCTCGACAGCACTCACTGGATTCGCACCAACCTACCGTCCTCGAGTGCCCATCGTGGACCACGCTGCAACACAACAGTCTCATCAGCAAACTTAGCCTCCTCAACGTTCTTACCTGCAGAGAACTTCTCCTGAAACATGCGAAACCACCGCTCATCGTCCCCATGACCCAAGGCATAAGCCAGGTCATCCACAACAGTCTCCACAACTTCCACCTTTGTCCGAGCCTCGGCCTTCTCCTGGAAGTCTAGTCCGCCATGGACCATAGCATCGATTGCCCCGAGTTGCTTCAGGAACATGATGCGGAAGACCTTTTCGAAGGAGCCGGTGTTACGTCTGGTCGTGGTCAGGCGCCGCTTGAACTCGAGGTAATCAGGACATTCGCAAGCCATGCCGGCTTGGTTCGTCGGGAGCAGGAACGTGTTGACCCGGGCAAGGTATGACTGACCCAGCATGTTGCAGCTGGTCTCGTTGAGGGAGGTATGTGCTTCTGTGGGGGTGTCAGCATCCAAGTCCGGGGGTGACTTACCTTCATCTGCGTCCTCCATCTCAAGGTCCTCGTCCTCGTCTTCGTCATCACTGGGCTCGTAGTCTGAATCAGAGCCAACGTCATTATCATCGTCTTGGTTCTCCGCGCCCGTAGCAACAACAATACAGTCCATAACCAGCTCACCATTCTCATCAATCCAGTGACGAGGTCCCTCATTAGCAGTAAACAGCTCAACGAATAGATCCTTGGTGTCACCTACCTTGAAGAAGTGGGTGTACTCAAACATCAACACCTCAAAGAGGAATCGATCTGCCCACCATCCGGCTTCTACGCCGCCAAGCCCACGCATAGTGTTGAACCATTTGATAAGGACACTAACGTGCCAGGTGGGGACCGCACCGAGCCCAGAGGGGATGGAGGACTGGATGTCGAGATACAACGCCTTGGGGACGGAGAAATGGGTTGTTGTTGGTCTAACGAAAACGAAGGAGTCAGTGGGTTGGCGGGCAGCGAGTTGATGTCGGGTTATCACCTTTTGGCTGGCATCGTAGGAGAAGATTTCCAGAGTATCAAGCAGGGTGGTCGGTACGGAGGGAGCGGATTTGTGCTGTTGGGAGACTTGGGTGAGCAAGGAGGTCAGAGATGCCTCACAATTTGAGCAGCAACTAAGGGAGGATTGGTGGACTATGCCCTGGAAGATGGACAGCTCGAGCTCATGCCGGGCTGGACCGAGAAGTGCGTTGAAGGCAGTTGGTGGAGACATTGTGTTGCGTTTTTGGTTGTGTGGAATACTTGTTCTATGCTGGAAGCTGGAAGCTGGGTATGCAGGAGCAAGTGTGTGGAACTGTGCTTCTGACGAGAAAATGTAAGCCCCTTTTATATGGTCGAATACGTAGATACTTGGGGACGATGAGTGCTCGACACAATGCTTTGTCCAGCAGTATGAACAAGGAAACACAACACATTGTTAAGTATCACAGCTCTCTTCACAGGTGGTTCGACAAAGGAGACTCCATGTAATCATGGCAACCATACTGACTAACACAAGGGCGGGCTGCCATGTTTGTGTATAATTCTCTTGTTCATTGTAAGTTGCATGTCCTTTGTTGAGACTACACAAGTGGCATGAGCTGGCCCGGATGTTCAGACGAGGCAGAAGCATACCTACCTGCATAACTGGTGCTAAGCAACACCATGCGCTTCCTCAACCCAGTCGCTGGTAACAAGGGATTGGGGTGAAATGGCTTGACCCGGTTCAAAGTACCGCAGTCATCATGAGCTTGATTTTACTTCGAGCCGGGTGTACGAAGCTTGGGATGCCAAACAAAGGAGCTCCATACACGTCTAAATTTCGCCGGTATAACGTTGCAAGCCATTGAACTAGGAGAAGATTTCCTTGACAATGTCAGAAAAAGATGCAGAGAACTTAGCATCAGACTGATACCAGTGACGATTCCACCATGGTTGCAGCCACTGTCTCCCCCCACGACCTTCTCAGGGCATCAAAACGAATGTCATGTAGATTTAACAATATACTGACTGCGACGATGAAAGAAGCAATGGTTTCGAACTGTAACGTGGTGTGAATGTGCTCTGAGATTTGGTAGCGATGTGTGCCTCTAGGCAAGGTACCTTTTGGGCTATCTTACACGTGTAGGAAGGCACCTAGGTACCTTGAGTAAACAAATGCCCACAGCAGCACGGGAAACCGGGGGTAACTAGGGGTTCTTATCTCTTATCTCCGCCCAAGCTGTGTCCCTCCAACTTACATCATACAACTCGGAGCTACCAACGTTCAAGTCGATAACATATTTACATGTTGGCGTAATTATGCCAATGTGATTCTTTCGTTTGTTGATCGCTATCCGCCTGCGGGGTTCGTCAACATGGCATACGTTGCGCCAATTCATCGGCCGACCAGCGTGCGGCATGCGTTACAGCTTCAGCTTCTGCCAGGCGAGGAGGAGAGTCTGGTGCTTGCGTGAGTTCTCCTGCCTCCCCTCCGCCTCGTATTTGTTTGTGAAAACTGACCAAGAATATCTGAACAGGAGGGCGAACCGACTCGAAGTATGGCGTCTCACAGAAGAGGGAACTCTGACCATGATTCATTCCCTCGTTGTATACGGCGCAATTTCCATGATACAGAAAATCCGACCAAAAGACTTCCAGACCGACCTCCTGTTTGTGGGGACCGAGAAACAAAGATATTTTACCCTAGAATGGAATCCCACAACGAAACGGCTGGAAGAGGTGCAGGTTCTGCACGACATGGGAGAGAAGCACATGCGCGACTCGCAGAGTCAGGACAAGTGTCTTGTTGACCCGTCGGGACGGTACCTCTGCCTGCATCTCTGGGAAGGCGTATTCAGCATATTTCGGTTACCGAACAGAAAGTCCACAGTAGCGAACAATACGCGGAGTCTTTTGCTGATGGACCAAGTGCGCCTGTCGGAACTGTTCATCAAAGCTAGCACCTTCCTATATACGGAGACGGGGCACCCCAAGGTTGCCTTTCTCTACCAAGCAGATACAGAGACGCAGAGTGCGAAGATTGCGACCTATCGTCTTACATCAGATGACCGGGATATACAGGCATCTGGGTTCAACGCGGTCAAGGATCGAGACCTGTCGGTGGATTATTCTGATCCTGGCGCAAACCTGCTTATACCGGTTAGGAAAGTAGAGGAGGAGCAGAAGAGGCATCACGTACGAAACCCGACTCACGCCAAAGCCCATCTGGGTGGGTTCATCATTGTCGGTGAGACTAGGATGCAGTACGTCGACGACTTGACCAAGGCAACGGTGGAGATGGCCCTACCTGAAGCTACGATATTTGTGGCGTGGGCCGAGTACGATGCCAGCCATTACTTCCTGGCGGACGACTACGGCAACATGCATTGGCTCACCCTCGTGTGTGATGGTGTGGTCGTACAAAGCATGACCGTGGACAACCTGGGCACGACATCACGAGCGAGCAATCTTGTCTACCTTGGAAACGACCTGCTATTTGTTGCTTCCCACTATGGCGACTCACAGCTATTCCAACTGGGGGATCTACAAGCCGAGAACCCCTTGCTATTAATACAAAATTTGCAAAGTATTGCGCCCATCGTGGATTTCGCCGTTATGGACATGGGTAATCGAGAAGGGGAAGGGAATGGTAAGGCGGGTAATCCATACTCTTCTGGCCAAGCAAGGATAGTCACGGGCAGCGGAGTCTACAATGACGGCAGTCTAAGGAGCGTCAGAAGCGGCGTCGGTCTGGATGATGTCGGTATATTGGCAGACCTGGAGGATGTCCGCGGCCTATACGGTCTTCGCTCCTACGGTTCTGGCTTCGTCGATACCCTGGTCATATCATTCATCACCGAGACGAGGGTCTTCAAGTTTGACTCTGACGGCGGAGTCGAGGAAGTTGACTCCTTCAACAAGTTCGTGTTCGACCGTCAAACACTGCTGGCAGCGAATCTTGCGGATGGGCGCCTGCTACAAGTTACTACTGGAGGAGTTGTTCTGGTTGACCCTGAAGGTGGAACAATTGTTTCCCAGTGGAAACCAGACGCTGGAAAGATGGTTACAAATGCATCCTGCAATGATAACTGGCTTATATTGGCCGTTGATGGCAAATCCCTCACAACGTTCGAACTTCACAGTCTCTCCCAGTCCCGTCAGATGGAAGTGGCCAACAATGACCAGGTCGCATGTGTCCACGCACAGCCGGGTTCCAATGATGTGGGAGTGGTCGGGTTTTGGGCCGGAACAGTATCGATTGTCAACTTGCCCACACTGGAGCCGACACATCACGCCTCACTTCGCAAATCAGAGGAGGAGGCATCTATACCCAGAGATCTGGCTCTAGTCCAGGTTCTACCGGCCCATCTTTCTGGCCCCACATTGTTTGTTGCCATGGAGGATGGGAATGTGATTAGTTACAAGATGACGGATGCCGACTCTGGCTTGACAGGGCGAAAGACAGTTGTACTAGGAACGCGGCAAGCCAGCTTCCACCTCCTACCACAACCGACGGGCCTCTACAACATACTTGCTGCCAGTGAGCACGCAAGTTTGATACATGCTTCGGAAGGGAGAATAGTTTATTCCGCCGTTACAGCTCAGGATGCTGTGTGTGTCTGCCCCTTCGACACAGAGGCGTACCCAGGGTGCATTGCCTTGGCCACAGGCAGCCAGGTCAAGATTGCGCAAATTGACGAGGAGCGACGAACACACGTAACGTCCCTGCCCATGGGCGAAATCGTGCGCCGTCTCGCCTACTCTCCCGGCCAACAACTCTTCGGGCTTGGATGCATCAAGAGAAGCGTGATTCGTGGCGAAGAGATTATCAAGAGCTCTTTCAAGCTCGTTGACGAAGTTGTCTTTGGCAGATTGGGAAAGGAGTACGAGCTAATTGCACCTGATGGGAATCCCGAGATCATTGAAGCAGTCACCCGCGCCGAGCTGCCAGACGCGTACGGCAATCTCGCCGAGAGATTCATTATCGGCACGAGTTACTTGGCCAATGACGGCCCAACACCTTTTGTGAATAACTACCAGGGGCGGATCTTGGTCCTGGGCGTGGACTCGGATCGAAACCCTTATTTGATCATGAGCCGGGAGCTCAAGGGTGCTTGCCGAGGTATTGAGGTGATGGGTCATGACAAAATAGTGACCGCTTTGACGAAAACCGTCATTGTTAGCCAGTACCGCGAGTCGTCTAACACGTCGGCCGATCTACACAGACTGGCTTCCTATCGACCAGCGACTAACCCGGTAGCCATGTCGGTGGAGGGCAACATAATCGCGGTTGGCGACTTGATGAAGTCAACTACGTTAGTGGAGTATATACCTGGGGAGAACGGTGAGAGCCCACAGCTCGTGCAGAGAGCTAGGCACCCACAAGCCACATGGGTCACGGCAGTATCCCACATTGAGGGCCACTCTTGGCTTGAGGCGGACGCTAACGGCAACCTGACCGTCCTAAGTCGGAATCTGAAAGCGGTGACGGAGGACCAGAGACAGAGACTACAGATGACAAGCGAGATGAACCTGGGTGAAATGGTCAACCAGATCCGCAAAATCTCCGTCGAGTCAATTCCGGGTGCCGTCATGGTCCCCAAGGCATTTCTCGTCACGGTAGGCTTATCCCTGTAGCACTTTCCTTGGCCACGCGTTCAGGACTCAGAAACCTTTACTAACAAGATCATAGGTCGAGGGCGGCGTCTACATGTTTGGCACCGTGGCAGCTCAATGGCAAGATCTCCTGATGCGTTTCCAGGCGAGTTTGGCCAGCACTATCATAAGCCCTGGGGGAATTGACTTTGACTCCTATCGGGCCTTCGACAATCCAGAGCGGACGGGTGCCGGGTCACACAGGTTCATTGATGGAGAGCTGCTCGAGCGGTTCCTGGACCTAGATGAGCCAACGCAAGAAAAGGTTTGCAGCGGTCTTGGTCCGACAGTCGAGACTATGCGCAGCATGGTGGAAGAGCTCAAACGTATGCATTAGAAGTGGGCAGTTCGTAAAAAAGGGCCTGAGAAAATATGTGCAATGGCCGTGTTCTGGTGTGAACGTGTTAGGGTGGTTGTAGAGGAGTTGGTGTCGCTATTGGTAATGCAGCGCTGACTTTGCACTTTGAATAACTTACATATTAGGCAATTGCCGTAAGTGCATCATTCTCGTAGAGCAGTAACTCATCATTATATACCAGATCTAGCAGTAGTTTGAGTATGCCTTTGCCTGTATCAGTGACGCAATCACTTCAAAGCGACATTGGACAGTTGACATTCTGCCAAGAGTCACTGAATGTTCCCTAATGACAGTCGGAGAGAGCCGGATACACACACGTGATCTTCTTGCTGACTTAATGGACTTGACCAATGATGTTAAAGCAATTGGCTAGCTCTCACGCCGCTGGCTGTCGGAAAATTAGCTCGGGCCATTCGAGCAACACTCAAAGCTCGGCCCAGAGAAAAGACCTCACACCTTCGAAGCCTCGTCGTCGCCGTCGTCGTCGCATTCTCCACTACACGTCCGTGAAACCGACACGCCCCCCTCTCCTCTCTACAGTTTTCACGATGGCACCTCTTACGACCCTCGCGCGGGCCGCCGTCCGGTCTTCCGCCGCCGCCAGCCTCCCGGTCCGCGCCCTCAGCACGTCCGCCGCCTGCTCCGTGGCCGCCTCGGGCACGACGTCCCCCTCGTACTCCAGCCCGTTCAAGGGCGCCCAGAAGTCCACACAGGTCCCTGACTTCAGCCACTACATGGCCAAGAGCTCCGGATCCACGAACCAGCTCTTCGGTTACTTCATGGTCGGAACCCTTGGTGCTATCTCCGCTGCTGGTGCCAAGTCTACCATTCAGGGTGAGTTGCCATATCACCTCAGCAGACGCGGAAGGCTTTGAGTAGTGGAGGTAGGATGCGGGTTGTCGAATTGGTGTAGGAAGGAAGGAGTCGGTCATGACGGCATTGAAGAACGATCCCACTGGCGGAGGATGACATCAACATCCCGGAATACACAAACACACGAACGAGAACAGCAGAAAACTAACCACTCCCAACGCGCAGAATTCCTCAAGAACATGGCCGCTTCCGCCGATGTCCTGGCCATGGCCAAGGTCGAGGTCGATCTCGCCGCGATCCCCGAGGGCAAGAACGTTATCATCAAGTGGCGTGGCAAGCCCGTCTTCATCCGTCACCGGACACAGGGCGAGATCGAGGAGGCCAACAAGGTCAACGTTTCCGCATTGAGAGATCCCCAGGCCGACGAGGACCGTGTCAAGAAGCCCGAGTGGCTTGTCATGTTGGGTATGTTTATTGCACCCCCACAGACAATGTTCTTCACGCATGATATGGCAGAGGGGAAGGGGAGGCTAACAAGATGTGATTTCTGTGAAACAGGTGTCTGCACACATTTGGGTTGCGTGCCCATCGGCGAGGCCGGTGATTTCGGCGGCTGGTTCTGCCCCTGCCACGGTTCTCACTACGATATCTCCGGCCGTATCAGGAAAGGTCCCGCACCGCTCAACCTCGAGATTCCCGTGTACGACTTCCCTGAGGACGATAAGCTGGTCATTGGTTAAGGGGTTGGCATGACGGAGTCAGGATAAAGCGAGCGTGGTGAAAGTTGACGCAGAGAGGATGAAGAGAGCATTGTGTACATTGTACGGATAGGTTATTAGTTGGCGCCCGGAGATGAGGGACTTGTTAAAGAATTATCCTTCTACACAAACACACCACTTGGAGTTCGTTCGTTTTTGAGTTACCAAGCCAGGGGCTATTTGGAATCGGAGCAAGCAATGCACGAAAACGGAGTGTCTTGGACGGGCATACACAGTTGGATCTGTTGCTTCTGTTCCCACCAGATCCGTGTGCAGCCGGCAAGCTTACTATACCCAACATTTGTACAGAGACGTTGCGGACCAACGACCTGCGATAGCACGGCGAGAAACGGCTCGAGACTATCAGAACCCCATCCCAAAGCAAAACAAAACAACGTACAACACCGGGGATTGCCCGGTGGTCACCCACCCGAGTACTAGTCTGGAGATCACACAGCTTATCTTTGGGAGTCGAAGGGTCAGAAAAGGAAAGGTCTGAAGTCCGAAACCGGTAGCTGCTGCTCCTGCAAAATGACGGTTTGTATCAGTTTTGGTTCCGATTTGCTCTAAACGGTGTCTCCGTTTAGGAAAGGGAGGTGAACCCTGGGATGTTTGAGTCTTGCTCAGAGAAATGCAAAGTTCACCTCCGGCTGACCCAAGCCGAGCAGCTACAGAGAATGTGGGAGGCGCGTTGTCGAGCCAGACGGTTAAGAGCACCAGGTAAGTTCTAGATCCTGTATGATACTACATCGGTGAACGGGACCCATGTGCATTCAGGCTCACGATAAGTGGAAGACGTTTTGGAAATACTTGCGGGCGTTGGAGCAAAATTGAGGTGCTTCCACAGTCTCTTGAGCAATGCTGACAGGCTGACAGCCACATGATCCCTTCCGGTCGAAGAGATGCTCAAGCGGCCGCCATATGAAGGTGATGGTTTTGGTTCCACTCGCTGTTGACAACCTGGGACGAACCATCCCAGCTCTTCCGCATTGGCGAGCCCTCAAGTATCTTGATGGCTCGATAAGCCTCCTCCCTGAGCTTCGCAGGTCCTTAGCCGTTGCTGGCCCCAGATGTTCTGTTCTGCGTTCCATAAAGACAATCAGCGGTTCGTTATCACAAACCTGGTACAGATTCTCGAGTGCGTGTGACAGCGACAGGCTGTGAGAGCTATGTGCCTCTTTGGTGCATATAGGCCTGTGTGTTCTCTTTCCAGATCAGGCGCTCCGGATGCATGGTGCTGATGTTGTTCTCCTACATGAACGGACAACCAGAAGTTTGTTGTCAGACACCCCGCACGAGACCCCCCAACGAGACCCGAATATGTGTGGTAGGCAGGGACTTATGTGCCCCTTTGCTGCATAGATGAGAGATAACCACTTGCCTTCTCACCGAACCGCGAAGTATTCCCAACCTCGACTCTTCTCAAACCCAAGTCCTTTCGAACTTCAATCCTATCTGCCTCCGGTTATTTAAGGACAGACGGTCGCCTACTTTTCTTCTTCTTCTAGATCGCCTCTCCCTTCACCTTCCTCTATGCAATTCACTTGTACCTTCGCTACTTCCCCTTCGGTAACTCTTCCTCTCAGTGCACTCTAACATATATAAGGTGGAGTCTTATACCAGAAGAACTCAAGCTAATAGAGATGTCATGTAGGAGGATAGCGTCAAGAAAATCATTGAAGAATTCGCCAAACTCGGCATCGAGGTGACAGAGAAATCACGCATCGACTCGGACATCACATTCACAGCGCAAGTAAGCGAAGACCAATACCAAGAAGCCGGCAAGCTTCTCCAGTCATGGATTCCCGAAAGCGGTCCTATCCAGGGTTTCCAAGGGTACACCATGCTAGCCTCGCCGCCCTAGTCTGCTCCTTCCTTATGGCCTCGGGTGTCGGTGCCATACCCCGTGCGGAGGTGCCAGGTTTCTCTGCTCGCGAGGCAGACCCTTACAAGGTGCTGCCTACCCAGTCTAGCTGGACCTTCAACTGTTACAGTCCTGGTCAACCGTGCCGCGGAACAGGAAACACCGCTGGGGGTGGTCGTGGCACCACAGGTTGCAACCCCATTGATTCCCGCGGTTGTAGCCAGTATAGTTTCGACGGTGGAGGCATATTCAAGCTATGCTTGTACACTGATGGAGCATGTTCCCAAAGATATGAGTGTGTCAATGGTGGAAAGGTCTCTTGTATCGTAGTTAATGAGGAGATTCACTCTTGGAAGATACTTGTCTGAGGACATGGTTGTCATGATATCTAGCAAGCCATCTCAATATTAAGCGGCACGAAAAAAACGAAGTCAGATACTGGTATCAGAACATAACAAAACACGCCAGAACAATCTCATTCATAGAGCAGCTTCTTGGGAGCATGATGCAGCATTATGCAGCATTAACAAAAATCATTACGTCCGGTAGAGCAGCGCGTGCTGCAGGACGGGGGGTAAGTGTTCTGGCATTCGGCCGGTACGAAAGGTATATGTGCTTGACGAGCACATACGACAGAGAGTTACATATACCGCTGGTTGCTGTTACTAGTGTGCCGTCCCATCATGTCGATAGACTCGCCTGCAGCGGCCCGCTCTCCCTAGCTCCCTGATCAACCACCAGGCCTGTTGAGTGGGTGCGGCTCAAGATCTGTTCAACTTTGAGCCACCTTATGCTTCAGACCCCAGGCTGACACAGTAGAGCATCACCGATTTCATACTACCTTGCGCTGATGTACCGACTGGTCTTTTCTCCGGACGGGATGGGAAAGCGCTAACCAGCCCTTCTCTCCGTTCCGATGCGGTCTGTCGGAACCCAACGCCTCTCGTGCCGGGTCGGAAGTCTGCTTGCTGTAGTGGACAAGAAGTTGACTGGCAGAATCTGGGCGATCATCAAGCCCTTCATCTGTGGGTAGCTGAGCAGTAAGTGTACGGCGGCGAAGGTCACCGTGGATGCTTGTCAACAGGAGAGTAAGCAGGCGCAGGGGGTGAAGGGCCGGGCAAGTGCTGATGCTTTCAACGCTGCGTGGGGAAGTCAAGGGAATGAGTGAAATGACTAGCCCTTTAAGACTAGAGAGTTGAGTTGGAAGCGCCTTAAGGGAGAGGGTGTAATGGAGACTTCTCTACATTTCCGTGGCATTTCTGATGCTCCTTGGCGCAGTTGGTGGCAGGCTGAGGATGGTAGCACGGAAGTGACGACGACACAAGAGACACACTGATACTGTTCATCCGGGTCCTGGCTGGTTGAGTTTGAAATGTGCAATTACTCTGTCCCATCAGAAACATCAGGTATGGCCATGGTTGCCCAATGTATAGTGCACATATTCGACCAAAGGGTTGCCTCTAACCAGTTAAGCCAGACGTCGCTGTCCCCTCTCTGTAGCAAGAACATGTTATATATCGTACGTCTTACACCCGTCGGCAACACCTCAAAACAACTCCCACAAGGGCCGTGGGAGTTCTTTCTTCGGCGCCACTGGTACTTGCTTGATCCCGATATACACCACCTTCTTTGCCGGCTTACCAACAAGCACAGACTTGGAGTCCAAGCCGTAGAAGTCGGAGATAGAGTGTATAAGCCATCGCCTAAAGAAAACCAGGAGTAAGCATCCTGCCCTCACAGTAGACGCACCGTCATCACAGGCCAGATCGGAAACTGGGGGTTTCTCCACGTACTTGAAAGCCGCACTCTCGTCATCACCCAATTCATCAATTACCATCCCCTCCTCCACTTTGCCTTCTGCCTTCTTCTCCCTCCTCGCCCTCTTCCAGGCAGGACTTGGACTCGGCCTTGGCTCATCCGTCCTCCCGTTCCGCCCGACGAAAACGATCTCCTCGTCCTCGGAGTCCAGACTGTCGCTGTCCTCTTCCGCAGCGCCACGTTCGACAAGGAACTGTCGGACGGGCTGTTCCAGTTCCCGAAGCCAGGCTTTTACTGCAGGGGTGCGCTTGGCCTTTATGCGCAGCGACTCGGGGACTTTAGCGCTGCCGGTGTGGGTAGAGGAGAACTTGGCCTTGCGCTCTTCGACGCGTTCACGTACGCCGCCTTTGGTGTCCCAGTAGGCGGCGAGTTGGTAGGGGATGTGCTGCACGCGGTGAGTGGGTGTTACGTCCCAGTCGGTTGGGAGAGGAGGTTCGATGTGTGGCAGGTGCATGAGGCGGGCTTCACAGGTTTATGTTAGCTAACCGTGTCTTTGCGAATGACGGTTTCTGCAGTGGCTATGTACCGTTCTCCCACCTCCGCCGCTGCCGACTGCCCTCGTTGCCCTTAAGCAACGCCTCTCGACGTTCCATGCTGTCACGGCGGAGGCGAGAGCGACGCGGGGGAGTGACAGATGCCCCTATCGGCGCATCAATCCTCACATTGCGAAGCTTCATGCCCGTCGCGACAGTGGGCCGTTGCGAGGGATCATCGAGCGGGATCGTCAAAGGGTTGCCGGTGCCGACTGCGACGGGCGAGATGCTAAGCGACTCGAGGGCTGAAACCGTCCATGCTTCGATGTCAACGGTAGCAGTGGAAGCATTGGATATGCTGTGTCCGTGGCTCGGGGGGCGGGTTGCAGAAGCTGTGGGAGCTGCTACCTGCTCGGGTGGTGGCACGGCGCTGTAAATGGCCATGACTGCGACGTTCGAATCGTGGCGTCACTGATGTATTTCCGGGGTTAGGTGGATCGAGGATGTGTCTGCTGAGTTGCACCAGAGCTGAAGCCAAATCTAGAGCTGCTGTCCAAGCTGGGCGAAGCAGAGCAATCCGGGAGAAGAGCAGGTGAGGGGGGGCGAAACTGTCAAAGTTTAGCAGATGGCATTGTTCCTTCAGCCGTTCGTGGTGGAGATAAGCCCCCGGATGAGTCGAGGTTATCATGACTCCGACTACTGACCGCTTGACCAATCAGAGAGCCGTCGCATTGACTGCTGCAAGGGCGAGCCATTTTGGCGGCACGCCAAGCCCCTTGACTGCAGAATCGTGGGGTTTCCTCTACGTACCATTGGCTTGCATGTCTGTGTCGTCTAGGTACCTTATGTACACGTTCGTCATCCTCCTTTCCCCCTCGGTCTTGAGGAATGTTATAAGTAATAAACCTTCTGTGTGCTCGTCGACAAGGGTTACTCCTACTTCTTCATAGCAAAATCAAGCGATACACCCAGCATATAGGCGGACCTGTTGGGCACCATTGACTAGCAATACTTGAGGATCTGACTGTCATGTTTAACGCTGTGAAGCTCGAGAGGCACTTGAGTGTGCAATCATTAACATCCATTCAACATCCAAGACAATCCTAAACACGCAAATATATGCGCCGTTGGTCGAGACGGTCTCTGGTACGTGGGCAAGCATCGAGTTTTCAGTTGTCCCAGGCCCAGCAAGCCGTGCGATCAACCGCGCGATTTCAGTACTGTAAGGGTTCGAAAAGTGTCTCTAAAGGAATGACTTCATCTGCGTCTTCAGCCATCCAGCAAAACTCTCAAACAATCCATTATCATGGCCTTCAAGCCACCGCAGATTGATAGTAGCTTCCGTGTTCGAGACCCGTGCTGAGACCAAGAAGCCAAACTCACACTCCCCATCGCTCTTCACGTCTTCGGCACCATTCGCCTTACCTTCCTTCTCCTCCCGCATCTTCCTCCTCCTCCAAGCCCGACTCCAAACATTCTCCCTCGCCCTACCTACGCCCCTTAACTTCTCTTTATCCCAGTTCCACTCCATCAACTCTAGTCCTCCTACTACCACACTCAACCTCTCCTCCAGCGGCCTGACCCCATCCTTCAGGTTCGCTTTGCCAATCTCAACCTCCACCACAGGCGGCAACAACCCCTTCCATAGTGCCCCCTTGACCCCCCTCGCAGCTTCATCACTCGGCCTCATACTCCCAAAACTCCACCCAACAGCCCATCTTTTCGTCTTATTCCCCTGAACAAACTCCGTCACGGCATAGTTATCGATCCCCTTCTCGCGCAACTTCCCCACAAACTCCTGCAGAGAAGTGAGCTTCCCGAACATGGTTGTGTACCACTGCACCCTCTCTCGGAAATGCAGCGAGTCTTCTAGCAGACGGGTGGTGAAGGTTACCTCCCCGCCCTCGCAGACCATCTCCACCGGCGCCCCGGTACACACGCTATTCGGTGGCCGGGCTTTCTTCTCCGCGGAGTTCACCATGTCCTCGTCGGAGGTGTAGAAGGGTGGATTGCACATCACGAAATCGACCTTGTCTAAATCCACGTCGTCTAATGGGAGTAGGTGAGCGTCGTCTCTATTCTTCGCGACTATGCGTATTCGATCCTGCAACCCGTTGAGTTCGACATTTCTCCGAGCATACACTAGGCTTTTGGCGTCGATGTCCGTGCCGATAAAATACCAGGATGGGCGCTGCGTGACGCCGATGAGGGGATAGATGCAGCTTGCTCCGGTGCCGATGTCGATGCCGGTCACTTTCCGGGTGAAGGGGGAGTAGCTGGTGCTGTCTAGGAGGGACTTCAGCCAGAGGATGTAGTTGTGCCGGTTTGGGACCTGTGTGCTTGTTAGCAGCTTGGACGTGCCGTTGGTGCTAAAGTGGTATCGCTTATTATACTTACGGGTGGACAGAGTCTGTCGTCCGGCAGCTCTAGTTTGAGACCAAAGTCAAGCTTCAGCAGCGTCTTGGTGAGCTGCATCACCGCTTTTGGATCAGTGAAGTCAAGCTGGCCATTGCTTTTGATACTGGGACATGTCAGTCGTCATGAGCATGATACATCAGAGGAATGACACGCATCACTTACATAGCAGCGAAATCCGCATCTTGCTTTGCCAGTGATCGAAAGTCGACCTCTTTGTTGTACAGCTCGCGATAGAAGTTGTCCTTCACGCCCGATAGATCAGAGCCAGGGAAATCCCTGTGGACTATTTTCCTGGGTGTGACAGCAGCCTCCTCATCCGGGGCCTTCCTCTTCTTCGAATCTGCCATTCTGTCTGGAGTTGTAGTTTAGGACATTGCGCAGAGATTCTCTGAGGAACCCAACCACAAGCAGTGGCCGATTTAGAGTTGATGCATGAAGATGAGACCACACTACGCTTGCTTGGCTAGGATGTGGGGATGCCACTGCAGCAACACTTAGCGATGGTACGAACTATCGCAAGTCTGGTGAGCCTATTTTGAACCTGTGAACGTAGAATTTTGGCTGTGTTACTTGCATTGCTTGCCAGATGTGTGTGTTTACTACAACATGTTGCGTTGGCAGGCTTGTTTGTTTAGTGTTTTATTGAGGGTTTCAGTGGACCGCTTTGGGTCGTTCCGGCGCTATGCAATGTCGCTGAGTTCTGTACGCCTAGTCTAGGACCCATGGCAACCACCAAAAGAAGCCCTGACTGAGATCCAACACCAAAACGGAATCATGCTGAACGAGACATTTTCCTTATAGAAAGTTTGCAGGGCTCTTTGCCCTTCCAGTGATTGTAGCGGATATAGGCTCAATTCAGCAGCATGCTGTTCCAATGACGTAACTGAGTCTCCCTTGGGTTGACTGACTACTAGTGCTAGACTACAACTCTGAAGGGTAGGTACACTCCGACCTCTGGCGACACAGACCTACACATTGATTCCCCCACTACTTCGACCACTCAGCAAAGTTAGCTTTTTACGTGATGTGAAACACACACATCTTTGAGATTTGTGAAGGATCACCATCGCCGTCTTCGGCGCTTAGTGAGGGGAAAGATAAGAGACTGTGGGGGAGGCTATACTAGTACTACCACCGTGCCGGTGACTATATAGATTACCCGGCAGCCTCACCCGCTCCCTCGGGTCTGTAAAGTTGTCACTGCCCTTCTCTCCCTCGTGCTTCAGCGACCTTCCAAACCCCACCAAACAATATGACGCACTCCTTCCACGTCTCCTCTCAGGAGCGCCACCTGAAATGGTCCCAAGCTCTTACACCCACCCTAACCGTCCCCTCGGGCAGTGAGGTGTCCTTTGACCTTCTCGATGGCGGTCACAACCAAATTCGGCCTGACAATGAGGCCACTGCCCTCCGCGACTTCAATTTTGAAATGACCGACCCCGCCTTCGGACCAATCTACATCGAAGGCGCCGAGCCAGGTGACGTTCTGGTTGTGGAGATTCTGGACCTGAAGCCTGGCGACTATGGATGGACTGCGCTGTTGCCCGGGTTCGGTCTTCTGGCTGATGAGTTCGAGGCTGAGACGCCTCAGCTCAAGATGTGGAATCTCACGGATGAGGGTACTGTCACGAGGCAGGGAAGTAAGAGGAAGCTGGCGGTGCTGAAGCCTGGTGTTGCTGTGCCGGTCAGGCCGTTCCTAGGAGTGTTGGGTGTTGCGCCTGCTGTGCCGGGCGAGTTATCAACCATCCCGCCCTATGCGAGCAGTGGTGGTAACATGGATTGTCGGGATTTGAGTACCGTGGGTGCCAAGGTGTACCTTCCGGTCAACGTGCCCGGAGCATTGTTCAGTTGTGGTGATGGACATGCCGCGCAGGGTGATGGCGAGGTTTGCGGAACAGCTATCGAGACGCCTATGAAGGCGCGGTTGAGGTTGACCATCGAAAAGGCGGCTGACTGGACATTGAAGGGTAAGAAGGGATTGGAGTGTCCGCACTATATCACCCCAAAGAAGGGCCGTGAGGATATTGAGGAGGAAGTACTAGCTGACAAGGGCGAGTATGCTGCTCTTGGTATCCATGAAGATATTCGAGAGGCGTCCAGGATGGCTGTCCGGGGCTTGGTCGATTGGCTTCAGGCAGAGAAGGGTATGACGAGGGTGGAGGCTTATATGCTGTGCTCCGTTGCCAGTAAGCTGAGGATGAGCGAGGTCGTGGATATGCCTAACTATGCTGTAAGCTGTGCTTTGCCTCTGGATGTCTTCATCGACGAGTAAATAGACATGTGTAACATATAGAATAAGCATTCCCGCATATACGTCAAGCCAAGATCACTTGAGACCGTAAAAGGGTAGCCTAAACAGGAGTCAGTTCGATTTTGGCTCTCCTGACTTTCTCACTTCGTTAGACTCGTCCTTCCCAGGCTCCAGCATCTCTGGTCCCTCGGCAGCGTTGATGTCTCCGCCAACAATCGCTGGAGGTGACTTAATAAACCAGACTTTCAACGAGCTCTCGCCGATTTTGATCCTCGGCCGCAGCAAGTTTGAACCAGAGCCTTCGCTATCACTAGCGCTGTGGCCGTCGCCGCTGCTGTCGCCAATCTGATCGCTGCCACTCTCGTCTTCACTGTCGCTATCACTGTTGATACAGCTCTCGTCGTCGCTACTGTCATCGCTTGAGCTGTTCTCGTCGGTATACTGCTGCTCGTCGTGATCAACAACCGTCCATGACCCTGAACAGGTAGCGACAACCGAGCCACTCCTATGCATAGCCGTGCTACCTACAGCCGACTCATGGCCTTGCCAATCCCAAGTAGGCTTCACATATCCAGTTTCGGTTCCCACGAGGCCCCAGACCAGTATCCTGCCATTCTTCGTCCCAGCCCAAACCTCGAAACCACTCTGGCCACCTGGACTCGGATATACATCACAACTCAGCCGTTGGTTAGTATCTCCATCCCGACCGGTTAACACGCAAAGTAGCCTTCCCGTGCCTCGTACATCATAAACCAGCAAACCGCTAGCCTTCCGCTCATTGATAACGAGATACCGTCCGCAGGGTGACCAGATGGTCTGCATGATCCCGTTACCTCCGACACCTTTTGCAGGACTGTAACCTTGCAGATCCTGGTCCGCGTCTTTCACAGACCAGACGGAGACACATTCTCCTGCTCGGAACAGATCGTAGATGCCCACCCATCGCGTCCATGTCCCCGCCGCAACGAGGCTCATTCCCATATCCTCCCAACCGTAACTCGGAACAGATAGACTTGACACAGTTCCACGCATACCCACGCCGCCTCCCTTCGCGTTCGTTCGGGCGGAGGGGATAGTTGGTATTCTCAGGATGGGTTCCGATCCAAGCCCTGATCTGTCGATGTCAAAGTACGCTATCAGATTTTTCGTGCCGGCGATAAAATGCGTTCCCGGTGACGGCCAGAGTAAAGCGGTGGGTGTCTGATAAGCTTCTGTTGGAGTGTGAATCAGAGGATAATTCGCTACCAATGGCGACATTGGGGTTGATGTGTCAGATGTCCGTGGGAACGCTTGAAACATTGCGATAGGGTGGTCTTTGACGGCAGCTAAGATGGCGTGAGAATATGGGACATGGAGGGTGTAATAAGGACATGGTGACCAGGCATTGACTGGCTCTGGGAGGTTGAGGATGCCTTGCGGGGTGAGAGTCACAGGGTCCGGAGAATCTAGGCTTGGAGGAAGAATGTACGTGTTAATGGTGTTGGTTGAGGAGGAAGCGAAGATGGTTGTGCCGTCTGCCGACCTGTAGTATGTTTTGTGTTAGTGTGTTCCGGACGCCGAGCTTATCTGAGAATTACCATTGTGCGCTCTTGAAGAAGCCAGCCAGACCATCACTGCATACCACTTTTGGGTGTCTCGACACAGCTTGGAGAACGGCATATGGCTTCCCTGCTGGAGGTGGTTGATTTGGCGCCATGCTAACGGTGAAAAGAGGA
Organism: Coniochaeta pulveracea; assembly: GCA_003635345.1. Taxonomy (NCBI): domain Eukaryota; kingdom Fungi; phylum Ascomycota; class Sordariomycetes; order Coniochaetales; family Coniochaetaceae; genus Coniochaeta; species Coniochaeta pulveracea. The sequence goes on along the minus strand of QVQW01000010.1, from coordinate 474,574 downwards.
AGGATTTTGTTCTTCGCTTAGGCTTACGGACACCAATGCTATTGAACCACTTCAATGATGATCCCCAGAATGACACGGCAAGATCCCAGATAAAGTCCACAAAATTTCAGAAGCGTCCATGTCCAGTCTCATGATCTGTTCTCCAACTCGAGTGTTGTGAGGGCTCAGCAAGCAGGCATATCTTGCAGAATCGGTACGTACCGCCTTCCCAGGCTCAAGCTAGCGGGCTTGGCAAACGCCCCACACTGACGCAGGGACCGGATGTCAGGCACCTTGATGACCGCTCGCAAAGCTCCTGCCGACAGATGGAGCTCAGCTGGAGACCTCTGTTGCGACCTCAACTCGGACTTGACATCCAGACTATCACCGACCCATACATTGCCGAATGTTTTAGCTGAAATACACTCTCAGCCTCAATACTGGGGCCTGATTGCCTCTTCTTCTCATTCATCTAAAACAGCCCGAGCTGGGGACTAACCGCGAAATCGTTATGGAGGCTCTTGCGACAATGAAGAACCGCTGCGATGAGCTGCGCGAGCCGGGCTTCATCCAAATCGTGGTCTCTATGTACGTTCGGGGTCTTCGCACTTGTTCTGATTGTGCACAACCTAACAATACTACACACAGCCTCATCCTTGTCGGTCTACTGATCAGCTACCTCCCCCAAATGATCCGAATCATCTCTCGTGGCACGTCCGAAGGCATCTCGCCCTACTTCATACTCTTGGGAACAACGTCTGCCACGTGCGGCTTTGCGAATATATTATTGCTCAAGGAGTCTCGGCAGGATATCGGTTGCTGCAAAGAGCTGGAGACGTTTCATTGTCTTGCCGGTCTGCTCGGCATTGCTCAGCTGGGAGTCCAGCTTGGCTGCTTCTGGTTTATGTGAGCAACCCTATACTGCTCGATGGTCTTCGGACTTGTACTTACTTGGCATATAGCTTCGTACTATTTCTCGTTTTCTTCCGCTACAACACATCGAACGTACCCGACGAAGAGCTCGGAGGGGAGGCGCCCCGATGGCAGACAGCGCTGCTGGTGGCTGTGGTAACCCTGGTGCACGCACTCGTGGTCATCATAGTATCAGCGATCCTCACATACATCTCTCCCGATAAGCTCGACATATGGGCTCCCATCCTGGGTATGACAGGCGCCGCGCTGGCCGCCATTCAATACTTTCCGCAGATCTGGACGACCTACAACCTTAAGCATGTTGGGTCGCTCAGTATACCCATGATGTGCATCCAGACGCCGGGTGGCTTCCTCTTTGCCGGGAGTCTGATGGCTCGACTTGGCTGGGGCGGCTGGAGTTCGTGGGGCATTTTTCTCTTAACCGCTACTATGCAGGGCATCTTGCTCTCCCTGGCCATCTATTACGAGATTCAGTTGCGCAAGGAGAATAGAAGCAACGATGGCAGTCCGACTGGTAGGCATGCGGACGGCCGACCAAGGACGCCGAATCGTGCGTCGAATCACCCAGGGGCCGATGGCTTTGACGACGATATGCCAGGCCCTTATTCCAGCCACCCGGAGCACTATGCAAATAACCAAGAAGACCTGGCTCGTATCCTGGACCGTCAAGAAGCCGATGCTGCTGCAGACACGACACCATTATTACGGCCTGGTGGGATCGGGAATCCTCACAGGACCCCGAGCTACGATGAAAACACGAAGTATCGGCGCTAGGATCGCCAGTAGACCGTGTGTTATGTTATCTTGAGCTAGACTAGATTCTCTTTGCCAGGCATTTTCGTTGCATCAGATATTTATGCTCAGTCCCTAACTCTACCCCTTGAGCTGCGGAAGTCGTTGATCTTGGCTATTCGTCGCTTGTGTACTTAACTCATCCACAGGACTTTTAGCGTATCAGGTAGGGTACAATTATCACCGCTCTAGGGAGTTCTTTTCAGGAGTGTTCTGACATGATTTAGATCCTAATGTCAAGTAACAGCTGACTTTGCGACCCTTTCTTTGCCCTGATTTGACCACAGTCTCAACTTTTCCTTGGTTACTCTTGTTGCACCAAGACTTGCATATGACAAGAAACCTTGTTTCCTACAAGCTGCGTATCGTCCTGGTCCGAGACACAAGAGACGGGTCAAATTAGACCAGCTTAAACCATAGGGATATTGTGTCTGAAGCAGCATTGGCAGGCCTTTTGAATCCTGAGACGGCTGGGTGATAGGTGACAGTCGCGAGATAGACAGTCCCAGACAGCTGTAGGGTAAGCTGGCTGGGGCGTATCCGTTCCGGTTGCTCAAGCCCCACTTCGCTCTGAATGCCTTTCCACCTGGAGGTAAGAAACATGTAAATGGGTTCAGAAAACAGCAGGCCTTTAGATTCTCCTTGTTTCATCCCTCAATTGTGTGGATTTGCATATAGACGGGCGGGCCTCTCTTAGTTTAATTACGTGTTATTTGCAGTCATGTCGTCGAACGCGCCGTCTTCGCGCTTCGCTCCATCGAACAAAACCACCCATGAGCGTCTCACAACGAATACTGTCGGCCTTGTAGCGCTCTCCGACTTCCGCAAGCGACGAGCGGAGGTTCTAGAGCAACAGGAGAAGGAGGCTAGGGAAGCTATGTTGGCAGCACAGAACAGCAATGCCGCCGCGCCAGACCGATCACAGACGTCGACGCCGAACAATGCCAGCGACAATAGCGAGGTCGAAAGACAAGTAAAGAAGAAGAAAAAGGCGAAGAAGGCCCTGCTTTCCTTCGGCGACGAAGAGGGTGTAGAGGGCGAAGAGGAGGCGGGACCGGAGTTGGTAAAGAAGAAGACGAAGAAGGTCGAGTCGGGATCAGAAACGGAGACGGGAAACAAGGAGAAGAAGATTGTCAATAGCTCGGTCGCCGTGGTACCGAAGGCTATGACGAAGGCAGCTTTGCGACGAGAAGCGGCGGAGCGAGAGGCATTACGGAAGGAGTTTCTCTTACTACAGGCGGCTGTCAAGGCTACGGAGATCGCCATACCGTTTGTTTTCTACGATGGCACCAACATCCCTGGTGGAACCGTACGGGTCAAAAAGGGCGACTATGTCTGGATCTTTCTGGACAAAAGCAGGAAGGTTGGCGCTGACCTTGGGGTTGGTGGTGACAAGAACGCCAATGTGAGACGGGAGTGGGCACGTGTGGGAGTGGACGATTTGATGCTGGTCAGAGGAGAAATCATCATACCTCATGTGAGTGCGAGCACATATCCTTTGCATTTCCTGTCAAGGTGCTAATCTCTAGACTAGCACTACGAGTTCTACTTCTTCATCATGAACAAGACCCTCGGTCCCGGCAACAAGCGTCTCTTCGATTTCAGTGCCGAAGCTCCTCCCGCGGATCCAGTCCAACCAGCCCCGGCGGCTGGACTCTCTGACCCATCGAAGGACGCGGCCAAGGAAACCGTGAATATCACCACCCTCGAGGGTGCGTCGGATGATCCCACCTTTACGAAGGTGGTGGATCGCCGGTGGTATGAGCGCAACAAGCACATCTACCCTGCCAGCGTGTGGCAGGAGTTCGATCCCGAGAAAGACTACCAGAAGGAGATCAAGCGCGATACCGGCGGCAACGCGTTCTTCTTTGCGAAGTGATCTGGCGTTATATGTGATGTGATGTTCGCAAGCGCTCGGCCGGTTGCGAGACGTTCATCGGTTGCCGCCGATCCCTGCTAAGCTGCTCTCTGGTAGTTCTGGCCGTAGCAAAGAAGATTTGGTGGATTTGTGGCAGATTGTTGCGAGACTGGGCGACTGTTAGCAATGCTCCCCTCAACGATCAACTCGACATATCGTAACTTACTCTTCACCTAGACCACAATCCCCAGGCCCATAGTGTTGCCCCGATGACCAGCCACCCCGGCCAGAAAGCCAGCAGGAGGACCGTGTTCAGCGGACCGAACAACATTATGAAGAACTCGCGTTCGAGCCTCTTCCGGAGCCTCTTGACCTTGGGCGAGGCCCAGAACTTCGAGTTGGCGGAGTGCAGCAGCAGCGCCGTCTTGAAGGCTACGAAGCGAGAAGCGAGATACGACTGGAAAGCAATCATTTTCGTCGCGAAGAGGATCGAGAGGGCGAGGTAGCTGGCCGCAAAGTATGTGCGGAGGAAAACATGTAGGGAAACCGAGCCGACGGCCTGTTGTAACCGGAACGCCAACTCTTGGGTGGATCTCCGGAGAACAATGTCTCTTGGGGTTTGGTGGAGGGTGGATGTTGGGTTTGTGGTTGATGCTGCGAGTATCGCCATTTTACGCTATCTGCTTACGACAGCAGTTATGGATAGGGGTCAAAGAGGTGATGAGATATGGCGGTATGACTGTGGTGGAACTTGGGCTGAGCACAGGCACTTAAGTCTCTTGTCACCGTGGTAACCCGACAGTCAAAGAGAGGAGCCATGAAGTCGGGAGAACAGTCTAAATGCACCATCAAGCAACAGCATGCTCGTGACTTTTGTTCCGTTTGAATCTCGATACATATTGCAGTGGGCTCCTTTGCAGTTCTATACCAGTCCTTGATCCAACCAGAAGTCTCGCTGTTCCCACTCGGAGAACCTCGGACGTGCCTTGGGCAGAAAAAGATATCGTGACATGGTCTTGGCGAGGGGCTTTTCTTATGTGATAATACCCCACCAGATCTCGATGTTCTGTCATATCCGTCGACAGCCCCACGTGCTGGACCGGTTCGACCCATGCATTTCTCTACAAAGCCGCTGTAACCTCGAGAGAAATCAGCATGATCAAGAAGCTTACTGATCGATAAACGATGTCCGGTGATGCGGAAGGTCTTCATTCTGGTGCTCGCTAGTTCTTTTATTCAGCTGTCCCTTTCTGCAGGCGCACATGGCTGGGATCAAGCCTGTGTTTCGAGTGGTTTCCTGATTTTTCTCAAGGTGGGGGTTTCCAAGGATTTCCCCATTTGGGACCACACTCCTTTTACCGACCGGTGTGTTTACTGGCTCGCTTGCCCAGCCTATTGCGTGTTATGCTGATGTGCTTACACCTGCAGCTTGCGAGCGGCATGGACGTTCGTTGATTGTCTTATAAATACGATACTGCTGCGGCTCTTTGCTGAGCAGGCCAGACCGTCCCTTTCTATAGTAGTAAAACGATGCCAGAGGAAATAGATCAATCACCGCCACCAACGTGCTTCCTCCTTCCCTTGTCTGGGGCCCCTGCTCCGTGCTGTACGTAAAGCCTACCTGTGCCTGCGGTTACTGCCTAGTAAGAGACGGGGAGGCTTGTTTGTTGTACCCAATATTGTCTCCCAACCATGGCCGGGGTTTCCTACTGCCTCTTCAGGTGAGTCGTGACCCTCCCGAACGTTGGTTCCACAAAGCAAACGGATTGACAAGGCCGAAGAGAGAGTGTTGTCGTGTTTCAGCTTCTAGGTCAACATGAGCGAGTCCGTCCGCCATCCCATCTATTCTCGTTCACGGTAATGCCAGACTCTTCACAAGTCTAGTGGAAGTTGCCCCTCGTTCAACCAGCTTTGACGTATCTTTGACCTGCCCGCTGGCATATCTAAGGAAGCGGCGACTATGGACAGTATTTACTCAAAGTAGTCTTCTGCTTATCGAGGTCAGGTAGGTAAGGCTATGAAACGCCTATTCTTCAATGAAATGCATCAGCGCCGTCCAGCCCTGTTGCCCAGTGAAACATACCTTGTTCGTGTTGGGATAGGTATGGCCGAGGCATACACCGCTGGAGTGTAGCTGGGAAGCCGTGCCCCTATTTAAGGTCCCGGTGCAGGTTCCTTGACGTCTGGCTGAGCCTCATACTTGTTTGGCCGTGGCCATCCCATGTCGGTTGGCTTTGCTACTGGCAAAAGCTGGTCGTGGATCACATGCCTGTTTACTGGTCTTTCACCACCCGCTTAGCATTCCATCTATCGAAGCCGGCTTGGAAATACTACCGCTGCAATGTACAGGTCAGCCGTCACTCGGGATTAGACATTTGCGAAGGACAATGCACAGTTGAACTGCTGATTACGCGCTGAATGGAGTCCTTCTTGGGTCTCGGTACACTATCAAGTGAATCCTGACAAATCAGTAGCCCCAGCATCACATTGCTGCCACATCGTAACCTTCCTCACCACCATCTCCGTCCAGGTTGGGAACCATTTGTCCCGAGCATCCCAGAAGTTCCTCCGAGCTTTGTTCGACTTGTCCACCCAGGGCTTCCCGTCCACACCGTCCGGGAACCATCCGGAAGTACCTCCAACGCCGACAGACAGGATCAGATAGAAAGGCCGGTCGAAGGGAGTGCCGTGGCTCGTCCCTGGACCCTGCCATGGATCGACCAGTTTCGATCCATTGGTGTAGGTGGCACCATAACCGCCAAGCTGGAAAAAGTCATGGTTGAACTTGACGTAGACGACCTGGGCGAGTCGGCTGTCGACCCATGTGAAGAGGTATTTTTCCGTCCATTCCAGCCCAAAAGTGTGGAACTTGTCGTGATAAGTAGAGTGCAGGGCGTCCCGCAAGCCACTGGTGGCTTGCCAGCGATCCGTGGTAGAGTCTGGGCCCCAGTGCAGAGCACTCTGAAGCAGCTGGTTGCCCCGCCCGCCGTTGTAGGTGTAGTTGTTGCCTCGAACCATTCCAATGTCAATTTCTCCAGAAGCGGGCCAGGCGCCATAGTAGTCCTGTGCCGGGAACATCATCACCTGCGAAAGGAGCCAGTCTCCGGCGGCGAGCTTGGCCGTTACATCGATCCGGCCATACCGAATGACGGCGAAGTTCTTGGTGCTGATCCGGCCAGATTTGACGGGCTGGACGATGTGTCCATCTGTGCGATTTACTGACAGAACACAGTTTTCGGGGGTTGATGAAGTGCAGGTACCGTCGGCGGTTAGGTTTGTTACACTGGTGTTGTCAATGTAGCTTTCGTCCTGAAGCGTTGGCTTTATCACGAGCTGTCCATCACGGACAAACACGTTTTCATCATCGGCGGTCGTCACTTCGAACTCGCCATTGCTGTAACCCATATCAGCTCACTGCACTGCTGGACAAGAAGCCAACCTTACTCACCCATAGCCACCCGTTTCAACGTGCTTTGTCCATATGGTGGAGTTGAAACCATTGGAGAAGTCATCTGTGAAGACTTTGCAATATCGGTGACGACTAACTGATGAATAGCCGTTCCAGGTGAGCAGTGCAATAGAGAGTAAGCCGACGAGGAAGCCGAATATTGGTATTAATGTGATCCAGATCTTTCGGGGATCCTTTTCTCTCAGTTCCGGTCGATCAATCGTACCCTTTTTAATCCTCCTCGACCGGAAGTAGGCGTGCGGGTTGTATGCCTTGGCGCTGTGAACAGAGTTATAGCTCACAGAAGAGAACTTGGAGTACTTGGAAATGCTTGGTCTTGCAGGTCCGGTATAGAGGTGGTCATCATGCGGAGGAGGGAATCGATCGAAACTGGGTAGCTTTCCAGGGCTGGAAGCATGCTGGTCGAATACAAAATCGAATCCAACCACACTGCTTCTGCTACTGCCAACTCGAGATGAAGTCATGATACGCCTAACAGCCACAACACTTTAAAGTCTTGGGGATGAGATAGGTAAGAAAGGATGGATATCCAGGCCGTAAAGGCAACACAACAAGCTAGACTGGCGAGCTTAGCCATGTCTTATGACTGTCCTCCGACAAAGCTTGTGTGTGTGAACTGTGAGACATTCCTGGTTAGCGCAACGGTGGAATCCCGTCCATAACCGGGCAGCCGCCGAGCAGTGATGGCGATTTGAGTAAGTCTCGAAAGGCATGATCGGAGACCGCCCCAAAGGCAATTCCAACATGAAGATGCTAGTGTAGATAGATAGCCGTGGTGGGTGAGAATTCCGCATTTTGGTAGGCTTTGGTTATGTGCAAGGTTGAAATCGTATGACCAGGGGTCTGAAGGAAGGCTCCGCAAGGGCAAACGGGCCCACTACTTCCCGTGAGCCACTGGAGTTAAATTCCGGGAATTGACCGGGGATGGAGGCGGCGGCCAACGGTTTCGGGCCCGAAGCGAAGGTAGCGGCCTGCAGAACACCTGTGCGTAATCTTAAGCGAGGTTCGCTACTGCCCAATGGCGTGACCAACTCGTTCCAGCGCTGTTTTCAGAACGGCTCGACAGTCCGAATTTTTACTTTACATTCCATCCATTGTGACATGTTATATTCCACCGGAGTAGCCCACACACCACCTACATCTGCTTTGATGCTAGTTGTTGGTTACCTGGACCTCCAAGACAGAAAGGAACGAAACCCGCATCGCAAAGATGGTCTGGGCTATCGTAGATCCAACATTTTCAGATCAATGGCATGCTGAGCATATCTCAATGCTCGTGTTTACCATATTACCTTTTCGCCCTTGGGGCAAGTAGTGCCATTGAAGAAGGACCTCCGTTCTGAATCACACGATGTTTCCGTTTGCAGATCCAGTGGCAGATTTTGGTCGCCTCGTCGGACGGACGACCTACACCGGATGTTATTCCCCGATCTTAGTCCGTTCATCAGCCATGCATTGACCTGCCGCCGGTGAATAGCCTTCTATCTTCAGCCCACACCGTGATTCTTGTGATTGCTTCGTGCACGACGAACAGGCAGTAACATCGGCTTTCCTCAAAGTTTCGACTCCCATCGCGCCGAACCGCCATAGCCATGTTGTATATATCGTTGCTGATGGGCACTCTGCCGATATTGGCGGACGCTCTCGCATCCCAATTTCACACCTCCACCAAGCGAGGCCTTATTTTCATACCGAATAACGACTTCCCGGAGGACGATCAAATATGGACACGCCAGGGATCCGACCTGACATGGTACTACAACTACAAGATGTACCCAAGCCTGGAGTATGTAAACGACACAACATTGCAGTTTGTGCCCATGCTTTGGGGTGCTCCGTCGAGCGTCAGTGATACCACTTTCCTTGAGAACGTCACTGCCCAGATCCTCGGCGGGAGCAATATCGACTATGTCATGGCCTTCAACGAGCCGGATAATACAGTACAGTACGGAGGAAGCAACATACCCGCAGCCGACGCCGCCAAATACTGGAAGAAGCAGTTGGAGCCCTTGAGGAAAATGGGCGTCGCTCTTGGAGCTCCAGCCGTGACCGGGGGTGCCCAGGGCTTTGCTTGGTTGTCCAACTTCACCAAGGCTTGTGATGGCGGCTGCACCTTCGATTTCATCCCTATACATTGGTACGGATCGTTCGATGGCTTTGCGAGCCATGTAGCCGATCTGTTGGACATCTATCCGGACAAGAAGATATGGGTTACCGAGTTTGCCCTGGACAACGCAGACCTGCTCTCGACAGAACAGTTCTTCCAGACGGCCGTCTCCTATCTTGACAACAATGAGTATGTCCACACTTATCCTAATCCCGTGGCCACGCGCTGACCAGTTGTCAACAGGAACATCACTCATTACTCGTACTTCGGTTCCTTCCGGTCTTTCACGTCCAACGTTGGCATCAACGTGGCCATGCTGAACTCGTATGGCAACCTGACCGACATTGGAGGTTGGTATTTGGACGGCAATGCCACAGGAGTGAAGCCGGACAACATCACAGTCACGCCTACCCACACGATCCCCACAGCATCTTCTACGGCGACCTATACAGTACCGGCCCTGGCGACGCACTATTCTGCTGCGGATTCTTTGTCATCCCCTTGGTTTGCAGGTCCTGTCTTAATGATTAGTATGTTGCTTTTGGTCATATAATCTAGACAGGCCTGTTCTTTGCACATAAAAACCTACACTTAGACATCTATTCATTTTAATCGATTAGTTTTGAGGCCAAAGTTAGAACACTCAATGCATCTCTATGAATGTGGCCAATGCCTTGTAGATCGTCACGTTTTCTCCCTGTCAAAATTTTAGCTTAAACTGGTGTCTGCAGGCGCCGTCAGTTGAAAGATCCTGCGGGTGTCGACGTTGGGTAACCAGAAGCGTGTGTATGGTCCAATCTCGGATCTCGGAATCCTTCTGCTCGTTCTAGACATGCAGATCCATTGTTGGTCTTCCAGAGGTGCGCAACGCCGCTAGCGGTGGGGTCCTCACCACTGCACATACGCACGTGCGTCTGGCATGATTCACCCGCTAAGGAATGTAAGGAACGTGGTGTTATATTCCGAAGCAGCAGGATCCGGCCGAGACGTTCGTCAAACTCGAAACCAGACTTCCCAAAGGGTAATTGGGGCCGAGGTCCACAGTCCGCATACAACCAACTGACCGTTGCCCAGACTACACCTTGGAAAGACCCTTCCAATGATAACGGTCGGGGAGCCGGAATCATGGAGGTGGCCACCTTGTGCTTCCCCTTCTTCATACTTTATCGCTCGTCATCACGGCCGATATAGTGTTCCGTGACGGCAAAAACTCCCATGAGTGAAATGGAATGATGCAACGACAACTGGCCTGAAAATGCAAACGATACAAAGTGCCAACACGGCAAAGATGCCAGTAACAAGTGATGAAGTCGACATTGGGGAGTCGAACCTCCGTGAACTGTTCAACAGCTTACATGGGATGACATTGAGGGATACTGCAGATTTACCCAAGGTATGTTGGGAGTCTGGACAGACATGGCGGCTGACCTGGCACTACACCACAACTTGGGTCATGTACTAAGCATTGATAACAGATTGCGATAATAGGAGACAAATCCAGTGGGAAAACGTCCATCTTCGAGGCTCTGACCGGGTTGTCGTTTCCGGCAGCCAAACGCCCTTGGACCAAGTTCGCCATCCACGCACAATTCAAAAGGACAACAGGCGAGAAGCCCTTTGTGAAGGCTTACATTCAGCCCGGACCATTCGATGGCCAATTTGAGGCTGCCGTCCAGCACCTGGAGAAGTTCCAGGTTGTTCGAGATGGAGGCGTGACAGGCAGTGAATTTATCGACATTGTGCAGCAAGTACGCCGTCGCTCATCTTTTCCCCTCTTTGTTCCTTGTGCAAGTCTCTTCTTACACCACGTTAGGCTGCCAACCATATGGACATAACGATAGCCGACTCTGATTCGGATACGGATGATGAACGGGCAGAGCACGAACGACAAGTGTCGGACAACGTTTTAACAATTGAGATCTCCGGACCCGAAGTCCACACCTTTAGCATCATCGACTTCCCTGGACTCACTCGCAGTATGTACCTCACTACCTCTCCCCTCATTCTCATGTCTTGGACACACACTGATCGGAGGACACAGGTTTGGGTACATATGACACGCTGGAAAATAGAGCTTTTAGAAGCTTGGTGATGGACTACATTCAAACACCGCAGAATATCATACTGTACGTTCTGCCCCCAGTGGTTTCGATTGACCAGCCTCCAATTTCCCCCTACTCATGCGATGTATACTAATGCCGCACCATGCAGAGCTGTGGTCGATGCTACCAACCATATAGGGAACCAAGAGGCACTTGAATTTGCTCGGTATGCTGATCCGGAAGGTCAACGAACAGTTGGCGTATTAACCAAATGCGATGTCATCCAACCTGGAGATGAGGAGAGGGTGAGTCCATGTCCATTCTTTCTTAGCCCCCGTTGTCGACCCATCGCAAACATGATGACTGACCATCGCCCAGGTCTTGAGAATTGCCAACAACAAAGAGCATCATCTACATCAAGGCTGGTTTGCTCTCAAAAACAGATCAGTACAAGCACGACGTGATGACTGTGATCTGGAACAACGAAACAAGAGCGAGGTCGTTTTCTTCTCGCGGGAACCGTGGAACCAACTAAGCCACAACCAGGTCGGACTCACGGCGCTGAGGGAATTTCTGGGTGACATGGTCTACAACATGCTTCAAGCAAACATCGCCAACCTGTCGTACCAGATTGTGAGCATGAGCGGAGCAGAAAGCCCTGGCCGGTCACAACGCACCATGAGCATTGACAGCAAACGGACAGTCGACCAGCTGCGCCGAGAGAGCCATGCTCATACGCATCCACAGGCAATATACGAGAGCATTCACGAGGTTATCGAGGAAACCGCAAGCAGCCATGGGCATGGCTCTACCCCTTCCGACGTGGACCTGGAGGCCGGACAAGACGTGAAACAAAAACGACCAACCATTCTTATTAACGCTTGCACCGTGGCCTTGACAATTGCCTTGGTGCTGACGCTGGTTGGATTGGGCTGTCAACAAATGGCCCAAGAGCTTGGAACGGACGGCAGCTGGTACCGGTTGTGGTTGCTGGTAACCGCGCCACTCCAGATCTTTGTCAGTTTGGTAAGTCCAGTTTGTCATAACTCTTCCCTCAACCTGGAAACAAGATCCAATGGTCACCAGGCTACGTGTAGTGGCTTGGATCTTGTTTCCGAAGGTATATACGCTGCTTACTGACAACATGACCAGTTCTTCTGCCAGTCCCTTATCAGCGTCATCTTCCAGACCTTCGGACCGGTCAGCCAGTTGAAGACGAACTCCAAATTCTACTCAGCAAATACTGTCACACGTCTGCAGGCCAAAAATGGACCGCTGCCTCATGTAACCATCCAGTGTCCCGTCTATAAGGAAGGACTCGAAGCCGTGATTGTGCCGACAGTGGAGTCATTGGAAGCCGCCATGAGAGACTACGAGTCTCATGGCGGTACCGCCAACATTTTCGTCAACGACGACGGTATGCAGTTGCTCTCCGAGGAAGAGGCGGCGGAAAGACGTGCCTACTACATGGCCCACAACATTGGCTGGGTGGCTCGACCCAAACACAACCCCGGCGGCGAAGGAGGTCGACCGAAATTCGTCCGCCGGGGCAAGTTCAAGAAAGCGTCCAACATGAACTATGCCCTGGGGATCAGCTTGAGGGTAGAGGATAAGCTTACGGAGATTGTGCGTGGACCGAACTGGACCGTGACGGACGAAGAGGAAGCGTACCAGCGATGCCTCTCTGAAGTGACGAACGACGAGCAAAAGGGGCAAGCATGGGCAGAAGGAAACATCCGTGTCGGCGACTACATCCTCATCGTGGATTCCGACACACGAATTCCCGAAGACTGCATGATCGATGCGGTGAGCGAACTGGAAGAATCCCCTCAAGTCGCCATCCTCCAGTTCTCCTCGGGCGTCATGAACGTCACGACCAGCTACTTTGAGCAAGGCATCACCTTCTTCACCGACCTCATCTACACGGCAATCCGTTACGCTGTCGCTAACGGTGACGTGTCGCCCTTCGTCGGCCACAATGCCTTCCTCCGATGGTCCGCCTTGCAAGAAGTCAGCTTTGAGGAACAAGAGAACGAACCGGAGGAGCCAGTCAGTGGAGAGAAAGAAGGGGACTCAGCATCTGGCGAGAAGGAGCAGCAACCGGCGCCCCCAAAGCCCTTCGAGAAGTTCTGGTCCGAGTCGCACGTCTCGGAAGATTTCGACATCTCGCTCCGCCTCCAGACCATGGGATACCACGTGCGTCTGGGAGCCTACTGCGGCGACGGCTTCAAGGAAGGCGTCTCGTTGACCGTCTATGACGAACTGGCTCGCTGGAAAAAGTACGCCTACGGTTGCAACGAGCTGTTGTTCCATCCCATGAAGTACTGGCTACGGCGCGGTCCCTTCACTCCACTCTTCAAGCGTTTTCTTTTCTCCAACATGCCCATAGGATCCAAGGTCACCATCCTCGCTTACGTCGGAACCTACTACGCCATCGGATACGCCTGGCTCGGTGCCGTCATGAACTACTTCCTCATAGGCTGGTTCAACGGGCATCTCGACCACTACTATATGGACAGCTGGCGCGTCTGGGTGGCGCTGGTGGTTGTCTTCTCCGCCGCCGGGAATCTCGCCCTCGCCATTGTCCGCTACCGCAGCGAAGACGTGGGCTTCTTCCATCAGGTGTGGACCTGTTTCCGCTGGGTGCCGCTGCTCTTCGTCTTCCTCGGCGGCATCTCCGTCCACGTCTCGGAAGCCCTGCTGTCGCACATGTTCTCCATCGACATGAGCTGGGGCGCCACCTCCAAGGAGGTCACCGACACCTCCTTCTTCAAAGAGCTGCCCGTCATCGCCCGCGACTTCCGGTTCGTCTTCGTCTTTTGCATCGCCATGACGGCCGTCATCATCTGTGGCATGTACGCCTTTCCGTACCTATGGAGGATCAATCAGCTTATTGCCATCTTCCCTCTGATATGCGTGGTTGTCTGCCACTTCTTCCTCCCCCTGTTTTTGAATCCGGCGTTGATGAGGTTTACTTGGTAATGCATAATTGCATATAGACAGGGATTTGGATTCTTATCACCTTTTAATTGTAAATAGACTTCTTTTCATATCGTCTTCGAGGACGCTTAGACGTACGCTCTCCGTTCTCTGTGCCTAGATTCGTACGCGTGCCCATCTTACACTTTGACCAATGACAGGCATGACCAACACTGCATGACCGTTGCCAAGACATCTTGGTGTCGTGGCACAACTACAATACTCAATTTCAACTGTTGGGAAGATGCATCCCTGTAGTCGATTCCACTATTCAGGTCTGCCGTCGAAGGGAAATGCACCGATTGGTTGATGCATTAGTTTCCCAAAGTCTAAAGCTGGACCTACTTAAGGTGAAGCAGTCTGTTGATGCAACATGGAGTTAACGGCGCCTGAACTGGCATGTGAATCAGCCAACAGTCGAACAAGACCATAGTCCTCTCAGGGTCATTGTTGATTTGTTGCACTGGCTGTCTTTCAGTGACATGCTTCTTTGTGCTTATTTTGCCCAAGGGCACTACTAGTGTTGACTGAAGGTTCACTTTTGGGGACAAACAACAAGTGGCAGGCGTGTCTCTTCATGAACTCGTTCATCGAGAAGCAAACACTTACCTAACTGTACTCGACTTCAATTGTGATTCTAATGTACAACCATTGTGTTGACGTGCTGACGCGCGCGTATGCGCGAGTCTTCGAGAGCAAACAAAGCCCCTATCCTCGAAGTGAACTATAGTAACCACCAGCAGTTGCCAGGGGCAGCTAGAGCCAGTACTAGGCTGCACTCGAGTGCAAAGCAAACATGAAGCTATCTCAGGCTACAATGAAAGTCCACTGTCTGCTTCACTTTACCCGCTACTTGACGTGTGCTATCACGCAAACTCGGCCGCGTCCAGGATTCAGGTTCGAGTCGCGTCTGCTGTCTATTGTTCTGTATGTGTATGAACGTTTTTTTCATGGACATGAACGTTCACTTTTGGTGGTGAAATGGGTGAAAGTTGAGTAGCAAATGTCTCGCCGCCAATATTTATATCCCATTGCACTCACTCGAGTAATTCCTCCCCTTTCCAGTTAGCTCTCCAAAGCAGAACGCACTGGACACAGAGCAACATTGCCAATACTGGAACGAACATTGAACATTCTTAGCCTCACTCAATTCTGCTTTCTATTCATCTTACTGATCTTACATTCTTGTCTTCTTCACGATCACGCCCTCCTACCAACTTCTGTGCGAGATCGCAACCACAGACCAAGCATCCCCCTTTTATTCACTTCCATCTGTCACAATGGATTACACGACTACCACGACCATTGGGCCTGTCTCTCACAATACCGACAATCAGTTAGCCTCTGCAGCAGCATACGGCGTTGTCAATGAGAACCCTCAGTCCATCCCGGCACTAGACCCGCGGATGGACATGTATACCGCTGAGAATGGCTTCTGCCCGAACACTGCCACGTTGGCAAAGTTCATCGAGGGGACTGTCGGGCTGCAGCTCGAGATATTCCAGGTGTTTGGTAAGTGCTTCTTGACCAGTACAAGTCAAGGTCTTATACTAATTGTTTCCCTCCACAGACTCCTTGAGCTGGCATTACCAGCACACGAAGCTGGTCCCCTCAATCCAGCAGTTCAAGTTCGACACAGACCTTTTCCCAGTCAACCTCATGGCCATCCAGGCCTATGTGGTGGATCAACTTCTCGTCAAGGGGACGGATGCGGGCATCAAGTACCTGAACCAGCTCCGTCCCTCAGCCCAGGCATTGCCCATTGTCCCGGCCATCCCGCTCCCAGTCCCTTCGTTGTCAGTCACCTCATCGCCCCTCCATACGGCACTCCCAGCTGCAGCCAGCCAGCAAGCCTATCCTCCCCTGGCCGCCTACGAGCCTTACGATATGGCTCAGCTGGCCGACATGTTCCCACTTTCCAAGGAACATGGTCAAATCGCCAACCAGGAGTATGAGGTGGCCAACAACAAGGCCGGCAAGCGGACCGGTAGCATACCCGACAGTGTTGCAGCCGATCTGCCTCTGGACGACGCCGCATACCGTCGGGTTGTCAACCGCGTGGCAGCAGCGATGATGGATGCCTCCGGGGACTACCTGGAGAAGGGGAAGAAGAAGGTCCGGGGCCCCAAGACCAAGGACACCAGAGGCCAAGACCAGCCGGGCGATGTCATCGGCCATGAAGATGCCATGCAAGCTCAACGACTTTGGGGTAAACGTCCCATTGTCGTTAAGCTTGCCGCGTGCAGAATGGTCGTAAGTACACTCTTCTTCACATACTCTGCGAACGTTTGATGGACAATTGGCTAACTTTGGCTTTGTAGGATGCCGCCATGGAAGCGCATGTTGGCAACGTCAACATCAGCGACTGGTCGCCCTTGAGTTCTTGGGGCTTCGAGCTCTTCGACACCTTCGAAGAGCGGATCGACGCCATGGTCGAGTCCCTCTTAATCTCCAAGGCCATCCCCGACAACGTGATGAAGGTGGACCTTCTTCGGAAATTCGTGGCAGCTCCATGCAGGGAGGTCGGAGTAAGTTCACCGATTTCCGAAGGTCTGTTTCCGTCACAGTACGAGCTAACATATCTCCTTTGCAGCGCAAGCAGAACAACAAGAAGGTCAACCAAGCCCGCGACCAGCAGAACGCAATCGGTATCCACGCCCAAAAAAACGGTCTGGTCGTGGTTGACGCCTACACCAAGGAGTTCAAGAACCCACAGACCGGGCAAGTGGTTACCGAGGTCAAGGGTGACGTTCGGGACCTCCCTGCATCGTTGAAGCGTGGCCGTGGTGGTGGCCAGGCCGGCAAGCGACGAAAGGGTAATGACAGCTCTGTCTTACCGACCGCTTGAGCCGAAGCAACGAGTACCCTAGGATGACTTACGAAGAGACGACGGAGGTGATAGATTTCTATTTTGGCAGCATCGGAACCGGGTGTACTTCTTTTGGGTTTTCTTTTGGACGGCATTGGGACCGGATATACCCCTTTTTGATTTTTCTTTTGGGATGAGGAATGAGCCAGGAATCAATGGGCTGCATGGCATTCGCCGTGGGATAAACAAACGATATCTTTGCATAACGGGGCAAACCTGGAGACCTCTGAATAAGATTACTAGCCTCATGTTTTGTGTTGCTGATACCCTGTTGGCTTAAAGGTCTTTCTGGTTCGGTTACGTGACCCTTTGTCATCGCTTTGGGGTTGGTCAGACGTGTAGGCAGAAACATTCACACAACTTTCCTTTTCATGAATATGCACGTTCACTTCAGGGACTCGAAGTAAAAGAGGATGAATGATTAGGTAAGAACATGTGTAACAACACGTTAGATGGACTGGCCACAGTAGCGTATCAATCTCAGATACAGCACAGTACTAAACCAATAAAAATTATGCCCGCAATATTCCATGCTAACTAAGTACTACATCTCACATAGGTATGCACTAGAGTATCTGCAGAGCCGCCAACACGAATAGACTTCCGAGAAAAGGCCTCCAAACCCCCCCAGTTGTCGACGTGGCCGCGTCTTTCTTCAATCCCCCTTTGAGTCGGTCGTAGTCGATGACCTCGCACTTTCCAAACGTGCTGTTGGGCAAAGCAAGCTGGGCAGCCTCAGTCATATCTGTTTTGTTCACCTCCTGTGCGTAGGCTTTCAGCTGGTTGTTGATACAAGTCGGCCAGTTGAGAGCCTGTTGCTCGTCGGACGTATAGCACCAGATCAGATCACACTCCCCTCTGTAGACTTTGGACTGGTCGGTGACATTGCAGCATGGTGCAAATACGTCGAGGGCACCATACGTGCTGACCTGGACGCCATAGGGACTGGGAAGCTGAGCCTCGGCTGTGCCTACACACACATAGGTCTCATTGAAATCGGAAGGGATGCGGCCACAGCTATGTGCGTCGTAGATCCAAGCAAATTGGCGCTTTTTTTTTCGAGCAGTGTTAGCGTGCTTGGCGATATCAAGTAGGGAAGGAGAGAGGAGGTCTGCATAGGTAACTTACCGAGTATGTCCAATTGCCGGAGACAGCGGGATTGTCGATGGGCGTGGACATGCTCAACGACTGGCGGGATTGGAAGACTTTACAGGCTTGTCTCAATGATATAGGCCGGTTAGTGGGAAGTACCCGACCAGAAAGCATGAGCAAGACTGAAAATGTGCGGGGAGCTGGGTGTAAGTGTCTGGCAGAGCTCGTTCCTAAGGCTGCAAACCATATAAACACGAGCAGGACCTTTCGTTAGAGCAAGAGGCATGGCAAGGTACGACGTGGTCTGTCAATAGGACTGCACAAACTGTCCAAGTGAAGGAAAACCCCCTTGCAAGTCTGCGTGGCCAGGGTTCGCTGTGTTCTCAGGCCATACGAACCCCTGGGAAAGTGACAGTGTAACGTAAGTCGGGCGACAACGACTGTCAAGACGGGGGAATCATAGAAAGTGCCATGCATGGGGATGTAGATCAGGAAGCTGCCGAACCAACCAGGTAACTCTCCTGCACAACGTGCGCAGCTCGGACCGCTGCCTAAATTTCATGTCATGGGCTACCGCTGAACCAGCCGGGCAACGGTCTTGGGCAGCTTGAACCCTGCCAACAGTGTTAGGATTCCAATCACAGGGCTGTTGTCTTTCGTATTGGCCAGCCAGACGCCGCATGACTGCATATCCCCCAACTCCGCGGCCGCGCTAAGCGTTTAATCTAACCAGCTTTGTTCAGCTTTCGCGGCAAGACGATCTCGATGATGATCATTCGTGGGGAACTGGGTCAGGCACAAGTTTCGGCCGAATGTGTGTCTGTTACTATTTTTAACACGGCTCAGGCTAAGTGCACCCTCGAACTCCAACCCAGATGACTTAGGCAGAAAGAACGTTGACAATGTACAAGCACTCTCGCTTTCAGTTCCAAAGAAACGGGAGTCTACAGTAGACATCGAGAGGTATTTGGCATATGTACAAGCGATGTCTGGTGGCGGAGGCTCGACCCATGGGAGGCTTGTAATTCCGCCCTGGTGGTGACTCGGACCTCTCAGTATCAGTTTAGTCCCGATGCATGCTAATACGTGTGGGAGAGGAGCCATCCGGGCCGTCAAGGTATCTGTTTCGGTGGATGTAACCGACCTACCCTTTGCTGCAACGCTAAGCAATCCTTCAAAGGACCGGGAGTTGAAGCAGTAGACACGACGCTCGAATCACCTAGCTCCATGTCGCCGACGTGCCTCCGGGCCAGCCGCTGTTAGGGAAGGCGTTGGAGGTGTGCCTCGGGACCACCTTGACCTGACATGTCTCCTGCCAGTCTCGACCGTATCTGATTTGCCCTTGACTTGCATGGTGTGAACTTGTCTACGACCCTGATCAGTTCATACCTGCGGCGAGGTCGTCGATGGTGCGTTACGGCCGTCCTGGCCCTTGGGCATATGGGCACGGGGCTCGACGGGTTGTGTTTTGGGGCCGAAGATGCTGGTTTGGGGATCGAGAACAATGTATACTTGCGGCGTAGCTACCAAGGTTCCGAATCCAACGGTCTTCTGTTCTCTACGCAGTTAGTGACCTGGGGAAACGGAGTTTGGACCTTGTGGATGAATATGCATGCGACGGGCACTGGGGAAAAAGCATATAAGAGCTTGATATCTTGCTGAACGACGACGATCATCTCTTCTCCCGTCAGTATCCTCCATCCCCCTCGGTCCTCCATCCACATCCCAGATCAACCTTCGGCCTTCTGTTGAGCTATTAGGCTTCAACATGCTTTCGACCCTTGTCCTCCTCGGGCTGCTGGGGGCTGCGAACGCCGTTGCTGTAGAAAGGCAGTCGGTCGACGAGGTTCCCACGCGCTATTCGGTTTGCACAATTGATCGTGGGTGAGTAATACACTTGTTGATGTCCCTTGCTCTGTCACAGAGCCACAACCCCTGACAGCTTTCATTGTCAGGTACACGACCGATGACGCCAATCTTGCTGCTCTTTACCTCACGAACAATGTCACGCGCACCGGTGGTCGCTGGCTGGAGAAAAATGCTTGCATATATGGCCACCACAACACCACCGTGGTGTCCATTTGCAATGGCAACGACAGAAACCGCACCGTGACCCAGGCTGATGTCACGCGAGCTGTTGGACAGTTGCAGAAAGACTGCGGCACCGACGGTGCTTACAGCGGCTACCATGTGATGAACAACCTGACCCTTCAGACGTATGGGATCATGGGCGGCAAGAACCTGCGGGTACCCGACGGCTGGTCTGTCAACAAGCGTCAGGCCCCTGTGGACTGCAGCACCAACCCCGGCTTTGATGGCAGCATTCGAACCAATTGTCAGCAGCCCGAAGACCATTACATGGTCGATGGGTTCTGTGGAAAGGTGCGCGACAGCGGCGACATGTGCCAGAAGTACTGTGAGTTGACGCGGCAATACTTCATCGGGCCCGAAATGCCGGCTCCGGGCCAGTTCGGCCAGACCATCCAGGGCGGACAAACGCTGTCAATGACCAAAGGAACTTCCATAACCATCGGCGGTGGGATTTCCGTCGGCGCCGAAGGAACCTTTTGGGACGTGGTTTCGGCAGGTGTTGGCTTCGAACGTAAGTGACGATATCTTCCATCGCATTCATGGCTAGAGGTGGCCTGGTATCCGTTTACCCAACTTGAACTCTGGGGCTGACTGTTGGCTTCGCAGTGTCAAAGGAAGTAACCACTACTGTCGAACAGACTTATACGAGCGACCAGATTCCACAGGGTAAACAAGGCCGGCTTGTCATTTTTGGCCAAATGGTCGAAAGCTGTGGTACCGTCACCCAGGAAACCTATGACGACAACGCTGGCGGTGGTGATGGTACCGCTGTCACGCCGCCCACGTGTGGCAATGACCCCTCGAACATTGAGCACGTCTGCACTTTGACTCCATGGAAAACGAATGGAGTAGCTACTCCGTTCTATGCTACTCGTAAGTCTCGCCCGACATTTGCATTGCTTAGAGTCAATGGGAAAGGATATAAGTAATAAAGCAAGGACACGGACATGAGTAAGTTGCTGACACAATGTACGCAGGCTTTGAAGACCCCAGCGGAAATGTCCTGCCTTTGGACCAGCAACCCGATGATTACAAAAACATTTGCATGTCATACAAGACTGAAGATGGATCTTGGCCGTGTGCAGCCCCACAGTAAGGGGGTATTAACAACTCTCTTGTCCCTTGCATGTCATCGAAAGTTGAACCCGATGGGGTTTGTTCGCCATTTCATATATCTTCTGGTTATTACTTGATGCAAATGTGTACGGACATGGCAAGATGGCAAGGGGCTTACTTCGCCTGTCTTCTTGTTCTTTACTTAGGGTGCGGTGGTTGATCAAGCGTCTACATGGCCAACGAGTGCTATCACTGGCAAAGCCGTTCTGTCGCTATAATACTTTGTTGGTCTTGTCGTTCCCAGAAACCTGAAATCCTGGTGAAATCTCTTTCTTTCTGGAAGACGGAACTGCAGTGGCCCGTTAGCACGAATTGAGCGAATGCCTAGGCACTCTCATTGAAGATAGCCTGTTGTCGTCTGACGAACGCCAGTTCCTCGTATTCGCCCTTGCCATATCAATAGACAGTGCGTCCCAGGGCAATGTGCTCATTCTGGACTCGTCGACCAGCAGACGAGGTGCAGGAACAGCGGAGATGATCACCGGTTTCAAAGAATCAGTCAGAGGAATGAATCAAGTGAGGTCTAGAAGTCTCCAAAGGGTCCCCCTCACGTTATCACTTGGGGCTGGGTCGTCATTGCCGATTTGCCGTGACTTAGTGCGTACAAGCTAGAATCCATTCTGGCATTTGACAGGCGGTCCTCGAGTCAGGCAGAGCAGACTCCTTAAATACCGGGAAGTATGTTATGAAGCCCGCAAGAAAAGTCGGTGTCGTCGTGGTATCAATCAGTTTAGGTGGGCTTGAAATAGCGTGTTTTCAGCGTCTTCTCCTTGTAAATACCAGTAAGTAGTTATCCATGTACGTCTGGTGCTGGTCAAGCCAAAGTTTATGAACAGTATCCAGGCAGCATGAGAACAATTATTCAAAACCGGACTAGTTCAATATCAATTGCTCAAATTAAACCAATGAATAAACGAAAAAGAAATCTGTATGGTATAAACAGGCAGTAACTATTATCCTGACTCTCCACCATGTTCGAACAGTCCGCACCCAGCAGCAGGCCTCCGCCGGCTCCCTTAAGAACTAGTAAGACACTTCTACAAGAGAACGACATGCGTAAACAATTAGATGCTCTCAAGGGCGCATGGAGAGCGACCCACTCGTGAACTTCCAGAGCCTGAAGGCGGACAGGGCCGCCATCAACGCCCAATCGTCACCAAACTCGCCCGTGGCTCCAGCCCCGAGGAAGTGGAACTTGGCGATCTTGGAAAGGGTCATGCCTGAGTTTTCGGACCACGCCGCCACAACTTCCTTGCCATCACTGGCTTCACCCACGTCCCGGGCTCCCCGAGGGCCTCCCTTGCCCGTGGGCTGGTCCGAACCGAGGCGCACCAGCTTCCACCCACACGCCATGCTGTCCAGGGTGCGCACCTCGACGGCCTTGGACATTCGCCACTCGAAAGTCTCTCGGCGCGACTCCTTGCCTCGCCCTACGTCGAAAGAGAATCTGAAACGGGAGTTCTTCAGAATCATGGATACTTCGCTGACTAGATGCTCGCGGATGGGCCCTCCCTCGGGGCCCTGTTGCGAACTCATCGGCAGCTCGATGACGGTGTCGTGGTTCATCAGGCCCTCTTTGGTCACGGTGCCCACGACCGGGTTTTTGGGGTCGGCGCCCTTGTGGAGCACGATCATGGGCTTGTCGTTGCCCCAGGCTCCGTGCCGCTGGATCGTGAAGAGCGGCTGGTCCTCGTGCTCGCCGATTTGATACATGGAGGAGAACCATTGCTTGTAGTAGAAGTTGAAGGAGAGCGGGAGGTGCTTATATGGTGATGGGCCCGGGGGCGAGTCGCTCTTGTCGGTCACGAAGGAGTGGTTGTCATCGTGATCCTTTTGGATGGCTGCGCGGCCCGCGTCATGCTCCTTGGAAATTGCCATGGCGACGCGCACAAGTGAAGACAGGTGCGGGTGTAGGAGTAAGTAGTAAGTATTAGCACTGCAAGAGCAGATCGTGGATGTTTCTCCATGGCATCCATTTCCCCTTCACTCGACCATCTTATATGTGTTGATTTCACGCGCTTGCACGCAGGTATCTTGGGGTGAGGTCCCACGCAGCGGCACATAGAACCAAATCGGGAAGGAAGGGTGGGGCTGTACGGCGATCAAAATGGATACTGTGGGGTAGTGGGTATTCTTGCGATCTGTCACTGCCCCTCGACATCTTGTGCCTTACTGGCCCGTTGCGCCACCATCAGCATAACCCCGATAGCACCCATGTGCGTTTCGTACGGCGCAGCACTCTATGTCTTGGTAAGGCTGAATGGGCACCTTGGTTTAATTGCAGCTGACATCGGGTCATGATGGAGCGGCACATCGAGCCAAATTGGGTTGGGGTATCGACACCGAGACACCCCGATCAGGCAGCCAAGCCAGGTACACCATAAGGATCTGTTCTGCTTGCGTCACAACTGCCTATGGGCAGGCTGTTAGCTTTGATCCACGCGGAGTATAAAGACCAAGAAGTTGCCTCACAGGAAATTCTTGGTGTGAGAACCAGTTGCAACACGGCATCGGAACGGGAACCCCTACCGAAGTTAATCACCGGCAGCCAAACCTCATCCTGGATGCTCACTTCAAGTCGCTGTGTCACCTTCAATATGCATCTCTCTCTCACTTACACTTTCAAGTTTATCCTAGCTTGCTCAGTCTCAACGGTCTTAGCAGATTTCTTAGGGCCCAGTTACGTGCCACCGGTGGACTTGACAAGCAACCACAGCCTGGTAGCGTTGGCCTGGGAAGGGCTAACGTCCAGCCTGACAGAGATCCTTCACGGAAACCAGACATTGCGGCCGGAGCAAACCATACCCGCCGAAGCCCAAAATGTCACGTTCTCAATGGGCGTGTTCTCTCTTTACGACTCGGCGGCGGTCAGCTCGCTACAGTTTCACTACACATCGGCCGAGATTGCGAAGGCGGCCAATGGTACGCACAAGGTTGACAGTGACAGTATCTACCGCATTGCAAGCGTCACCAAGCTGTTCACTGTCTTGGCGGGACTTATCGAACTGAAGCCTGAAGATTGGGAGCGTCCTGTGAGTGCCGTGCTCACCCTACTCGGAGATTACGTCTCTCGCAATGGCAAGCCAGACGTGTACACGACACCATGGGGCGAGATAACCCTACGCGCATTGGCAGCGCAAATCGCTGGCGTTCCGCGCGACGGATTCCCCAATCTCGGGGAGATCATGCTGCAGGCATCACTGAGCAACCTGAGCGAGGCTGACTTGATGGCTGCGTCCGGACTACCGCCCTACAACGCGCAAGATCCGCTGGAAAATCCGCCTTGTCTCCAGTACTTGGTGGATGGTCAGAGCTGCCCGCCCGACGCCTACCTTGAAGGGGTTATGAACCGCGCACCAACCTTTCTCCCATGGACCACGCCAGGATACTCCAACAATGGCTTCACGCTCTTGGGACTGGCCATCGCGAACATCACGAGAAAGACCATGGAGCAGCTGTACCATGAGGGCATTTTTGAACCCCTTGGAATGACTTCCTCCAATTCCACTGCACCACCGTCATCGGAGTGGCACCGATCCGTGATAGCGGGCGACCCAGCGGCCGGCTTCGCTGCCGAGAACGGTATCTTTGTGTCATCTGGGGGAGTTTTCTCCACAACCCGCGACATGGCACGCTTCGGGGTCGGCATCCTCAACTCCACCCTTCTCTCGGCGGATCAGACGCGCCGCTGGCTCAAACCCGTGTCGCACACCGCCCGCCTGCAGTACTCGGTTGGCGCGCCGTGGGGGATTGTGCGCTACCAACACGCTTCTGGAACTGTGACAGACATTTACACCAAACTGGGAGATTCGGGCTACTACAGCGCCTACCTTGTGCTGTTGCCTGATTACGGCGCGGGCTTTAGTTTTCTTTCGGCGAGCACGTTGTCTCAGCGTGCCGACATGATGGCTTCTATCGTGGATATGGTGGTGGACAAGTTGGTGCCAGCCCTGGAAGCACAGGCAGCTGTCGAGGCGGTTCAGAACTTCGCAGGAGTGTATGCTGCCTCTCCGGCCGTGGACATAAACTCCTCTCTGGCTCTGTCTGTCAATATTTCCGAGACAGCACCGCCTGGACTGGTCATCACCTCGTGGATCAGCAATGGAACGGATGTCCTCCCCTGGCTTGCTCGGCTTACCGGCGCCGGTCCCTTCCGACTCGTACCCTCTATTGCGGACACAGCAGCTGGAACGACTAAGACTTCGAGACAGATTGCTTTCCGGATGATCAATGACGTTGATGCGCCGTCTCAGGACATGAACGGGCTGTTTTCCGCAGCGGCTCTGCAGAGTGAGTGGTTGAATGTAGATGCTAGCACGTACTATGGTGTTGGTTTGTCCCTGTTTGTCATCCATGTAGGGTGTGACGGGAAGGCCAAGAGTGTCAGCCCTGCTGCGTATAGGATCAGATTGGATAGGTCGGTATAACGGGCGATGCAAAGTCTAGGGGTTAGGGTGGGTCGTTGGACTTGACGTGGCTGCCGGGCTTGTGTCAGCTTGCATCTCATTACAGGTGGTACATGTGGTGTGCATTGGCTTGCGTGAGGTACACCATTATTTGCACAAATAGTGTATGGATAGCCCAAGTACTGTAGAGAAATCTCGACCCACATGACAAAAACCAGACCAACCAGGGGTGGTCCTGGTCATCAGCGTGCATTAGCCTGTCAAGCCTTACCCACAACCCTACACTTACTGCGTATTCTAGTGTCTCTGGTGGAGTCGACCGATCTGCACTACTCTCCCCTCAAGGGTGCGAGGCGCCGCGCTCTGCTATTTCGTTCAATTTTCGGCTCATTGTTCTCGGGCATTATGCCGGGAGTACCATCTGGCCGTGGCTGCGACGCCTGCCGCAAGCAAAAGAAAAAGGTACTTAAGGCTTCAGGTTATTGTTGTTACCGACCGCGGACCCGTGCTGACACCCAAGTGTGCACGCAAGTGCGATGTCGCAGTACCTGCATGTTCACGATGTGCCCGCCTTGGCATCCCCTGTGTCGGAAGTGGTGAAAAGCGTTACAAATTTGTTGGCCAACATCAAATCTCAACTTATGCGGAAAGAAGAAAATCTAGGGGAAGTGGCTGTGGTCTTTTCCAATCGAGGGCGCTCGGTAGTGAGCTGACCACCCTTGCAAATGGCTTCCGCTCCGCTCTGGCAGTGACGGAAATAGGTTTCGACCTGAGCATTTATGGAGACTTTCTTAATGACATCCCACGCCGGCTGGGCAGGAACGAGGCGCTCGATGCCTCGGTACGGGCCATGACAACAGCCTTACCTTCGGTGCGTACGCGTCAGCAGTCTCCCGGGGTGTTCAAAAGCTACGTTGCGGCTCTTAGATGCCTGCAGGACACTCTTCGTGATCCAGTCAAGGCTAGGTCACCGGAGACCTTGTGTGCCGTATACCTGGTCATGATCTGCCAGGTAAATCCAAACCCCCGTTTCCTTTCCAAAGATACTGCACAACAAGCTGTGCTGTCTTAAACTAGCCAATATCCTCCAGCAAATTCATGTTTTACGATGAGCATCTCGAATCTAATCTGGTAAACAATGCCAGGGATGGGTAGGCAAACGCGGAGACGTCTACCCCAACCATGGAGAGGCTATTGCCCACATGTTGAACATTGCTGTCGACCAGAACTGGCTAGGTGCCTTCGAGAGCAACATGATTACTACACTCTGCACGATTGCGGTAAGTACCGGTCAAGTCTTTTTGCCTAGGCTCCTCATAGGCACTAGCACCGAGGATGCCCTTAGGACTAAACATTCAGCATATCGCAGGTCCTGGAAAGCATCTTCAACCCTCGAATCAGACTCGATTCACGCCTCTGGACCTTGCCTGAGACCTTTGGACCACGCACAACAGTCCAGGAGATGAGCAACATCGAGTCTCTAAAGCTCCGCAACTTCGCAAGGATGCCCGACTTGTTAAGGGATAGTAACAGCGACCCGGCAGCAATTCGATCCGCCTACGATGTAGTGCAAAGCGACTGCAAGAAAATGGCAACTCTGCTTTCGGCCGTCCCTATAATATCATCAGTGCATGGAGGCTCTACAGGCCAGCATCTACCAGTGTCCGTCCGGCGGCTCCACGTTCGTCAGCAAACGGGCTATGGGATTCTGCTTGCACTCGCCATCACGCTGAACAGCACCCTCTTGCTCCATGCTGACACGACAGCCTCCGACCGGGATATCCTTAGGCTCGAGGCGGCCGCTTACGTTGATGAGGTCATTAGCCTCGCCACTCAGGCGGCACAGTATCGGCCTCTGGGCTCCAGTTCTACACCATTGTGCTTACTAGCCGCATGGGGCAGGACTAGTGATGCGGCTAAGCAACAGCGCCTCGAGGCGCTGATAGTGGAATATCAGTCAGACTTCGAGCTGACAAACTGGCTAGACGTCGCTCTGAGTATAAAGCCCAGGATTGGGGCCAATGTGACGTGAGCAATGATACCTTCAGGCGTCCTACGATGTCGATTTTGCTTACAGGAAGCGGGCAACGGCCGTTCTTGATCTACGCCACAACACCTATTACGAACCCAGGTAAGCGTTATTTGCCCCTGAAAATTACCTAGTTTTGAGCCTCCTCACTCATCTCTAATTGATAAGTGAGAACAGATCAGAGATCCAGCAATAGTACATCCGAGAGAGTCGCCGCTCTCATGTGATACCTAGGTTAGCACTTTAGATGTATGTCATCGGTCGACACCGCATGAATTAAGCATGACGGAAAATGCAACAAGAAGAAAGAGGTGCTTCATCTTATCTCAACGCTCACCTACTGTACAACTAATTACCATGCTGCCAATTTTAGACAGTCTTAGAGGTATGCGCGCCAGGATAGATGTGATTGCTGGACTTGAACACCGGAATACTCGGCCACGGACCCTAACAATACGACCTAATGGAGATGTGAATGCAACGCTGTGTTCCAGTTCATATCTTGTCAAATCAAGCTTTCGGCCAAGAGAGCTGTGACAAGTATGCTTTTCTTGGTATCTCTCTTAGGTGGGTTCTGACATTCTTAGCTTTAAGGTTTAATATTTCAAGTTTACAACTGCAATATGGAGCTGCTCCTAGAGCTTCCCAAGGTTTCTCGGGACTGAGAATAGTCTTCGCAATTCATTAATACTGCTCCTGGAATCTCGCTGGCGCAAGTGTTGTCGTGACTGATCTTAAGCGTCTCACTCTCTAATCTCCAGGTTGTGAGTGGAGAGCTAGCTCTCAAAGAATAGTACACGAGATTGTATTCAGCTTCCTTGTTCGCAATAATCTGTATTTTATCAAAATGATTTTTGTGTTAGCTTATCCCTCATCCATATACCAAAGACTCACCGGCAGTATGTCATAGTAGCAGGTTCCATGATTTGAGTAAAACTTGATTAAATGTTTACCCTCAAGGAAGCATATGGATCGTGTCAACGTTATCATGTCCTTGTACGGATACAGGCTTGAACAAAGGAGCTTACCTACAATGGGTTTGTTTCGGCTCTCCTAAGGCGAGCTGATGACTCTTCAAAGCGCTTGTAAGCTCTGTTCTTCAAAGGCTGTCACAGTCCTGCGAAATACTTTATAAAACACGACTCCGACCACAACTTGATGCCCCTTTTCGATCTTCATCAACTGCTAACTGCAAATCAGCACACATTGTACTCAAATATCCAGCACATCAACACAAGGAAGTACAAACAACAGTTTACAACTCAAGCTTCGGCCTAGCTTTAGTCATGTCTTTTGGTTACGGTTCAGGGAACGGTCGGCGAGGACGCTCATCCAGCTTTCGCGTCGATCCGTCCTTCGACCCAGTAGAGCATGTTCGCTGGGAGGCAGAGAATGGTCTTCTTGGCCGCACGAGTTCATACTCTGGTCGTCCACTCTTTGAGATGATGGGTGCTTCGTCCTTCAGTGGCTCACCCTACAGCGGCTCCGGCTACGGTACCTCAGATCGCCCCTCCTCGCATTCTGGGACCGACTTTCGCCATGTAGCGTCTTCTGGTCGTGACCGAGACTCCTCTCAGTCTTCTCACCACGGCCATCGATCCTCGTCGCGTTCAAGCCATCGATCCCCTTCCCGTGGTTGGGACTCACATCGCCATAGGAGTTCGTCCTCTCGCCATGTGTCCCCGTCTGCGTTTGAATCCCCCTCTCGCTCTCGACATCGTTCTCCTCCTCCTCCTTCCTATCGAGCTCCTTCTCCTGATTGGGATCAGTCCCCTCCTCGTCGTCGTCGTCGTCGGTCTCCTCTCGCGTCTCCGGGACATGCTCCGTGGGATCAAGGTCCGCAATCTTCCTCCAGCTTCGAACCAGCACAAGACGAGAACGCCGCGCCCTGCCGATCGCGTGGTCGGGATCCTGGTCAGCTAGGCGAAGCACCACCATACTACGTCTTCATCCACAACGGCGTCCGGTATGACATTGAGAATCCGAGCATATTCTGGCCTATTCCCTCGAATCTTTTCGGTCGGATTACTGATGCAGTCAAGGATGTGAGTTCATCAAGCGGTGGGTACTTTACCGTCGATGTTGACGGTCACACATACAACATCACTAAGCATATAGGTACTGTTAACCCTGATGACTATAGGAGTGGGGTTCCTGGATCTGGAAAGACTGGCAGCCTCCATTATGAAGATTACGACGATCGACGTGGAGGTGGATGGGAAGACGACCGTCGGGGTAGGGGTAGGGGTAGGGATAGGTATTGAGTGAAGGAGTTGGAGGTAAGTATTGGAGACGAGTTGAGCTATCCCGATGTCGTCTGGCGCCTGAGCCGCTATGCATAAAAACAGCCTGGACATCCGATATCTTACCGTAGGGTGAGAGACTAGTATATTCTAAGGTAGGACTTTTTGGGCTAATATATCGTTCGTAAAACTTCACAATCTTCCGGTTCTCATCGAGCTAGGGTTCTCGCTGGAGACAATAAATCGCAAGTGAACGGTCTATGTACACGTCTTCTAAATCTAGCCATCGTCATCTACAGATCAGAGTACGTGTAACAGAATGGACCATCTACGGTACTCAGTAAATCACCAATCGTCCTAGGCGGGCCGGCAGCATACCCAAACTCGACCAAGTCGTCCAACGTTGTGTTTGCACTTGGGGGGTTGTTCATGAAGGTGTTGGTACCAGCAATTGTCTCTGCCTGTCCCGGGTGCAGAGCCTGCCACAGGAACCAAGTGCGGTCGATCTGGGCGTGGTGAAGATAAAACACTGGGTCACCTGGCGAGACAAAGACGTCGTCACCAGGGTCACCTCCACTGCCATAATGGCCGGCTCCGTGGATGCCGAGTACCCCGGAACCCGGAACGCCCTGCATCTCCATCTGGAAGTCGTAGACGTTGCTGGGGGATATGATGTTGTGGAGGATGGTGGTGTAGTTGGCGTACTTCTTGACCACGGCACTCTTCAGATCGCGCGAGAGGCAGCGTGGGTTGTAGGCCAGACCGGTGCCGGGGCCATCGCCCCCAACGGCTCCACCGGGCAAGTCCAGAGCGACGGGACCGAGGTTGACCTTCATGTTCTTGAAAGGTCCGGACGTCACGCACCCACCGCCGGTACCAGCGGGCAGGTAAAGAGGAGGCAGGCCGGTGCTGGCTCCCAGGGCATAGTCGGGTCGTGGGCCTTGGTAGATGCCATTGCCGGACATGGAAGTGTCGCTACCGTCAAAGATGGCGGACTTCTCCAGGCCGGTAATGGCCGTCAGTCCCCAGTCCCAATACTAGAAGCAGTGCGTAAGTAGGCTGCTTGTCAAATGATACGATCGGATGTCAGTCTTACCGGCTGGGTTCCAGTGTAGCCACACTCATTCCTGAGGGCCTCCCCATACAGCCATGTATAGTACCGATGCCAAGACAAGAAGTTCCCGGTGTAGTGAATGGTCAAGGTCTGGTTGATGTGTGTGGCAACGAAGTCATCGTACCGGGTCTTGGCGCCTGGTGCCACTGATGCCGGGGTCTTGGATGGTTTGGACTGTAGGCACTGCACTGCCTTGATGTATGCCTTCTTGTCGCCGCTTGAGAGCTTGTTCCTTTGTATTCGTGTCAGTCGGGAGGATTCTTAACTGGCATGGCCTGCACGCGACTTACCACTCACGACGCACCTGCAGGTTCTTCAGAGTACACGACCCAGCACTGCGCTTGCTAGACGCTGGGTCAACGTCCTTCAGAGTGGCATTGTAGGCGAGCTGCGCAATTGCCGAAACCTGAGCGGCGGCCTCAGAAGCGGCGTCTCTGGGGGCAACCAGGGGCGAGCCGAAGATCGGAGCCACGGCGGCCAGTGCAGTGAGAACCCTGATATGCATGGCCGACCAGTGGATTGACAGAATGGCTCAGGTGGAACAAGGGGAGTGACCGTGAGAAACAAATGTTCAGTCGGAGGACCTGGCCACGTGTTGGGATATATAGACGTCCTAACAGCGCCGTGGTACCAAACTAAAGGTGTCCGGGTGGCACCGGTAAGTGGCCCGCATGGCTGCCATTTCTCCTGTCAGGGATAGTTGGGCGGGGATTGGGTAAGACTGTTGACAAGATGCATCGATGTCCTCGGTCGATAACCACTCGGAGATTAAGAGAGGTACCTCATACTAAGCAGAATTAAGCTCAACATCCGAGTATTGACCGGTCGGTTCTAGAGCCTCTAGCCCTGGGCATGATCAGACTTGGGAATTTGTGCAATGTGTTGCTGGCAACTGCACACCCCTCATATTTGCATGTCGCCACGATTGTTGGAAATTGATTCCTGTCAGCGGGAGAGTTGCATTTCTCTGCAGGCCGCCCTGTCCCTTGTTGCTCGGAGTGTTGTCTACATCTCCTCCAGGGGATTAAACGTTAGTTTGGTTCGAGTCCCACACACTGAATTGATATGGGAAAGGATGTACCGAGCTAACCTTTATTTCCCTGGTGGAGGTGTACCGACCAGCTGTTGGATGCAACCCACCCTAGTGATATCTCCCAGGGTGTTTCTTAGGCCATCAAAAGCACCTTCATTGTAAAATAACTGGGGTTAATCTCGTATGTTCACAGTCCAGACTGCTCGGAAGGCTCTCCAAATAAGGTAAATATAGCGCAACTATTACACCACCCCTTCCATGCCGTCGGGACGCATCCATCAATCCTGCATTCTTAGCGGCTTGTTGATGTTCCGACCCCGGCCCGTCTTGATCGTCCGGTAGGTGGTAGAACAGGTAGTTGCTGGCCTCTCTCTGAGTAATCGCTCGAGCACCTGTCTCAGCACAGTCCGACGCCAGAGGTTTGCAATCTGTTTATCTTGCCATGATGGAAAGGTAAAGAAGTAAAAGTTCAGATTCAAGCCCGACAGCGGCAATGCGGCCAGGATCATGGCCTAGGACCCACATGGCTTGACTTTCAAAGATCCCGGCCCTGGCAGCTTTCTCAAGCGAGGTGGGCTAGCACGGCTAACAGTGCCCTCTGATTGACCGAGCGCCTGGATCGCCAAGAGTTCTGTAGGGCAGCATCGGATTCGTGCGGGGATTCAGGAGCAACCAACGGCCCGGAGCGTAAGCCTCAACGGTCACGTCACCTCGAGCCCCCGCCTTCACCTTTCCAAACCTCAAAAAACGTCTGTAACACGATCTCAAGAAAGGTATGTCTCCTAAACCTCCTTCACGGATTAAAGGCTGGTTGCGGTTCAAAGCCTCACACACTGAGTTCCGATGTGGAAGGAACTCTTAAAAATGATTGGGTAGCCGGAGAAATGGATGTAGCAACCTTCGTGGTCGCTTTTTCTGTCAATAACGCAGAACCAACAACATTTTGACCCCATCATAGTTTCTGCAGGGCGTTTCATGTCATTCTAGCAAATTTAGTATCGTTCATGCGTAGAACGGAAAGACTACGGGCATTCGTCGAACTATGAGTCTTTAGTCTTCGATTGGACGGCTTGAGGCAGATCGAATGGCATCCAACGGCACGCACCTCTTTGGCATCTCACGTTACCACCACTTACTGCAGGGGCTAGACCGCTAGATGAGGCGAGCACGTTTCCAGCTACATAGTGGCCAACTGCGTTTGCCTCCACACCACGCCAGCAGCGGTACTAGTCAGGCACCAGGAACAATTAAGGGGGGGGTGGTTGTGTATCTGGCCTCAGAAGCAAGCCAAGGCGGGTAGCTGCAGCACCGATGTACTCCCACTTCGAGCAGTAAGTCTTCTCATCATCTAACGACATCCTGTTCTACCTGCTCACTTTGTTCAGCTCTATTTCCCTTGCGGATGTACCTTAAATGGAGACCTACGTGACTCTGAGGTATGAAGAGCCGCGTCAAAAGGCTGTCACGGTTGTGGTCTTGCTGAGCTTCACTTTGGAACTTCGTGTCCCCACTCCATAAAAAGCAACTCTCCTCTCCAGTGGCGTTTTTCACGGGGGATGCGATTCGCACCTTCTCATTTGGGCAGGTGGCCGGGGCGTATCGCATGTGCCCCGTGTCAACTGCGGTCGTGACGGCGAATGGTGTGTCACTGCTTGTCTTGGGTGCCGTGAACCATGCACCAACAGCCTTTTCATGGAATTCCGGTTACCGGGGGACGCGCCCGAAATGGTCCCAATGCATGATGAATGCAAGCCACAAGACAACATCACTTTGGAATGGCCCTCGCTTTGGCAGCTTACCCAGAGCCCATCTGGTTCAGGATAATGTGACAGCGGGCATTTGGATCTGGCTGGAACCCAAAATTGCGAAACAGAAGCCCCCGAACAGCTGCCCTAGTTCCAATCATGGTCATGGTCGACTCATGGTAGTGATTTGTTCTTATGGTCCTCGAGACCCTCGCCCTGTGCCAACCTGTCTCTGGCCATTGGGCTTGTTCTACGCCCTCTTTACTTCTATACTTATGCTGTTTTGACGTGGAGGATAGTCTCTGTTGACTTATTATGGCCGCCGCTACTCCATCGCCCGTCTCAAATCCCGCCGATAATGAAGGCCCTCGTATTCTGGCGGCAACACTGGCCATCACAGCATTGGCCCTGATCACGGTGACCGTCCGTCTCCATGTTCGCCTGGGAATGATCAGGAGCTTTGGTTGGGATGTACGGTCTCCCTTCTCTTGCACTGATGCTCCGGGCAAGCCTCCTTGTATCAACGCTGACTAGTATCAAATAGGATGGACTCATGACCTTCGCCATGGCGCTGTCATTGGCAGCCGTGGGCGTCGTGATAGCCGAGTGTGCCTATGGTGCCGGTAGACACATCGGAGATGTCGATCCTGCGGTGTACATGATTGGGAATAAGTTGAACTTCATCACCCAACCCATGTACCTGATTGACATCTGCGTTGTCAAGCTTGCCGTCGGCACCTCACTCTTGCGCATTGCCTCGGCGAGTTTTTACAAGATCCTGATCATCTCTGTCATGGGTTTCATGGCGTTCTACACTGTCGGATGATACTTTGTAAGAAGATACTCAGCCTGCCTGTTATAGTACAGTGGCTAATCATCTCGTGGGAACAGACTATCATGTTTCAGTGCACCGACATCCGCATCCTATGGGACTAATACCGTACCGGTCAGCTGCTGGACCCAGCGAACTCTGAGAGCCCTTTCCTATACCAACCCAGCCCTCAACGTTATCACCGATATCCTCTTCGCCTTGGTATTTCCTGTGTTGATGCTTTGGCATCTAAACGTCAACAAACACACCCACTATACCCTGCCTGGCCATCTTGGCGCTTGGCGTCTTTGGTTGCGCTGCCTGCTTGATCAAGCCTGGCTTTTTGGTCAACTATGGCAAGCTGGGCGACTGGCTGTGGGACTCATGTAATATCACAATATGGACAGTGGTGGAGTGCAACATCGGCATCGTCGCTGGCAGTCTGCCTACCCTCCGCCCCAACCTCAAGACAATCCTGGGCAGCACATATGGAAGGAACACGCGGAAACCCGACGCCAGCGGCAAAGACCACTATGGTAGAGACACAGCCAAAGGTAGCAGAAGCAACTGGCAGACCCTTGGCAGCGGACGCCACGCCGAGGATGTCGAGGACACAAGCAGCGAGCGCGCGCTTAACACGGGCAAGGAGGACTTTGAACTGAGTCACAGGGGGGTACAAGCTGACAAGTCAGTGGTATTCAGCGCAGATAGATGCCAAGACAAGCGATGAGAGTGTGGACCAGGCGGGATTGCGCGTTGAACGAGGAATCAGGAAGACGACCACTACGACGGTTACTTCCACGTTCTTGGATATGAAGAGTTAAGGGGCTTGTATATTCAATACTAGAATCATCAACCATTGCAGTGTAGGAAGCCTATTTTAGTTGGCGAACACCCTCACGAGGATTCTCAGTGCATGCTATTGAGGTTCTATCATTATATCACTTGCCCGTATGGATCCTGTGGTCATTCAGGGGTAACTTCCCAATCAGGAAACCCTTCATTTGACCAAGTCCCGTGGGGTTGTCCGTAATAGTCTTAGCGGATGACTGTGTCCTTATCGCGCCATGATCCTCACTTTCTATTGGCATGAGGATATGGTGCTTCACATATGTATATATATCACGTGCATGTCAGCCAACATATAAGAGCTGTCGGCGTTGAGTCACCGTTGTCCGATTCCCCAATTCCCCCCTTCATTCTGTCCGACGTTCAAGAAACCGTGGTTCATACACCTCCCTCGCAGATATGGCTTCACCGTCTTCTCAGCCGCCAGCGGACCTCAAAGCCCGTCTCAAGGCGTCTTACGACGTGATCTCTCCAGCTTACAACGCCTGGACAGTCGACCACTCCCCTCTCCGACTGGAATATCTCGATAAGCTGTTCGCTCTTCTTCCTGATCCGGCAGATCCTATTAATGTACTTGAACTCGGTTGCGGGGCTGGTGTCCCGGTCACGGAGCGTCTCCTTGCCGATCCCCGCTTCCATGTCACGGCAAACGATATCTCCACCACGCAACTGGCCACCGCTAAGCAGCATCTTGGCAGCGACCGCGTGACATGGCTAGAGTGCGATATGATGGCTCTGACCTTTTCTGAGAACAGCTTTGATGTTGTACTAGGATTCTATAGTCTTATTCATCTCCCGCGGGAGGAGCAGGATGTCTTGCTCGAGAGGATCTGGACCTGGTTGAAGCCTGGTGGACACATCCTTCTGACGTTCGCGGCCGAGGACATGGAAGGAGTTGTGATGGAGAAGTGGCTCGCGGATGAAGGATGGATGTTTTGGAGTGGCTGGGGGAAGGACAAGACGCTGGATAAGGTCAATGAAGTTGGGTTTGAGGTGTTGGTCGGAGAGGTAAAGAGAGAGCATGTCGATGCTCAGTTCTTATGGGTTATTGGAAAGAAGCCAGCGTAATTCATTGGAAAGTCGAAGAGCGTCACAGTTTTAATGACCCCATTCTTACAATAATCTCACCAGTTTTGCTGCCAGCGACACTCGTGGAGATGGTGGAAACCTCAAAGCAAACTCGAATCCGACATCACGATCATGGTTATCAGAGGTACATGGAAAGCTATGATCAAATCTACGGAGTGATCAGACTGAAACGAGGGCAAGTACATTGTTTTATGTGTTGGTCTTTGTGGTGCACAGATGGACTCGTATCCCGGACGGATATTCTTTGAGCTTTTGCGCATACTAAGACCGAACTTGACGGCCGGAAGCACTCTTCGGAAGCTCCTAGATACATGACAGCATTCTAGGTGTCAGTCAAGGAAGCGTGTCTTACTGTGGATATCCTGCCTACTCACAGCAACAGGCACAACCATGCGACTGGATCTGTGCACGGAAGCCTCAGTTGCCTATTACGGCAGCGGCCTTGACCCTTTTAGGCTGGGCTGTCTTAGATATGCACAAAAGAACTGAAAGGTCGTATAGTATTCAGGTTTCTTCTGGCAGTTCCGTGACGGCCGGCGTAGACATGCACGTCAGTGATGTGAGACGAAGAGAACCAGACTCCGTATCTAACACTATGGCTTCCCCGGCAGATACTCGAATGCCCTGAGAGGGCTCTCGACAAGTTGTCATCACGGTATAATGCTGCCTCCAGAAAGACGCCAATATACTTAAAGCATAACGCTGCCCCAGTCTCGGATATCGTTCAGCACTCCAGTGCTTCGACCACCATGAATTATCTAGTCGCCATGACACAACCACGCTACCATACTCGCTCACACTTTCCTCGACGGAATAAGATCACGTCTCCGCAGACAGTCTCAAATCTTCTTGAAGAGTTCGAGATGGCAACCCTGTGGGTACGAAGCCAACATGACGCTGCCAAGGAGAAGATATTCGAGTTTCTCCAGAGGTGGAATGACAAAGGACGGAAATACTTTTTTCAAATTCTGGGTGAGTTGACGACTACTTCAGGTGGTGGTACATACAAGGGCTAACACGCCCTCGCAGATTCACTACTGGATCACTTCTTCAACCATCACTTCTCGCTCCATCCCAGGGGCGAAAGAAAGACTAAGCCAGGGTATCTGAAGACATTCCTGCCAGTTCGATATCCTAGCGGTCCCGTGACGCTGCTAGCTGCGTATTTCTGGTCCCTACCATCGGACCAAATCTTGCCTGCCTTCTCCTTCTTCGGACACCTTCGGCCCGCTGGAAAGCCTCTCCCCAAGATTGCCATTGTCTACAGCCCTTGGGAAGACAGAAAGAGCTTGCCTTACGGCACCAGGCTGTTTCTTTGTCCGACCATACCAGCTTCTCCGCCGCTGGGAAGTCCTGTTTTTGACAACGCAGACCTCGTGTTCAATAATCCGGTCCTCTTGTTACCTGGTGAACAAGATGCTTGCCAGTTCGAGAAAACTGGACCCGTGTGGACGTATGAGACTGAGTACGGAGAGGAAGCTAGTCAAGTTCTGGCTTGGATTGACACACATGGTAGAAGTCAATGGATCAAGGACAGAGAAGAGGACATCAAGTTACTCAGACGCTACGTCGAAGGACTGAAGGACGTCAGCGGTCAGTTTCCACATGCGTGGCTTATGGATAGCCATGTTCCGAAGCAGCTGTTCCCTCGATTGATTCACAATGTTCGAGTGCTATTCGACGGAGGAGATGACAGGGTGGAGAACAGTTCCAGACTACCAATCTGGCAGTTCATCGAGCAGGACGACCGACAAGCACAGAGAATGTATGTACAGGATGTCTCTTCAGTCGAAGGGGATGATACGCTCCTTGAGATGGACAACAAGGCCGGCTCTACCGCCTCACAAGCATCACACATGACACAGGAGGAGGAGGTCTCACCAGTCACACTTCCTGTGGGACATTCGACAGTCCCTGAGACTGAGCTCCTGGAGGACAGTATCGAGACTCAGCTCCTGACTGAAGCAACACCATCACCAGGGGAGAACACAACACGTGAAGGGTTCGGGGGCTTGGAGTCTAGGAAGAGAAAAAGAGCAGCCACAAAGACCCATGAGGAGATGTCCCGCAAGCGCCTCCGTAACGGTGCAGGTGAAGCCGCCAGGAGAAATAGGGCCATGGTGGTAGAGCTAGTGGAGAAGCTGGAGGGCTTGATGACCTGGGGCCAGCATCTCCTGAGGTTGGCCCACAAGTATCTTCATGGCTAGGTCTGTAGGTTGGTTGGGACGAAGGGAGATCGACAGAGTGCAGGATGTTTGTTCGAGTGGGAACTAGGTAAAGCTGAGATAGTAGTAGCTAGAGAAAGCCGTGACTAGCTCACCACTGTTGACTTCATTGTGTTCCATCTGCGTGCTTCTTCGTCCAGTGCAAGGGAGCATGTGACCAAGTGGTGCTAGAATGGGCTTGTAAGCAAGGGCCTTGTTCACCAGTCATGATTCACTTTCGCCAGGTTCCCTCTGAGGCCGTCCGATAAGATGATTCAGTCTTGAGCCTTACCCACACCTCTGCCGCGATAATCTCAACCAGCTGATAAACCTATCAAACACTTGTCAAGTGGTATTGCTGGGTTTATCATCTTCATTTCCCTTCTCTTGGAACACCATACTACCCATCAACACTCGCATCATTCCACGATGGCTTCCAAAGACTCGTCATTCGACCCCTACGACGACATCTCCTTCTACCGCTGGGCAACCCCCATCCTGATCAGCATCCTTTCTCTCGGCAAGGCCCTACCCCCACCTCATAACCCAACTCATCGCGAGGTCTTCCGCTTGACCCTCGAACGCATGACGACCATGTCTTATCACACTCTCATTGCCAACCTGGATGAGAAATCCTACGCGACAATCTCGAACCTGGCGATGAAGCCAGCCAACTGTCTCCGGATAGGGAAGATCAAGGACGCATGGCCCAAGGTTGTGACTGAGGCGTTGGTGAGGGATGAGTGGAAGATCAGTGAGGTCGAGAAGGTTGGAGACGCAATCAACGGACGTCACTATGTTGATGGACAGGTGTGGGACCGGATGGATGGTGATGGAGATGAGGACGTGGAGATGTGAGTCTGCCGTTGCGGAGAAGCAGGTAGGTAGAAGGACTTGAATCTTGCCAATCTGCTTCATGAAGACAGCTTGGGAAGAGGAGGAACCTTGGCTTTGCTAAATTACAAACCTGGCATATGGCCATAGAGTCGATGGTCTTGAACCTACTTTGAGCATCAAAGCCCATTCCCACACGTGTCAGCCGGGTACGGTCAAGAATACAAATGAATATTTTCCTTATTATGGCACTGGGTATCGTATACAATCTCCCTCCACCAACTGACCCAACCCCTGTTGCAAGTCTCAAGTCCACTCACACCTTGCAGCTCCGACTACTCCCGGACTTATTGAACCTAGACGGAGTCGGTAGTGCGGTGCTCCTTTCCCAACACACCGGCCTCGCCGCTGGAGCTAGCAGCCCGATAAGACATGTTCGAGCTTGTGACGCTGGCAACGTCCTCATCGCCCGACAGCTCTTCCAGCGTCTTCCGCTTGGTCTCCTTGATCAACAAGGTGCTGAAGCAGCCCAATAACATGAACAAGGCGAAAATCTCCAGAACGTGGTTGAGCCATGGGCTGGACTTTCCATCTCCACCATGGAAGCGGAGGGGTGCGATAGCGCCTTGGCCGATGATGGAGCCGATCTGAGCACATTGTTAGTTTGACACGTCCGACTGGCGAGGGGGGACGAGGGGAAGACGAAATGGTTATACCTTTCCGGAAGCGGCACTGATACCGTGACTCGTCGACCTGTACCTGGTGGGGAAGCACTCGCCGGGAACGATGAAAGTGGTCGAATTAGGTCCGAAGTTGAAGAAGAACTGGGCAAGGACATAGATAGCCAATAAGCCACCGGAAGAGAGATGGTGGTAGGCAAAACCCATGACGATGAAGAGAATGGTCAGGATAGCAAAGCCAGCCAGCTGAAGGGGCTTGCGACCGATGGTATCGACAGTGGCCACCGTGAACCAGTAACCCGGGACGGCTCCAGCGAGCACGATGATCAAGTTGCCCACGGCGGTGTTGTAGAGGTATTGGTAAGTCGACGTAGCTCCATTGGTCGAGTAGCCAATAGCGCTAAGGATGGCGGCGTTGTTAAGAGAAAGGCCATAGTACGCAATGTCGAGGAAGCACCATGACAGGGCGGTTCTATCGGGATGACAAGTTAGTCCAAACCCAAGGATATTGTGTGGTACATAACGACGTACCCCAAGAGCAGCTTTCCATTCTTCCACTGCGAATAATGACGGATGAAATCCTTCCAGCTAGCCTTGGGCACCGTCATGCTCTCAGCAGCCTGCTTCTGCGCCGCGACACGAGCGAGCTCATCAGGAGAACCCTCTCTCTTGCCATTGATGTAAGCCTGAACATCTTCCTGCGCACGCTCAACATCGCGGGCCACATCAAAGGTATAACGGGGTGTCTCGGGAATGGTGAGGCGGTAGTACAGAGCGATGCAACCGGGAACGGCACCGAAACCAATGAGGATTCTCCACATCTTGTCGACGGCCTGGGCGCAGTCGCCGGTGCAGTTGGCGGGCTTGGTGGAGTGGATGAGAGAGCTCTTGAAGCCCAAAGTGATGAAGAGCATGACAAAGGCGGCACAGAGCTGGCCGAGACCTTGCATGGCAAAGACAGCACCCATCATGGCTCCACGCCACTTGGTCGTCGCGAACTCGGAGGTGATGATACTGGATAGGGGGTAGTCGCCGCCGATACCGACACCCTGTAAGTGAATCGGTTAGATGTCTGCCGCACACGCACGGCCTACTTGGGGAGGTTAGAGGTTAACTCACCATGAGTACACGCCAGAAGATAATCAATCCAACAATGTGGATGGATGGGGAACCCGAGGCAAGAGCCTGGGCCAAGGTCGCGAAGATGATGACAATCAGCTCAAGGCCGTACATGCGCTTACGGCCAACGATATCAGCCAGAGCGCCGAAACCGAGCTGACCAATGACGGTACCGGCAGAGGTAGAGAGCTTGATGGCCGTGTCCGAGCTGGACGGCATGGAACCTTTGCCGGGGTAGTAGACGATACCCAACATCACGGTCAGGAGCGAGACGGCGAAGATGTCGTAGGAATCCGTGAAGAAGCCCACGCCGGCGACAATACATGCGCGCACGTGGTACCATCCGAAGGGAGCCTTGTCGACTTCAGCAAGAGCTAGTCGTCTCCGCTCGTTAGGGTCTTGAATGTGAATGAAGTCGTTGTGGAAGTTGTGGTAGGCATTGTTGCCTCCGGAGGTCTTGCTGACCGGAGCCGTTGTGGTTGTCGTGGCCATCGTGGATGTCGGCCTTGTGCTTGTTCAGTATCTGTGCAGCCCGCAACGGAGGTGAACACTGAAAAGGCAGCGGACCTCGACAAAGTGAGCTTGATGAGTAGCACAGGGATGATGACCAGGAGGTAAGGAAGTGTAACTGCAGGAGCAGGAGGGTCTTAATCTATATAAAGGCTGGAATCCTGGTTCACGCCATGCTCCAGAAGGAGTGACCGACCACACCCACTGGGAATAACAGTCCACTTCTTCCTCGCCATCTCCGTCATGCCCGTCTGGGTCACCAACGCCTCAATACCAAACTGGATTCGAGACCGAGGAAAATCCTTGATACACTAGTAGATCAGAAATGGAACCACTAGATGGCCGTACTTCATGCATGATGGGTGGGATTCATCGCCGCCCAAGGGACACCTGGGCCCGGGGACGTACGGCGGAATTGCTAGGGTCGCCTGTTGGACCTCCACTCTACCAGGCCACGATTCCACAAGGCACCTTCCCGAACAGTCGTCGAACACTGTTCTGTTCGTATCTGAAGACCCTGATCACGCTCACTTGGCGTCTTGTACAGCATGTTCACGCCTCACTGTTGCCATGACCGTTCGCCGCTTGGCAATATAGAGCGTTCAACTCCTTGAATGCTGATACCAAGCTTCACTTCCCAGATACCCGTGCTGGTGTGTTGCTTAATTTGAAGTACGCCAAGGTACCTCACCATCAAAAGAACCCTTTCCCAGCTTCCGCAACGAGCTGAATGCCCCGTTGGGGCGGGTTGGAAGGTCCTGGTCATACCGGGGGAGCAAGCAGTCGTTGTAAGATGAAACTGATTGGTCGGCATATAGAAGACAGGGGCCGTGCTGCCGCTTTGGAGGATGCACGCCCCCACGAATCTACAATAGCGTCTCGGCCACGTTCTGATTTAAAGCCGTCTGATTCGCCAATTGATTAAAGGTCGTGTTCCCATGCTCGAACAGTTTGCTGATCGTGGCATTGCACCAGTATGAAAGTAGTGTCATTTCACAGGCTCTTCGGTCAGCCCTTTGCTGGATCACGCCGAAGTGTTTCTTTTGGGGACGTGGCAAGTGCCGTCCAACCAGCTTCAAGCACGGTGACACGGGCTATAAGGTCGCGCTGTTGCCCCTTCGCGAATCGATAGTCTAAGGATCACTTCACCACCTCGACGTCGCCTCTGCATTTCAGCTAGACCTTTCAATCCCTGGTTGGCACACATAAGTGGCTGGCTCGGTAGCGACGGGAGCCAAGGGCTTGACCAAAAGCTTGCGATGCTTGAGCGCTTGGCAGCATCGGGTATGGCGTACGCCGAGAGAACGGTCGCTCCTTGGTAGGTGGCACAGCTGAGAAATACCAGTACGTCTAGAAGCGCGATATATTCCCCCTATACCTCAACTAGTACCTCGTCGTCATCTTCCAGTTCCTCTACACGTGGCGGCTCGTCCTCTTTCGCTTCGTCGGACATCAACATGTTCACCAGTCGGTCGCACGCATCCCTGACACCTTCATCCTCGACGCGCAGGTGCGTTTCGCGAATGATGGGGTATACTTTGACCTCCCTCATCAAGTCCCTTCCGTGTCTTGTGCTTGTCAGCAGCAGCAATGTCTCTATATGTGTCTGTACGATGTTGTTGTCCTTGTCCCTCTGCTTATCTGGCGGAAGAAGCGCCAACTCCGGCAGCATGCCGTCCATGTCATCGTCGTCATACTCCTCGCTGCCCATTATGGGCAGCAAAACGTAGGGAAGGATATGGATGTCATCTTCTGAGAGGAACAAAGGGTGTGATGGTACGTCGAAGGCCACGTTCTTGATAGTACT
Organism: Coniochaeta pulveracea; assembly: GCA_003635345.1. Taxonomy (NCBI): domain Eukaryota; kingdom Fungi; phylum Ascomycota; class Sordariomycetes; order Coniochaetales; family Coniochaetaceae; genus Coniochaeta; species Coniochaeta pulveracea. The sequence continues at coordinate 430,774 of QVQW01000010.1, read as the reverse complement.
CGCCACGCCTTTCCTCCTGACGTCGGATTTGTGCTCTGTGAAGACTCGGATCTTGGTCAGAGGGATGGCCTCATCATACTCCTGTTTTGTCACGAAGAACTGCCGTATCTCGGGATGCTTGGCAAGATCGGCAAACAGATATGCCAGATAGTCGTAGTCCGCGTGTTTGTTAAAGGAGCCGTCCGCGCCCTTGACGAACAGGTCCATCAGTTGATTAAGCACCCGCTCGTGTGATCCTAGCTTCTCTGGCGCGTCTTGTGTCTTTTCGCCTATTCTCTTGATAGAATCGTGTTTTGCTAGATTGGCAAGCAGCATAGCTAAAAGGTTCGCATTTGGTTCGACCGGTGACTGCGAGGTGTAGACTTCTGATTAGCTTCCATGCAATTTTTGTCCTGGCTTGGCGCATCTGCGTGAGCTCGGCCGTGTGATGCGCCCCCATTTCTGAACGACGTACAGTTATGTTTAGCAGGACCACATCGAGGAACTTGTCGTCACTCATGAGATTTTCCAGAATCTCGCTGTCCGAGGACAGGTTAACGAGCATTGTGATGACATGCTCGGCAATTTGCTGCGACAATACGCTTAGTCTCGCTTCCCTCAACCTATAGAATCTGGAGAACAGGAGTCCGTACTGGTACATCGCGGACCAAGAGCTTAAGATGTTTGATTGGTTTGAGTTCTTCTGTTTTGAATATGGATGGCTGCTCGAGCGAATATGGTACGAGATTCTCAGCTGCGAGCAGTCTGATCTGAGGATTGGGGTGGGCCAAAAACCCGACGAGCTGGCGAACGAACATCGGTTAGTCCGGTCATGCTTGCTTTTCGAGATGAACAGGTGTTCATTACCTCTTCCAGTTCGGTAGGCATTTCGAGATTGGTTTATGCGTGAATGTCTGGCGGCTGGTTTGGTTGTACAGAATGCTATGCGACAATGGCGTAACTGTCACAAGCTTTCCAAGATTCAAAGTTTTGGAGGGGCAGACCAAAAGCGGAAGTGATCACTACAGAAAATGCAGCAGCTTGGTTGGCTTGTATTCTGTATCAGCAGAGAAAGTAGCTCTTATCGATAAGTATAGTGAGGATCGAGGATCGGCCGAGAGAACTTTATTTTTTGGGATTTGCGCTAGTGGGCAGAAAATGGCCCAAATCTTTTATCGGAGGGTGTCAGGGACCTTGATAAGCAAAGCGGTGTAGTTTTTCATGCTGCCGCCCCCGCCAACTTTTCTTTAACACCACTTGGTTGCGTCTGGTTGCGGCTTGTGGTAGACGGTATACCAGAGAACAAAAACGGACGACAAAATGCCAAAGGCTACAGCACCAGGTTCCCGCAATGGGCGACGACATAACCCTCTCGAGGCCGATATCTTGGCGACCGGTGTGCTGAAGAACAAGCCTTCGAAGAGCAACAAGAAGGACGAGGGTGACAAGGACAGTTTCGTGGACTCAAAAGCTTCCAAGAAGATCCTTCAACTTGGACGGGAGCTTGCCGAGGAGGATGCTACATACAACCAGACCGCCGGCACGTCAAAAAGCCCATTTGACGCCGATGCTGCCAGGCAATTCGGGTTCGATGTGGAGGAAGAGGAAGAGGAGGACGACGGTGCCTTCGACAATGACACATTTGGTGATGAGGACGACGTTCAAAAGGAATATGGGGGTGAAGTTGAAGTGGAGGATCTAGACACATTTAATAAATTCTTGCCATCAGGGGGCGACGACAACCCGCTTGCCGGCTGGGACAGGGATGGTGACGGAGACGACAACGAGAACCAGGGCGGCGGAACGAATCTGGCAGATCTCATTCTGGCCAAGATTGCCCAACAAGAGGCTGGTATGGGAGGTCGGGAACCTATGGCGGATGCGATTGACGAGGATTATGAGCTGCCACCCAAGGTCGTGGATGTATTCACCCAGTATGGCAACTTACGCATTGAACATGTCCTGAGCGCTTGGCTAACACTTCTGCAGGATTGGATTGATTTTGTCTCGGTACAAGTCTGGACCCTTACCGAAAGTCTTCAAGATTCTTCCAACGATCCCTCACTGGGAAGATATCATTCAAATAACAAAACCGGAGGAGTGGACTCCGAATGCTTGCTATGCTGCAACCAGGATCTTCGTTTCAGGCAAGCCATTGGTCGCTCAGAGATTCCTCGAGATGGTCATCCTTGATCGCGTGCGGGAGGACATCCACGAAAACAAGAAACTCAACGTACATCTCTTCAACTCTCTCAAGAAGGGTCTCTACAAGCCTTCTGCATGGTTCAAGGGCATCCTGTTCCCGCTGGTCGGTAGCGGCACATGCACTCTTCGAGAGGCGCACATTATCGCGGCTGTCCTCGCCAGGATATCGATTCCAGTGTTACATTCGGCCGCCGCCATCAAGGGTTTATGCGACATTGCCGCGCAGGAGGCATCACAAGGAACAGAGGGAGGCGGTGCCACCAACATCTTCTTGAAGACCTTGATTGAGAAAGGATATGCTTTGCCATGGCAGGTCATTGATAGCCTGGTGTTCCACTTCCTACGCTTCCGCAACGTGGACCCTAACGAGATGAGCGAGCGAGCAGCCAATGCTGCTATGAAGCAGCTACCTGTGATCTGGCACCAGTCCTTGTTAGCTTTTGCTCAACGCTACAGGAACGACAGTAAGTAACTCATGATTTGTGGTTTGTGACTGAGTCATGCAAAGATGCTAACCCTTTGGACAGTCACTGAAGACCAGAGAGAGGCACTGCTGGACTTGCTATTGTCGCATGGTCATGCACAAATTGGCCCCGAGGTGAGAAGGGAATTGTTGGCTGGACGAGGACGAGGAATACCTGCTGAGCAGGCACCCACCGCATTTGACGGTGATGATACCATGCTTATGGACTAAACGAGCAATACGACTTATATTCGATCTTCATTGGGGTACTGCTAACTCCCGACCAAAATGCCCGTTCTGCTTATGGCCAGCTCACTTTGTGATAGACGATAGGAAGCGGGAAGTTCATGGCCGTCAACGGCGAGGACAAAGGTATCTGCTCAGTCGTCAGGTATTTCATTATCAGAGGCGGTTGGTGCCTATGTTCTGTCAGACATGGATCAAATGGCTTCCAGAGCCCAATCCTAAAGATACTGGCAGGCTAGAGGTACTCTAGGCCCGCCGGCTAGGATGGCACAGAGGTGCCTAGTGGTCGGGTCAACTTGGCTGGGAAAGTGCGACAAAGGCGTAAGATGGCAGGGCGCTCTTCCGAAAAAGAGCGAAAGCAGAAGGCGAGGAAGCCACAGTTATATCAAATGTCCAAGCTGATGCTCATCAACACTATTTTATCTTCATTTTTAACGTCACCACAATCTAGCCTCAAAGGGGCATACGTGGTTCGTCCGTCGCCTCCCTACCTCCTCATCCTTTATCCCTGCTTCCTCCTTGTCGGGTTACTCTAATTGCTTATTTGTGACATTTCGACCCTTCTATTGTTTCTTCATGATATTGACCTATCATCAAAAGAAGCCCTACCAGAACTTCAGTCGTTAGCCATGGGAAAACCAGGTATCCCTCTCACCTTGTTCCTCGATGGCAACGGGGAAAATGCCTTCCCTTGGATGAGCAATACCTCCGATAACCGCGACCAAAGCCTGCCAATGAGCCCTGGAATACCCAAAACACCCAGCTTGCCAATGAATCCTGGCCTCTTGAGCCCAGGTTACTTTGCCGGCGCCGTCATTCCCAAAGTTTCCAGTACCGCACCAACTCCCGGCCTCTACCCACCCACGCCGGGCATCCCAGCCGTCACATCAGGGGCAGTCGCGCATAACGACCCGCCGCGACCGCCAAGAGAAGGATCCGAATGGGTCTGGTTCCCGGAAGGGTTCTGGGCCGAACGTGAACTTACTGAGACAAGCTCCTCCTCCAAGGGTGACAAGTTTCTTTCTTCCCGTCGATGGAAAGGGAAATCATCCTCCACGAAGAGCCAGAGCAGCAATGATTACGACCAGGTCTTCCCTCTCCCGTCTCCGCGACGAGGTTCGGGCAGTAGACGTGGTTCAGGTGGGAGCATCGTCTCTACGCAACTATACCCATCGCATACGAGTTTTCGGACGGAGAAGGATCTGATCCAGTCGCTGCAAACTGGTGCGACTCCGATGCCTGCTGAAAACTTGAACGATGGAATTCTAGTTTGGAATTCTCCCGCTCTCGGTCCATCCGGGACGCCGACCGAGGGTTCCGCTCACGGCAGTTCGCCGAGCTCGACTATTCGAGGGTTCCGACGAGGGAGTTGGCCGGAGGGAACACCTACCATACCTGAGGAGGGGGACGAAGATGTTACTGGCGGTATCCCGCCGCTTCCGAGGCTGAAAAGTATGAGTTGGGGCAAGGAGGTAAGCATGCGGAGGCTGGAGGTACACAAGCGGGGAACCCGTGGCTAACATCACCCAGCAGAAGCGCAAAACAAAGTCTCAGAACACGGATGAGCCCCTCCCGGAGACAATAGCAAAGAGCGAGCCCGTCAGTCCCCGCAAAGACGAACAGTCGGGTGCTCGGAAGTGGTTTGCCAAGGTGTCATGGCGGAAGAAGGAGGTACCGACTGAGTTTCCGTCCCTCACGCAGATCGAGGAGGAGCCTGGTGAGACATGACACACGGTGACAAACCTTACACATACTGATTAATGGAGAAGATATATCCAAGAGGTTCTGGACAACCGCATACCCTGGGGGCGTAAGCCACCCTGGCTATCCCTCTTAACCATGCACATACCACTAACGACTTGCAGGAGGCTCGCCGGGTAACTACTCCACCTTTAAAGGAAGCCAAAGCAGAAGGCAAGGTACGATCTCTCTTCTCGGAGTTCGACACCTTTGCAGACGACGACCCCGACCGTGACCAGCAAGACCGCAATTTACCCGAAGGCGACAATCGCTCCGACCTCTACGCCAGCGCCAGCGCCAGCAACTCTCCCGGGACCGGTACCGAAACTACTGCAACGTCTTCCCCCAAGTCCTCTTCCAAGATCAACACCGCCTACCGAAAAGCCGCCGCATCTGAGGGCAAGGTGCGCCATTGGTTTGATCAGATCAGTGAGGATGACGAACACAAAAAGGCGAGGAAACGGGAGAAAAGGGAGAAGTTCCATTTGAGTGTTCCCGAACACTTGCCCACGAGTCCGCTGTGCCCTGCGAATGAAAGACATCCAAGTGGAGGGTTGGGGGTGTGTGTGGTCAGTTACCGCTCTTATGGTTGTCCATAAGCTGCAACAGGTGCGGCTAGTAGCTAACCTGCAAAACAGTATCACGGACGGAAGCATGAACCAAGCAAACCGACCTCGTTCAAGGCGGAGCTTGGAATGCAGCAACCGAGCAGCAAGAGCTAAATAAATTCAGAATCATCTGTAGGGGAATGGGACACTGATGACGATGCGACATGTCTATCATGGTAATGTCATTACACAAGAACGGGTATAGGGGGGCATGATCACGCCGGTACCAATATCTCCAGTATCCAAGAAGCATCACTGAACCCTCATACCCCTTGCCAACCGGTTCCTTGCACAGAACAAGGTAGTGACAGCGCTCAGTAAGGGTGAGGTTGAAAGAAGAAGTGACGATTTACCTTGTCTCCACACTCATCAGCCAATGAGAGTCCCCCACCTATTGTTCTCTTTGGAAAGCATTGATGGTCTGTGCATAACCTTGAGCTTCCCTCCCAGACTACCTAGATAGTGTACATCCCAACTCTTGCAACGCTGTTGGGACTTGTGCTTGTCAACTTTCTCAACAACTGAGTCTGGCACCATCATCGCTACCTGACCTTTTTGCCAATACAGACGTCATGGACGCCTCTACTCAGGATCCTTTACTGCTCCTACGGCAATCAATTGCATCAGGAAGCTCCATCAGACCAACCACATCCGCGACGCCAGATGCCTCAGCACCAGAAGCGAACCTCGCCCAAGCTACACACCTTCAGTTCACTCATCCAAGTCTCGTATCGATCCCCATTGACGCGCCGACACGCTTCGTCTCGAACGAACAGCCGGTTGATCTCCGGTCGATTTACTTTGCCTGGTTGAACCGCGAGGTTGCCATCCCAGAATACAATGCTTCCGCTACGAAACTGAACGAGGAGCTTGGTGGAGCAGGGTCGGTACACAAGTTCGCGTTTGTGGAGCGCCTGGACTTGATCACATGGTTGGAAGGTGCGAGCGAGGAATCGGAGTACATCAAGCCGTTGGCGGGCGACAAAGGAGATGCTGCTGGTGCTGCGACTGCCATCGCGGCGGGTGCTGGTACAAAGACCGTGTCGGCTGGTGCCAAGGGAGGGTCTGGACGAGGGACGCTGGATCCGCGATTGGCGCAGATTTACAATGGCGAGAGGAAGATGGGGGATCGGAACAGTGTACTACGAGGAATCAAGCCTACGGTTTGTCTCTCCTTCTACCCTACTCGATCCCTGCGCCTACTAACATGAGACACCAGGACTTCTCTCACATCCGAAAACTGGCAGCGCAGTTCCTCTCCAAGAAGCCCAACTCTCAAGTCAATCCATCACACCCGCAGTCCCTCGCTATGAACCCTAAAGTCGCCCGACGTCCGGATCCAATCATCCTCGTGTCCCCCTCAGTATCCTCCATCCTCCGCATGTCCAACATTAAGGACTTCCTCGAAGGCGGCCGATTCCGCGAACCCGACTCCTCCAGCCCCTCCATGTTGCACATCACCCGCAACCTCAAAGAAATTGACCCTACCCGGCCAACCCGCTTCATCCTTGTTGACAGCACAGATCGCTTCAAGCCCGAGACGTGGAACCATGTCGTGGCGGTCTTCACCACGGGCCAAGTATGGCAGTTCAAGACCTACAAGTGGCGTGACCCCGGTGAGCTGTTCAAGCATATCTTGGGCATATATGTCGGTTACCGAGGGATGGCCGTGCCTGAGGAGATCCGGGGCTTCGGTCATCGGGTGCTGGCCACCAGCATAGACAAGCCTGATATGACGAGATTCCGAGATAGGGAGGTCGTGGAGACCATATGGAAGGCCATTGAGTCCAACATGAGAGCTAGAGGATGGAGAAGGGATGCTGCTCCAACGGCCATCTAGGAGACGGTCTTGGATTCGGCTCCTGTTCTTCGCTCGTTCCGCTGACGTCGTTGCTTTTAAGGGGGCTCGAGGTTCTTAATTGGCCATGTATTTCACAAAAGGGAAAGGGAAGCGTTCGTTAGGCATTTCTGGTTGGCGTTGACGGTTGTAAATGTAGGGCTGGGTTTTAAGGGTATAACTTTTTGCAAAAACGGAATGCTAGTGCTGAGCATTTGCTCGTGTCTTAGGAGAGATTGTTAGAGAAACCGACACTCACAATACTTTGTGCCCAGGGGCCTATATCTGGGTGTCATGGTCGGGCCAAGGAAGTATGCAATGCTGTCTCAATATGCGCTGACTTGGTGTAGCGTCCTATCGTCGCCTGCCGTCAAACCAAACTCAGCAGGATCCTGACACTGTGGACACTCCCATGACATGGACATACTCTTAACAACACTTTTATCTTCGTGTCGGCAACGTTATACACACGGCCGGCCTATACGGCAGCAGGACAGTTAACTCAGAGCTCCTTCTATATTTTCCCCATCATTGCAGTTACGGTAAGCATAGCAGCAGTCTGGTGCAAAACTGGCTATTAAACAAATTTGCAATTATTTCTCGAAATTGCACAGCTATTATAGCTACCTCAGCATCAGATCTGATGGAGGCGTACGCGGGCGGTAATCAGGCCAATAGGAGGCTGAGCTATCAGGGCTGCTGTCGTGGGCGGTGTTTGGTGTTACAGACTTCCTAATCTGGGTGCACCACCAGCTATTTTCGTCTGCACTGCCGCTATAGTAACACAATATGGCGGATCCTGTGAGGAGGAGTACTTCAACTAGGGGACTTCTTGGCCTAGTTGCCCTTCTCATTTTGACCCTTGTTTTGCTTATATCCTCTGCTCAGGCCTCAGCTCCTGCTCTTACAGTTTCGACAGGAATCTGCTCTGTCGTAACCTTCTTGGCAGTCAAGATGTCCAAGCGAACAACATTCACGACCATCAGCCCATTGCCCCATGGCATCTCGAGGGAGACAGTAATCGACTTCCTTCATGAGTACACTGAGATGATTGACCTGAACCCGCTGGTCAAGGAACGACATCGGATCAAAGCACCTCCGCACGCTAGCCCCGAGGAGTTCCACTGTACCTGGTACTCTCTCACGGACAAGATATCTTGGCTCCCGGGCGGACTGGCAAGCGGGGATGTCACATATACTTGCGCCTTTCATGATCTGCCCAACGGGCTGCAGACGCATTGCTTTGCACCCGCTCGTCTGAGTTAGTCTCCTGAATCATGCTCATTCGTTCTAGCAGCTACTGACATGCATCAGATATCCGCGAAAAATGGACTCTCAACGGCTCGCTTCCAGGGGAACCAGTCGAGCCCGTCGAGCTAGGCATAGGCGCACCATTGACAGGCCTCTACATCCGTGAGGACGTGGATATGACATGCAACTTCGTCATGACGGGCTTTGTGAAGAAGACGCTCAAGAAATCACACGCCGCTTTGGTGGAACGACTCAAGGTCAAGGCACAGCTTGCAGCAGTTACTGAGCATAACTCCCGACTGGCGGCGAGTAGTCAGTCATCGGCAAGAAGTGGTATAAGAGGGAAGAGCACACTTGCGATGCCCGTCTCACCACCTACGCCAGGCTCCATGGATAACGCACGTAGTGAAGTCTCGCCACCGGTTCAGAGTCCACGATACGACCCTGCAGCTACGCGGGGAGTTCAGAGGCGCCTAGGAGGTCTTATGCCTTCCCAATCCCGATTGCCAGCTGACTCTCGAGACCAACCTCGTCATCAGCAGCAACCATACTTTCCTCCTCCGCCAACACAATCTTCTCAAAAGCCGTCACCTCTGTTTCTATCACCGCGCAAACCATCCTCCTTCCCTCCCTCTCCCTCACACCCTCAACAACCGTCTCCACCCTTGAGTAAACCCAGCCTTCCCCATCCACAATCAGCCAACCTCTATCCCTCCCCTCCTCGCCTCCGCTCAGTATCCACCACTTCGACCTCATCCACCACGTCTTCTTCATCCACAGCCTCCAATCCGGCATACCGCGATGTTCAAGAACGAGTGACCTGGTCAAGCCTGAAGCCTAGTGGGACAATACGATATTGTCCGCACCCTGACTATGGCCATATGAACCCTTATTCGGACGAATCTGAGGCGGGAGCACCAAGGCCTATCGGTTCGATCAGTGCGGATAGTCCTGTTTTAGGGTTTGAGTATCCGGCTACGAAACAGTATACGCAGGCTACGCTTAGTGGGCCTTTTGTTGCTGAGATGGAGGGCTGAATAAAGATGTGTGAGCGCCGTTACACCCGGTATAGGTGAGCAAGACAACAGGGAGTTCAGAGTGCCTTGGGGCTTACGGAGATAGCGTAAACGAGCTTGATATTTGAGCGAGTTAGGCGTTATCGTTCAGCATGTTCACGGTAAATGAGAGTAGCATTCGAAGTCACGGCAAACATCAAAATCATACAGATTAGAGGCACTTACACGCCAGAGACCTGAACTTCCACAGCATAGCAGTTTATGCTTCAGTATTAGGAGATATAATATTGTGGATAGCTTGACACGACAGCACCTCCTTGGTGATACTCACTTACCTCGAGTTTAGGAATTGCACGAGGTCCTCGATCTGCTAGATGCGGATGAGGAAGCCGAATCTATCAGACAAGTGAGCTCGCGCTCCCGCAACGAGCTACTGTCCGTGGCATTGTCTATGGCGTTGTATAATCCTGTAGACACTCTCCGACGACGAATTGGCCTTTCTCCAGCGCCAATTACAAGGCTGCAGCTGCGTTTGTTGCGTAGACCCCAAGGTAGAGCCAAAATCCGTACGTCCAGTACGTCCTGGATCGGCCAGACGCAGCTGAATTATGATATCGACTGAAACATCCATGAATTAAGTGAGACCGTGAGAGACTATACCACGTGTACTAGTGTCAATGGTATATCTCTTGTATTCCAGTACATTTACGTGCCTAGCCTGTGACCCGGTGAAGTGGCCTCGTTTTAACCATGTTCCCCGGCCCACAGCGGCTAATGGGCAACCTTGTGATTACCCGAGGTTCTCGTGAGTACTTCAAACGCCGAAACTATTTACATCTCCACTGCTATGATAGACTGGAGACCCCAAACTCGGCTGTATGTATGTTGCTCCTGCTGGTCTGGCGGATGTGCAAGAGTACACATTGCATTGCAATATATATGCATATGATATCTTCCTCGTCGTAGTAACCACTAAGTACTATGAACCAGATCCGGTCCGATGAGAACATCACTGACCTGGCGCACGTACGCTGCATAAGGAATAGGGCCGGTATTATTAGAAGAGTGTGTATCATATAGCTGCTTCGAGACGAATGCGAATCAATGTGTGATCATATTTGCGATCTTGCTATATGTCTCGTCAAGCCTGACCGACAACGTAATTATAGCAAACCAACACCACTCCCAAACCACTGTCTATGAGAGACTACAGCTTCGCCTCTCTTCTCTGTGATTGCTATACCAGATTCTTCAATTCCTGCGCAGCGAAGAACCTCCTCAGATTATCCACAATCAACTCCTCACTCCCCTGCGGCCTACCACCAGCAGCATGCGGACTGAGCACCATGTTCCTGCACTTCCACAACGGGCTGCTTTCCGGCAACGGCTCCGTCTCAAAAACATCCAATGCCGCACCGCCGATAACCCCGTTGTCTAACGCCTCCTTCAACGCCTTCTCATCAATGCTTGTTCCGCGTCCCACATTGATGACCCAGGCATGCTTCGGCAACATCTTCATCCGCTCGGCATCCAGCGCGTTCTTGGTCGATTCGCTCCCCGGCAGGATCATAACCAACGCATCCGTCTCCTTCAATATCTCCGGCAGCTTGTCCTCTGAATAGACCTCCACACCCGGCTCCCTAACGCCCGGCTTCCTCGCCACGCCCTTGACCTTGGCCCCAAGCGCAATCAAGTTAGGCGCCAGCGTCTTCGCAATATTGCCATACCCCCAGATCGTAACGTTCGCATCCCTCAGCGTCGTGAAGGCGCCCTTGGGTCGATCCGGCTGCGGGCCGCCCAGATGAGCAGGCCACTTCCCCTGGTTCTGGTAGTCCCGCATCTCGTAGAACCGTCTGGCGGCGTTGAGCAACATGCCCAAAGTGTGCTCGGCGACGGTGCGGTCGTGCAGACCGGACCCGGTGCAGATCTTGATCTTGGAGGCGTCGAAGCCCGCGGATAGGACGTCGTTGGGACCCGCGGCCAGGGACTGGATCCATTGAAGGTTTTTCATGCGCTTGGCTGCGTCGGAGAGGTTCTGTGCGGAATTGGCCCATGTCACGAGGATCTCGGCATCGATGAGATCTTCGGGAATGGGGGTTTTGACGTCGTAGGGATGCAGCGTAAGGGTGGGGAAGCCCTCTATGCGGCTTATGTCCAGGGCCAGGGAGGTTGGGTAGAGGAGCTTCATTTTGGCGGCGTCTGAGATGGTAGTGAGTAGGAGGTGAGGTATGAAACAGACAGTATTGAGCGCAAAGCTTGTGAAATGACTTCATGGGTTTGTTGACGTTATAAGTCCCCCGCACTCTACTATTGATTGCCGGAGTCGGCTATTGCGGAGCCCCACTATCGGCTACGGCGTCCGGCACAACCTAGTCGCAGCGACAACGGAGGACTTTCGGATGGCGACTGTATTCTTCCGTTTCCGTGACAAGAGACATCGAGAATATATTGTGAATGACTTGCTTGATTCGGTCGGTATCCCAGAGTTTGGAGTCTTCCTTATATACCACGCACGTGGTTGAATAAGGTACCTACCCTATACTTCAAACTTAACCTATCAGTAAAGCTGTTTGCCAGGTGCATATATGGAGATATGTATTCAAGACGCTGCTAGGGTGTTACTACTCATAGTGCCTCAGTGGTAGGCGAGAATATGCCTTCATAGTCACTCTGGGGGTTGGGTGGTAGAGAAATCTAGGTATCTTGTGTTCGGGAGGAATAAACCCAGGCTGTTTTGTGTCCAGAACACAGATTCGTTGACCTTACCTGAACTCATATCCTCACTGGTGGTGTACCTAATGATGAAATGTCTTGGGTGGTCCCTGTCTATCTTCACTTGACTGGCTTTGTCTGCCCATTTCCACCAACACTCACGGTCTTCCCAACCTCACAATGAACTTGTTTCGACCTCATTGTGCCTCTATCGGGTGTTGTGTAGACCCTTTGTTCTGGCTGCAGTATAAACATGCCCTGTTCTGCAGCATGTAAACGTTCCCCTTCACCATCGCCAGGTTTCTGCATAGTACAGCACCTAGCAAACACAAAACCAAGCACGTCTTCCCCTTCCCCAAAACACTAACCTAATCTTCAGATACGAAGGGCAAACATGGAAAGCTCTAAGACCGAAACCGAAGTAGTCGGCTCCGGCCCGGTCGATGTCCTCCATAATGAGGATGACTTTTACCGCGTCGCCATCCCCATCCTGACGCACATTCTGGAATCGGACAACAAGATCATGCCTCCTCCAGTGGACATTCAGATTCGGCAAGTCTACCGTCAGACCCTGGAGCGTATGTCGCAAATGACCCTTGTTGAACTCTTAGACGAGCGTCCAGAGGAGGAAGAATTCGGACCCTCCCCTGCCATGGCCCATCTCACTCGCTTGTGTCTGAGCAGACCTATGCAGGAGACACTCGAGAGGTTACATGAGATGTGGCCGGGGGTTGTGATCAAGGCACTGAAGCGGGATAGACGGTGGTACGAGACTACGCCGTCGGCTAGGAGGCATAAAGCTGAACCCAAGACTCCTCCTAGGGCCGAGCCAAACACTTCCGCAAAGGTTGTGCGCCAGCCACCCAAGCGCAATCCGAACCTTTTGGGTCCAGACGACACCGTCATGGGCGTGCGAGTGAGAGACATCGAGCGCTTCCCGGGCATGTATAGACCTGCTGCTGCACCTACCAGTCTGCCGGCCGTTAGCGAATCACCCGAGTTTGAGAACTTGGAGTCAGGCGGTGAGCTACCGCCACTACCGGAACGAGACTCAGGAGAGTTTGACCTGCCTGCGCCCCGAACTCCTCCGCGGGGAGCGGAGGATGATGATGATGATATATGGATCAAGGCTGGCTTGATGCAACGTGCTTCGACAGAGCGCTTCCCGGGTATGGGAAAGCCTGCACCCAGTCCTACTGCACGATCATCCTGGCGAGCAAATGACGGGTGCAGCAGCAGCCCGAGGGTCACCCACCCCGAAACACCAGGGAGTAAAAGCAGTCCTTCCCATGGCAGCTCTAGCGCTCCCACATCCAGTGGTGGCAGCTCCTCCTCCAGCCCAGACCATGACAGCTCTTCCTTCGTCACGCGGCCATTGAGCACCACCTCCCGGCGCTCGATCCCTCTTTCCCCGGCTTCCATAACAGACAAGGACATCGACTTGGTCTACGCTATCGCCTGCCTTCGGCACGACAAGTCCACGCCCTTTCCACCACCTGATTCCGCGGTTGACCAACTAGTCGCCTGCTTCCAGGACCTCAGCCTACAAGAACTCTTGCTGGGGGTCATCCCAAACAACGTCAAAGAAACGGTTGATGGACTGAAGGGCTTGACGCCCAAGGAGATGAAGCTTGTCCTGCCTGACTTGGCGAGGTTGACTCTGATGGAGTGGCATCAGCCAGATGACGAAGGAGACGGAGGAGAAGCAGGGAAGAAAGGTGGGAAAGGTGGGAAAGGTAAGTTTGAAGCTGGGGTAGGCCCGACAAAAGGCGAGATTCTGCGAATGGGAGGGTATAGATATCGTGTGAGCGATGACGGGGTCGAGATTTTGTAGATGCACAAATTAGTGAGCAGCCTCAGCTTGCCACCAGGGCAGCTGGCAGTGTAGCCTAAGGACCAAGCATTCGTGTTTTTTAACTTACGTCCTAACCGGCTCTTCTTTTCCTCAGGTCAAAACCAGCGTACAACTCCAAGGGTATAATGTAACCGGTTCCCTACCACTGCCTCCTTCCGCCCCTCCCACGTCCCCCAAAGTTCCCTCTCCCACTTTGTTGCTGCTGATCATAGCCACCATACCCTTGTTGCCCACCTCCGTATCCCTGTTGGAAGTTCTGACCCTGACCGCCTTGCGCGCCTTGACCAGCCATTTGCTGCATCATCGCCATCATGGCGCTAGGATCCATCTGACTTGGATCCATACCCTGCTGCATCATGTGTTGCATCATAGCAGCCTGCATATCAGTCGTCATACCACCGCCATCCATTCCGGGCATACCTCCAGCGGCGGCAGCCGGGGCTGTGGGCGCAGCAACCGCAGCGGGAGCGCCAGGCATACCGGGCATGCCAGGCATCATACCGGGCATCATACCAGGCATCAAGGCGGTCCACTGGTCCATCACGGTCTTGGGATCGTAGTCCTTGCGAAGTTGTTGCTGCTTGTCGGCGTACAAGGTCCATGTATACTCATCAAAGCCATAGTTGAAGTAGTCTGTGATATCGGTCCCTGCTCTCCGCCATGGTTTGTCGTTCTCAGGAAGATCATCATCGATACTGAGTTGTGTTAAAGGCTTCCCCGCGGGTTTGTAGGTGGGTATAGCGTTGATGTCGATTTTTGAAGTGGACTTGGCAGGGTCAAGCCCGGATATTGATGGTTGATGGTGCCGAGACTGCTGCTGCTGCTGCTGTGGTTGTTGTTGTGGTTGTTGTTGTGACTGCTGTTGTTTCGGCGTATCTTCTCTCTTCACTGCCGTCGGGGCTCTCACGACTGCATCTTGAGACGTCGACCGTTGTGGAATATTCCTGATGTCGCTATATTTCGATTGTCTGTTCCATGTTAACCTCACAAATTGAAGCAAGTCGGGACAGGCCATGGAAGCTCACGTCGGAGGAGCGGCCTTGGTGCCGTCTTTTCGCTCGGTGACAATTTCTATGTCCTGGCGGGGGAGTTAGCATCTCGAAACACCTAGTTGGCGGCCAGATACATACTGAATCGTCATCCTCGTCCATCTCTCCACCAGAATCCTCCTCTTCCCCTTCCTCAAGCTCGGCATCTTTGGTTTCGGTCTTAATCTCTGTAGGGACTGGCACAACCGGAGCGGTGGGTGCCTGGACCTCGGGCTCATCTGGAGCATAGAAATCGTCGTCTTCGTCAATATCCATGGTGCTGATGCGTCTGTTCTTCTGGTCTGGTTTGGCAAGGAACAGACCTGAAGCTTGATGTCAGGTCTGGGCGATGCGACAAGGTGGGATTTGTGGGGCAAGCTCACCTTGCAGGCTTGCAACGCACTAAGTGGAAGCTACCCTGTAAGCCTGTAAGTGGTACGTGTAGGGCGCGTTTTCTTGGCGAACCCAACTTTAATTTTGCCCGGCGCAGCGCTAGTGAAGCTCCAGCTTTGTTGCGACAACAACCTGGAAGTAGACAAACAACAAGCACCGGGTTGTGACTTCCAGCCACCATTCCACTCCCGCACCAACGCCCAACAAACACACAGCCATGTTTCGATCAGCGAGCGGCCCCGGTGGGCTTAGTATAAACACCGGATCTGCCAATCTATTGTAAGTAATACTGACACCATCGCCGTCTACACTGCGAAGGAGGACGGTTTGTCCACCACTAAGCCATGCCTTGGAGGAGCTGGGAGATGAAAGGGGCATCAGCAGCAGCAGCAGCAGCGTGAGGTTTTCTGTGCATTCGGCGAATCACTGCTAACTTGTGTAACAAACAGTGGCAGCGCGAACAGCGGCTCAACGACCACGACGAGTGCGCCTGCAGCAGGTGGTTTGTTCGGCAGCACACCGGCAGCGACCTCGACAGCCCCAGCAGCCGGAGGTTTGTTCGGAAGCAGTACAGCGACTTCCCAGCCGGCGCAAACAGGGGGTCTGTTCGGGAACGCTCCTGCAGCCTCTCAACCAGCGCAAACAGGTGGACTGTTTGGAAGCAGCACGGCTACGTCACAGCCTGCGCAAACTGGAGGTCTATTTGGCTCGACGCCAGCGCAACCCCAGCAGCAACAAACGGGCGGCGGACTCTTTGGATCTACAACAACGTCACAGCCTGCACAGACCGGTGGACTGTTTGGAAGCTCTACAACTCAGCCGCAGCAACAAACAGGAGGACTGTTCGGTGCAAAGCCGGCAACTACAACTACTGGAGGCGGCCTCTTCGGCCAGTCTCAATCCAAGCCGGCTGGAGGTCTTTTGTAAGCACCCTTTCCACAGCTCATCGAGTGAGTCGGTCAAGCTAATATCAAATCAGTGGCGCTTCACAACAGCAACCACACAACAACAACACTTTTGCCCAATCCTCGGTTGGTCCAGGTCTGACCATGGGTCAGTCACAGTCACAACAAAACTCAGTGCCGGGTGTGAGGATAGATGTGTCCAACATCCGGTCTACGACCCGCTTCAACGACCTGCAAGAGGACCTGCAGAAGCAGATCGAGGAGATCGACAAGGCCATCCAGGGCTTCATCAACCAGAAGAACGAACTTGACGCATTCATGCCCGCGCACGGCGAGCAGCTCTCCTCCATTCCCAACGACGTGGCGTTCGTGTCCCGTAAGGCTGCCGGCGTCGAGGGTGCTCTGGCCGCCGACGCCGTGGCGGTGAAGCAACTTCGTGAGCTTGTCAAGGTGGACGCAGATAACGCCAAGCTATCGTTCAAGGCAGTCGACAACCTCAAGCTCCCTACATCCTATCACCAAGCCGGGTTATGGTCCACCCGAGGCCAGCAAAGCGGTAGTGGTGGTTCACCCAATGCAGAGGAGGAAGGCAGTTCAGATCTCGTCAGTTTCTTTTCTCGCGCAGCAGATGAGATGAGCGACACTATGAAGAAGTTCGAGCGCAACCTGAGCGAGATCGAGATGCACCTCCACGGTGTTCAGGGCAATATACTGGAACAGCTGCAGAAAGTGGCAGCTACGCCTAAGGAAGGTATCACGCCCGGAACTGATGAAAAGATCAGCGAGTTGGCGGCTGTTCTGACAGACTTTGAGGAGAGTATACTCAAGGTAGCTGGTCAAGTTGGTGGCGCCAGGGAGGGCATGACGGGATTGCAGCTGGGCGAGATGTTGGGAAACAGGAATGGTTATTGAACGAGACTGGTGTTGTCTGCTGGATTGTACTGTACGACTAGCCCATGGTAGAACACCTATTTGGGCGATGGGTTTTGTAGGGGATACCCCAAGGCACGCAAAGAAAACATTGCAATTCAATGTATGTTGCCTTCGTGAAGCATTCGGTGTCCGTTATTGGACCATAATAACTGCCATGTAACACCTCAGTGACTTCATCCATGATTCCAGCAGACCGCCGGCCATATAACCCCTTGAACGCCAGAGCAAACCGAATATAAATCCCGCCCTATTCCCCAAGCCTGCCTTTCCTGTGTTTCCTAGACTCCCCAACTAGTACTCGTCCCCGCCGCCACCACCCTCATCATAATCATCATCCCCCTCTCCATCGTCGAAGTACTGCTCGGCATTATAGTCATCGTTATCCGACTCATCATCGTACTCGTCCTCCTGCTCCCCCTCTCCATCCTCATTGTTCTGTACCCAGTCCTCATCCTCAGCCAATAAATCCTCGACACCGCCGTCCTCTCCCTCGGCCAGCTTGTCAAGCAACGCCTGCGCCCTCGTTGCGCTATCTGCATCCCCTTCTGTCCCGGCGCCACCCATGAAAATATCTTCCGCCGTCCTCAGCTCGGTGATGTTGCTCAACGCCAACGTCTTCTTCCCATTCAACCTCCTCTTCTTGCCAGCCATCGGGCCATCGTCGCCATCTAACGTGGGATGTAATTCAACTGGGAAGAATTCCTTGGCGAAGGGTCGGGAGGCGAGGTCTGGGAGGGCTCGTTCTTGTTTCGTGAAGCGCTGGGAATAGGTAGGCATGGCGAGAAAAGGGTCCACGGTGGCTTTATTCTTGACGCCGTAACGCTTGTTGATTTGTTCTTGACCGTAGGTTCGGACGGGTGCACCATTGTCAAGAGAGAGGGTTCTGGTGTGGGTGTAGAGTGGTCCATCGTGGACTTGCTCGCGGAAAAGAAGGAAGTAGGAGACGCATTTCTCCTCTTTTTTCGTAAGGGGGGCGGCGGAAGGGACATTGTAGGCCTAGATTGAGCATTAGTGGTGAAGTTTCGAAGCAAGACGAGGTAGTACGTACTGGGTACAGCTCTGATGGCTTCTTCTCTATGAACTCATAGTTCTCATCCATGCCAGGAATGACTGGGCCTCCTCCACCAGCACCACGTCCTCCGCGCCCGCCGCGGAAACCACCGCCTCCTCTACCGCCTCGAGACATTGCGCTGAAAAGGTTATATTCCTAGGAGTCGCAAACCCTTCCTGAAGTTGAAAATCGCGGTCTGATATGACCATTGGCTGTGGCACAGGAGAGCGTCGCAGTTTGGTTACTTTGGGGACTGTCACAGGCTTGAACTTTCCCAAACTTTTTGGCGGGGCTGGCACCGTTGGAGATCCCCAAATACGCAGTTTCTCCACCAAGATCTTATCGTTGCCGATCATGACACGCCCCGCATGGTGAAGCTCTCATAGCCCCACAGGGTAGCTTAAACTAGGTGGCTTCCAGGCACCACAAAGGTCGTCATCCTGTAACTTGGGGTTTTCTTCTAGGATCATTCTTCAGCTTCTATCTCCCTGCCTCTCCTGGACTTTCCGGAATTCTCCCTTACTACAACATCACAAATCAGTCTCGAGACACACGAGCATACTGTTATGGACTCAACCCGAATCACCGGGCTCGACGAGCTCGAGGCCCATCTTGATGAGCTTGTCAAGGATGCAACCATTCCACTCAACGCCAAGTTATTTGACCATGTTGAACTCCAACTTACCCGTAAGATGACCAACCAAGCTTGTCATTTCATTGATAAGTACTGACCATGTTGTGACAGATGCCAACATTCCACCGCTGATTCCACGATTACTTCCACAACTTACAACTATTCTCAAGTCGTATCCCGACGACCCTTCCATACTGGCCAGTTTGACCAGCAAGCTTCTCGACCCCGTGCCATTCACTCATATCCTAAGTCTTACCGATGAAGCATCGCTCATACTGGCGCTTCAATCTCCCGCTCCATCAGCCAACATCCTTGCCATGACCGTTCTCGAAAAGGCAGCTAAGGCCCCTGCTGATGCCGCTATACTCGCAGGAATGAAGAACCTTCTTGCCGCCTTCCTTCACGCATGGCTGATATCACCAGATGTTTCAGTTGGCGCGAAGGGTAGCAAAGTCCTCGGTGCCCTGCTAGAGGTTGACTCTGACTTGCCACTGCCGGCCTCACGAGAAGAAATCACAGTCCCCGCTCGAACTCGGACCCCGGGCGAAGGTAGGCTTTGGCGGCGAATGTTCTCGGACAAAGCCATCAGCAGTATCATCCTGAGAGTATGCTCCGGCCAGGACGCGGCTACTAGAGACGACGAAAGGCAGCTCACCTTGGCGCAGGGAAGGCTCCTCCGCATCTTACCACATCTGGCATCACTCAACTTTCGAGCTGTCAGTGACATATCGCTAAGACTAGACGGAGATAACGTCGGCGCGGCTGCCGAGGAACGGAGAAGTCTGCTTCATTTCGCCGCCCTCGATATGGTCAACAAGAGGGATAGGTTGATGCACCTATCCCTCGTGGACTTCTTTGAGGCATTCGTCGCGGCTATGAGTCCGCATTTTAGCGAGCCGAGTCCATACAAGACGGAGACTGTCCGTGGTTTGATCAGGTCGGCAACGGAGAGGGATGCTATCTTGAAAGAAGCATTACTAAGTCTACCCGACCGGATTGCTCCGGAGGAACAAAATGCCCTTAGGAGTTGGATCAGGGAGCTTATGCCTGGCGAGTCTATCAGGGTTGGACACTGATGGAAAGGGTCGATTGCGACTTTTACTGGTTTACGCATGGCATTGGCGCATACAGCAAGCATTGGCACGGGGCGCAGATATGATTTTATTGCTATCGTTCACAGGAGAACATTGATCTGTTCATGATATGGGATGCTAATGCCAACAAGAGGAACAAGAGGCACCGCTTCTTGCAAGACTAGGGCGGTTCGACCTCTCATCAATACTCCTCCCAGCAACTCTAGCCCCGTGCCATTACTCGTTAATTTGTCCAACACCGCCCGTGGAGCCAATTGTCAAAGTAAACCAAGCAAGACTAGCAAAAGCCTCCCTCCAGGTACACCCGTCTTCCTACTCATCAAATCCCGCATGACCTTCTCCGCCTTCCGAGCTTGGCTTCCGCATGACCTCCCTGGCCGGGTAGAACTTCGACTCTTGAAATGGTAAGGTGTAATATAAAGTGGTCCCGTTCGAAACATACCGGTGATCCGGTGAGCGGAGAATGAGTTGGTGAGGTGGTTGAGAGAGCCTGCGGTGGACAAGGCATGGATCCAGGACGGTAGGTGAAGGTGAGGGTAAGAGAGGAGATTATGCTACTTGAAACAACCTGACATAGAGTCCTTATTGGTGATTAAGTGCAGGGTAGTTCTAGGCATGGAAGCCAGGAACACACGTATAGGACAATATTACTGGGGGCCCAACATTGACTGGTCTAGAATGGAGGTGCAGAGGACATACAGGGGCAGCGTCCTTCATACATGGTTGGCATGATGTTTAGTTATAGTAAACGGTCCCGTTTGAGCGCTCCATGCAGATAGATCTGGCCACGTTCGCCGTTGAAATGTCTACAGACATCATTCCAAGTTCATTTATTGTCTGTGAGATTTCGTATGGGACATCACGGATTTGATATGCACTCGAGACGTCGGCGGATCCTGCAACCACGTATACTAGTCTGGAAATAGTAAGAGAGTCCTGGTCATCTTGTTTTGTAATTAGAAGATAGCGTGTTGAATCGATGTCTGTTCAGGTGCACAAATCAACGAATCTAGATCATCAATCTCATTCCGCCAAGAACGCAGTACTAAAAGAAGATGCGAAAAAGAGGTTCATTATACACGGAGGGTATCAGAGGAACGAGGCCCAGCCAAGTAGCTTTTCTCCCATCTCCTCAGTTCACCCCCAAACCGAAAGGAAGCAGCGGCAACGGCGCACTAGTACACAAGCATGTCCTCCACTAACAAAGTCTATATGGAATCTTGAGAAGGCTTGCTTTCAACGACAACGCTTTGCGGGCCGGCCTGCTTCCGATTACGTGACTGCTTGCTCGACAACAAACATGGCCAGATTACAGCAACAGCTCCAGAGGGTTCTCCACCACCTTCTTGAACTCCTTCATCCACTCAGCACCAACCGCACCATCGACGACCTTGTGGTCGAAGCTGCCAGTGACGATGATCTGGTCCTCCCACGCAACGCCGCTCTCATCCTCGGAGGGGACGGCAACCTTCTTCACGCTACCCACAGCAAGGATGGCAGCCTGGGGAGGGTTGATGACGGCAGTGAAACGCTCCACGGCCTGGTTCATGCCCATGTTGGAGATGCTGATGCTACCGCCCTGGTACTCCTCAGGCTTCAGCTTGTTGTCGCGGGCCTTCTTGGCCAGCTCCTTAACAGCAGCCGAGATGCTCTCAAGACCCTTGCCCTCAACGTTCTTAACGATGGGCGTGATGAGGCCAGTCGGGGTAGAGACGGCAACCGAGACATCGACAGTGTTGTACTGGCGAATGACATTGCCCTGCCACGAGCTGTTGACCTGGGGAACCTTCTTGCAAGCAACGGACATGGCCTTGATCAGGAAGTCGTTGACAGACAGCTTGTAGCGGCCCTCGGAAGAGCTGTTGAGGGCCTGGCGAAGCTTGAGAAGCTTGGACACGTTGAGGGTAGAGGAAACAAAGTAGTGGGGGTTCTCGCTCATGGACTCCTTCAGTCTATTGGCAATGGTCTTGCGCATGCCGCTGATGGGAATATCCTCGTAGACGGCGCCAGCAGGGGCGCCGGAACCAGCAGCAGCAGGGGCGGCGGCAGCCTTCTTAACGTCCTCCTCGGTGATCTTGCCGTTGGGACCGGTGCCCTTGAGCCCGTCGAGCTTGACGCCCTTCTCGAGAGCCAACCGCTTAGCGGCAGCGCTGACGTTGGGCTCGCGCTCCAGGGCGGTCTGAAGCCTGCCACTGGACTCGGTGGACTCGGGCTCGGGTGTAGGCTCCGGAGAGGTTGCGGGCTCTTGGCTCTTCTCGGGTGTTACGGGCTCTCCTACCTTCTCCTGCTTGGGGGTTGCGGAAGATGCGTCACCACCAGCGTCGGCAATGGTGAAGTCCTTGAAGGCGGCAATATCGGTACCATCCTCAACCATGACGGCGATGGGCTGTACGGAGCGGTCACGTTAGAAGCAGGTAGGTTTGAGGAGGGCCAGTGGACATTTGGGTGGGGAAGTGCGGAAACCACTTACGCTACCGACAGCGACATCCTTCTCACCCTGCTCTCTGAGCGTCTTTGCAATGACACCTTCCTCCTGGAACTCAAAGTCCATCTGGGCCTTGTCCGTCTCAATCTCAACGAGGACCTCACCGGGTTCGATCTTGTCACCGGGCTTCTTCTGCCACGCGCCAATGTTTCCGGCCGTCATGGTTGGCGACAGCGCGGGCATCTTGACGACGGTGTGAGGAGGGAACGATGCGTACCATCTTGCTAAACTGTAGGGAAGGGCGACTCTGACGGATCTGGCCTGGTTGAGGGCTTGCCTCCGAAGTACGGGAGCGAGCATTGTGGAAGGTCTGGGGTTGGGGCGAGAAGTCTAAGATAAATAGCTCTCCAGGAAGGAAGGTACGATGAATAAGATTAGACAGTAGATTGAGCTAGGTAGATCAAGCTCAAGCAACGTGTCCAAGTGGCCCGTCAGAGGTCAGAGAAGTTGATGGACTGAGGTGGCCGGCGTCGGGATAGAGAGGAGCGAGAAATGGAGATGAGGTTAATTCGGAGGACAGTCGTTACTTTTCTTGCGGTTGAGAAACCCTCCGGCGGATTTTGCAGGGGTCGGGTGCTCTCAAAAAATCCCACGCCTGCGCAGCGATTGTTGAGCTCCAGTTAGCTTCGGTGGTCCCAGCTCGGTCTTCACCGCGTAAGACACTAGCCAAATCGGGCCTGGTCTGACCCGCTAAATTCTCGTAGTCTTTCGGAATGGTGAGCCGTGACCAGCCGCTGGAGGCTTGGTGTTGATCAAGTATCCGATGTCCTCTTCTTCAGTAAGGCTGTGGTGGGTTGGACCTACTTGGTACAAGGCGTATATAAGGAAGGCTTCAGGGTCCATTTGGATACTTTACCATGTGCGGTCTAGCGACCAGATAGGTAGCTGCTTGCTGTAATAAGGGTTCAGCACCTACCGGTAGTTATGCAGGGACTGAAGCCTAACTCTGTGGCATCCTAATGATCTCTTCCGTAACTCAAATGCATGTTTCTATATTGTTTTGGTCCCTCCCAATGGCAGCCAACAAATATGGTGGACTACTTTGAATATTTCAAGAATATGGTGGACATCACTCAGTTTTTGAATCTTGTTGACTATGTTCAAGTCGCAGCTTATGCGGAATCCCCAGCCTTCATCAGCTTGACACCGCCGTCTTGCATACCAAAGTACGCTGCGACCGGCTTCTGCGCACCACGAGCAATCTGGAGCCCGTTATGGCCGTGGAATAGTCCTATCTCAGCAATACCGACAATGTTGATCAGGCGCTGAGCCAGGGCGTCCACTGACCAGACACCATCCTCGCCGTTTCCACCCTTTACTCCACTCTCCTTGTCCTTAGGCAACAGCAAAGGGGGGAATGGTGCATCGATGATCAACATGCCGTTATCCGTTACGATAGGTCCTGCCTTGCCTGGCAGACCCGACCGAATGCGCGGTTCTTGAGAACCAATCTCCTTCAACTCTAGCAACACCCTCTCAGCCGCCATCGGGAGTACCTCAATAGGGATGCCCTTCTTCCAGTTGGTGCCCAGACGTGGTGAGATCTTGCGGAAGTCAGCCACACAGACGAACTTCGTGGCACTAGTAGCCACAATCTTCTCTTGCATGAGGCATGCGCCGCCGCCTTTGATGAGGTTGAGGTCATCATCGACCTCGTCAGCACCGTCAAAAGCCACGTCCAAGGCACGGTCAATGGGTAAATCCTCGATGTAGGACAAGCGGAGGCCGGCATTGAGAATAAGCTGCCGTGACTGCTCGCCAGTGGGATAGAAGGCCATCTTGGATGTGATGTCGCGGTCAAGCTCGGCAATAGCCTCGACGACGTAGACAACCGTGCTGCCAGAGCCGATACCAACGTGGCGGTACTCTGGTTTCAGATAGTCCTTGACGGCCTGGTAAGCGGCAGCTTTCTTGGATGACTCGACAAGAGCCGCCTCTTGCTTCGTTGATTCAGCCGTGGACATGGACATGGTGGGCTGGGTGGCAGGACTGGCTGAACGGATCTGCTTGGAAATAGAGTGTATCCCTGCTCTAGGTTGGCACACAAGAACTGGTGTATTGCGACTGTGGTTGACAACAGAGGCTCGGAACGATGGTGTGACTATCGATCTCAGATAAGAGGGCTTTGGAGCGAATACGGAGAGAGGTAGAGATGTCCGCAAAAAGGTTGGCATGAGAGAAACTTTGTAAGCTCGTCTGCTACCAGAGTCAGCAACATAACTCTTACAGGGCCATGCACGGGATACCTTACTCTTATGCACTCAGTTGCAACAACCGTAATGATGCAATGCGTGGTTTCATCAGTTGATGTTAGTGGAGTGCTCACGACGAGGCTAAATTAGCTCTCATTGGGTCGATAGCCGCGGCGGATGTCCCCTAATCTACCTAGCGTTCGCATACCTAGTCTAGGTACCTCCAGGGTCTCCTGCTAGACTGGGCCTACGGTTACGTATAAAATCAACTGTCCTCTCTCAGAGACAATTCTCCTGTGAGTGCTAATACAAACGGATGTTCAGCTTGAGTATCTAGAAGCAGAAATGTCAATGTCAAAAGCTGTGCGGCTAAGGTGAGGAACCTGGCAGCTGACAGTACGTACCCCCTGAAGCTAGGACCGTGCTCGAAAAGTTGACGACTGTCCTCCGCCGAACCCGAGAGCCAGGTTCCACATTTATTCAGTGCTGAGGGAGCAGGGCAGTTCCAGTTGCTGGTCAACCTAAAGGGTCCTAAACTAATCTCCACACTCTCCTCGTGGCTGCCGGGCTTGAATAACATCTCTCTCTTGCGAATAAGTCTCTGTCCTTTTGAACTTTTGCGCATGCCGTAAGCAACAGTCTAGAAGACTGTTACTTCAACGACACAGCTGGCGCACCGGACGACGGCGTGTACACAGGTGGTAGACTAGTGTCTGTGTTCCACAACCGAACGAAAGAAGACACGGTAATCCCACGAGCCGCTCTCGACCGAGATCTCGACTCCGTTCTACCCCACGAATGGCCGATTGTCTCTCCCCACGAATGTCATGAGCTCCCTCAAGTTTGTGGTGTCCTCTCTGGACAAACTTGCCGCAAACTCTGGCAGGCATAAGCAGTTAAGCGATCAGGTCCAACATGCCCTCTCTGCCATCAAACAGAACGAGAACCAGCTACCAGACCCCGAGGTTATCTTCGCTCCCTTACAATTAGCCACCAAGTCTGGCGCTATACCATTGACCACCACTGCACTCGACTGCATCGGCAAGCTCATATCCTACTCGTACTTCGTGACACCCGCCCCGACCACATCAACATCAACAGACGATGGCGCCCTGGAGGGTGCTCAGCAAGCGCCCCTCATCGAGCGAGCCTTAGACACGATATGCGACTGCTTTCAAGGCGAGACCACGCCCGTCGAAATACAACTGCAAATCGTCAAGTCTCTGTTAGCGGCTGTACTCAATGACAAGGTTGTGGTTCACGGCGCAGGCCTGCTGAAGGCCGTCAGGCAGGTGTACAATGTGTTTCTCCTCTCCAGGAGTACGGAGAACCAACAGGTTGCCCAGGGAACGCTGACCCAGATGGTCGGAACGGTCTTTGAGAGGGTCAAGACGCGGCTGCACATGAAGGAGGCGCGTTCGAACCTCGGTAGTCCGAAGCAGAGCACCAGCAGCCTTGCCGTCGGCAGGCCAGAGTTGCAGAATGCCGAGCTTGCCAATGGAGACGTCGAGGAGACGGCAGATGCAGCTTCGGAAGTTAACTCTACCGCACCGTCAACCGCCGGAGGACAGAAGCTCACACTGAAGGATCTGGAGCATCGAAAGAGCTTCGACGACTCAAACATGGGTGACGGACCGACGATGGTGACTCAGGTCAGGAGCCCTAGGAAGGGGTCAAGATCGATATCGGACCTCACCGTTCCTGATACGGGCCACGATTCGGAAACCTTGGATGCCGAGGATGAGGTCTACATAAGAGATGCCTATCTCGTGTTCCGTTCCTTCTGCAATCTGTCGACCAAGGTCCTCCCGCCGGATCAGCTGTTCGACTTGAGGGGACAACCCATGCGTTCCAAGCTCATATCCCTCCACCTTATTCACACCCTTCTCAACAACAACATTGCCGTCTTTACTTCTCCTCTATGCACCATCACTAATACTAAGAATAACTCGCCCACCAGCTTCCTCCAGGCTATCAAATACTATCTCTGCCTCAGCATAACCCGAAATGGCGCCAGCTCGGCAGATCGAGTGTTTGAGGTCTGCTGCGATATATTCTGGCTGATGCTGAAGTATATGAGGGGTCCATTCAAGGTCAGTTGATCTCCTAAGCTAGAATGAGTGATAGACGACTGACAAGCCCGTAGAAAGAGATAGAGGTCTTCTTGAATGAGATTTACCTGTCCCTCCTGGCACGGAAGAATGCGCCAATCACTCAGAAGCTGTATGTTGTAAACGTCCTCAACAGGCTTTGCGGCGACCCGCGCGCATTGGTCGAGACGTACCTCAACTACGACTGTGACAGGAATGTGGACAACATCTTCCAGACCATTATCGAGGACTTGTCAAGGTTTGCCACCTCGCCAGTGGCTATCACACCCATGCTTGAGCAACAATATGAGGAGAAGCACTCGCGAACAGCTCAAGGCAGCGAGTGGCAGCTGAAGGGTGTCCTACCGCCGCAACTCTCCGTTGCACATATTGTACCCCACAGCCACGACCCAGATTCAGACATACCCAAGGACTATGCGATGAAGCGAGTAGCCCTGGATTCTCTGGTGGAAGCTCTACGCTCGTTGCTCGACTGGTCACAGCCAGCACGTCCAGAAACCAACGGTGGTATCCAAGATCAAGATCGAGAAGGTTCGGGGGAGGATGTCCGGGAATCGATGGATCCTTCGATGAACGACAACGCGTCACGGATGGAAACTCCTATACCGCCTTCTACGCCGGTGATAGATGACGATTTCGACCAGTTGGAAAAGGAGAAGGCCAGGAAAACGGCCATGACCAATGCTATACGAGCTTTTAACCTGAAGCCCAAGAAGGGCCTCAAGCTCCTTCTACAAGAAGGCTTCATCCCAAGTGACAGTCCGGCTGATATAGCCACGTTCCTACACACGGAGGATCGCCTAGACAAGGCCATGATTGGTGAATTTCTCGGAGAAGGAGAGGAGAGGAACATTGAGATCATGCACGCATTCGTGGACTATCTAGACTTCACCAAAAAGCGCTTCGTGGATGCTCTTCGGGAGTTTCTCCAGTCTTTCCGGTTGCCGGGCGAGGCACAGAAGATTGACCGATTCATGCTCAAGTTTGCCAATCGCTACGTCACGGGAAATCCCAACGCCTTTGCCAACGCAGATACGGCCTACGTCCTCGCGTACTCGGTCATCATGCTGAACACGGATCTGCACAGCAGCAAGGTCGCCAAACGCATGACGGTCCAGGACTTTATCAAGAACAACAGGGGTATCAACGACAACGCCGATCTTCCGGACGAGTATCTAGCCTCGATATACGAAGAGATTGCCAATAACGAGATCGTCCTAAAGAGTGAGAGAGAGGCTGCCGCCGCCGCCGGGGCTCTGCCAGCTCAGCCTACTGGTCTCACTGCCGGTCTGACTCAAGCCTTCTCGAATGTTGGGCGAGATCTGCAACGGGAAGCATATGTTCAACAGTCCGAGGAGATATCTCAACGATCAGAACAACTGTTCAAGAACCTCTTCAAAAGCCAACGGCGTAATGCCGAGAAGGCAGGCATCAAGTTCATTCCAGCCACTTCGTTCAAGCACGTTGGACCCATGTTCGACGTAACGTGGATGTCCTTCTTCTCCTCGTTTTCCAGCCAAATGCAGAAGACCCAAAACCTCGAAGTCATCAAGCTATGTCTTGAGGGCATGAAGCTAGCGACCAAGATTGCGTGTTTGTTCGACCTAGCAACCCCGAGGGAAGCCTTTATTTCCGCTCTCAGGAACAGTACCAACCTTAATAATCCCCAGGAAATGCAAGCGAAGAACGTCGAGGCGTTAAGGGTTATCCTCGAGCTAGGTCTGACAGAAGGCAACCTCCTGAAAGCGTCATGGAAGGATGTGCTTATGTGTATCAGTCAGTTGGAGCGGCTGATGTTGATCTCCAGCGGTGTTGACGAAAGTGTTATTCCTGATGTCTCGAAGGCTCGGTTTGCCCCACCGTCACGCGCCGATAGCGACAACGCCTCGAGGAAGTCTACTCAGTCAGCAAGGAGAGGCCAGAGACCGAGGTCCACGACTGGTCCCATGGGCTACTCTATAGAGATTGTCCTGGAGAGCAAGTCCGACGAGGTCAACAAGGCCGTGGACCGGATCTTCTCCAACACGGCGCACCTGAACGGTGAGGCCATCGTTCACTTCGCCCGGGCTTTGACACAAGTCAGCTGGGACGAGATCAAGGTATCGGGTTCGAACGAGAACCCGCGGACGTTCAGTCTTCAGAAGATCGTGGAGATCAGCTACTACAACATGACGCGTGTTCGTTTTGAGTGGACCAGCATCTGGGATGTCCTGGGAGATCACTTCAACCGGGTGGGCTGCCACGCGAACGAGAGGATCGTCTTCTTCGCTCTGGATTACCTTCGGCAGCTCTCTATTCGCTTCTTGGAGATCGAAGAGCTGCCAGGATTCAAATTCCAGAAGGACTTTCTCAAGCCTTTTGAGCATGTCATGTCCAACTCGACCAACATCCGGGTCAAGGACATGATTCTGAGCTGCTTAATCCAGATGATCCAGGCCAAAGGCGAGAACATCAGGTCCGGGTGGAGAACCATGTTCGGCGTGTTCACCGTTGCTGCTCGTGAGCCCTTCGAGAGCATTGTTAACCTCGCCTATGAGAACGTCACCCAGGTTTACAAGACCAGGTTCGGTGTGGTCATCTCTCAGGGCGCCTTTACCGATCTCATTGTCTGTCTTACCGAGTTCTCCAAGAACATTCGATTCCAGAAGAAGAGCTTGCAGGCCATGGAGACGCTCAAGTCTATCATCCCGAAGATGCTGAAGACACCGGAATGCCCGTTGTCCCAGCGATACGGCCCCAACGCAACACACAAGGAGCCAATATCCAAGCCGGCCACGGCGCAAACACGAACCACCTCGGTGGAAGAAGGATTCTGGTTTCCCGTGCTGTTTGCGTTCCATGATGTTATGATGACAGGTGAGGACCTTGAGGTCCGAGCTAACGCCATGAACTACTTCTTCGAGGCTCTGCTTCGCTATGGTGGAGACTTCCCGGCCGACTTCTGGGATATCCTGTGGCGCCAGCAGCTTTATCCGATCTTCATGGTGTTGCGGTCGCGACCGGAGATGAGCAATGTGTTGAATCACGAAGACCTCTCTGTCTGGCTCTCGACTACCATGATCCAAGCTTTGCGTCATATGATCACCCTGTTCACACACTATTTCGACGCTCTGGAGTACATGCTGGACAGGTTTCTCGAGCTCCTTGCGCTGTGCATCTGCCAGGAGAACGACACAATAGCCCGGATAGGCAGCAATTGTCTGCAGCAGCTGATCCTGCAGAACGTTACCAAGTTTTCTGCCGAGCATTGGTCCAAGATTGTGGGTGCCTTCTGTGAACTTTTTGAGAGAACCACCGCCTATCAGCTGTTCTCACCCAGTACGATCAATTCAACGGCATCCTTGACTCCCCCTGCCAATGGACTGGGCTTCTCCGGCCCTCTCAGTCCGGGCGTAGAGACAGTGTCCCTGGACGAGAAGGCACTTAAGATCAACGGCCCTGAAAGAAATGGTTATATCTCGGAAGCCGAAGCCAATGCCGCAGCGTCCCAATCGAACGGCACGGCGTCGGAAACGGACGGCTCACCCACGCCATCCAACGCAACGCCAGCCGCCCAGCCAGCCGCCCAACCAGCACAACCCCCAGCCCTCGAAGAATTCAGACCCGACACCAGCCTTCAACAACAACCAGTTGTCGTCACCGCCGCTCGCCGCCGCTTCTTTAACCGTATCATCTCGCGCTGCGTCCTGCAGCTTCTCATGATCGAAACGGTCAACGAACTCTTCAGCAACGATACGGTCTACGCCCAGATCCCCTCCGGCGAACTCCTCCGCCTCATGGCCCTGCTCAAGAAGTCTTTCCTCTTTGCCCGTCGTTTCAACGGCGACAAGGAGCTACGAATGCGTCTCTGGCGCGAGGGGTTTATGAGACAGCCTCCCAACCTCCTTAAGCAGGAGTCTGGTTCCGCAGCTGTCTACGTGGCCATCTTGTTCCGCATGTTTGGGGACACCTCCCCCGAGCGTCAGGGCAGCCAAGCAGATGTCGAGAACGCGCTCGTCCCCCTGTGCAAGGATATCATTGGCGGATATGTCGCCCTGGAAGAGGAGAGCCAGCATCGTAACATTGTTGCCTGGCGCCCTGTGGTTGTTGACGTGCTGGAGGGATACGCTGGGTTCCCGGAGCATGCATTCAAGGCTCATATTCCAAACTTCTATCCCTTGGTAGTGGAATTGCTGGGCAAGGAGCTGAACGGTGAATTGAGGTCAGCCTTGCTGTTGGTACTCCGGAGGGTGGGTGAAGTCGGACTTGGGATTGAGGGCTTGACGGCCACTGCGGCCGACAGAACCGGTGTGGATAGACGGGATAGCATCCTCAGTGCCGTGAGCACGGAGGGAGGTATGGGAGGTGGGATGAGCGTCGACAATGCCAGTGATGATGCCAGTAACACCAGGTTGATGGGGAGGTAGAAGACTTGTATTGTACGGAGGGGACAAGTTATATGGGGTTTCTCATGCCTTGACCGGCCACACCTTGATAGACATAGGCATTGTGGAAGACGGTCATTTTTGGGATATAAGCCACAGCAGCATTCTTGTAAGCTTTTGAGGAGTTTATTTCAGACCAATGCCTGATGCTCAGGCTTCACTTCCGAATCCAACAGTCCCATGTGACGACAATCGCTATGCCGTTACCTTGCTCCCTATATGTGAAGTTCATAGCGGATTCTGTGCTGTCCACTCGTCCTAGGAGATTGCATCAAATGCTAGAGACATCGGAGAGGGAAACCAGCACGCTAGAACACATTCTCCAAAACAGACATCATCCACGAAGAAACTCACCAAAGCATAACAAACAAGCGACACTGAGATGCTGTGAGCAGCCTGACACTTTTTCATGATAGTTACAAGTTTTGCTACGTCCAAATAAAAGTCCACAGTCAGCACGCGCTCAAGGTCTCTTCTGCAGTGGTTTCATGCATCAAATGAGTGTAGGGTAAGCTACGCCGTTCGGAAGCCACGGAGTGGTTGGATTAACAGCAAGAAAGTAATAACGCAAAAAAAAAAAAAAAAAACGTCCTTCGTGGTGAGCTCAGGTCAAACACCATAGACCCAGTCGTACGGTGTCTTCGGTATTACTGACCATGGATCCTCATGTTGGGGCAAAGCAAGTTTCTGCAGGGGACATCAAGCCTCCTTAGCCCGCAGAGACATACGAGTCTACGAGCATGCAGAGGACAGTGGGTAAGGTACGTAGAGTGGCATGCCCACTTGCTATAAGGGGCGCGACCGTAGACCATTTCCTCGTGTACGAGGATTGACCGTTGCCTAGGAGCGCCACGCCCGTGATGGACCAAGAGCGTCTACAGTTGAGTGGCATGAGGTTTATCCATTCTGTGTCGGCGTGATGGAAGCAGCGTAACCTAGACATAGTCCAAACCCATTGACGCGTTTCGCACACGCAAGAAGAACACGGAGAACTGAAGGAGGAACAGCTGTCGCCCATGGCTCCGATGCTAAGTAATCCGTGATATGCCGGTACTACCAATGGCGTTCTACATTGTAATTCGTCTCTACTGCTCGCGGGATCACGCATGACAAGTCTACGAGCGGCACGCCTGTTGTTACAGGCCGCCTCTTATGTTCAACCAATATGCCAGTCATGATTTATGTTGCGTGGCCCTGTGAACGTGGAGGGCGGGAAACCGTGACGGGAGCTCTCCGACGGCGGGTGCTGCATAACCACGGGTCAAGACAGTTGAATCATACCTGGAGTTCTTGTACATAGTTAGCTTCAAGATGCCATGAAACGTTACGTAGGAAAGCCAAGAACAACAAGTGTCTTCAGAAGGAACAATTGATACAAGGTCGTAACCGAGTATTCAAGCCTCATCGCCCCGGGGGGCATATTCGGTATCCCTTTTCTCATCACTGGACACCAAACTTGCTCGACTGGATTTGCGGGATATGACTAACCTTCTTGCTAGTCAACGAGCTATTGAGTACCGTGCCTCGCTTTGGGTGGC
This sequence comes from Coniochaeta pulveracea, assembly GCA_003635345.1. Classification (NCBI taxonomy): domain Eukaryota; kingdom Fungi; phylum Ascomycota; class Sordariomycetes; order Coniochaetales; family Coniochaetaceae; genus Coniochaeta; species Coniochaeta pulveracea. The sequence goes on along the minus strand of QVQW01000010.1, from coordinate 398,074 downwards.
CCTCTCCCGAAGGTTGAATGATGTGATCCGCTTTAGAGTCTGCTACTGAGCCAGCGGTCTCGTCGTGATTTCAAGCAGATAGGGCGGCGGTTGTTGATGTCTGCCAGCATTATTCGTAGACAGGCAAGTATGTCCTCGGATCAACGATGCGAATATGTTCTCTTGGGAGCCTCTGACGCCAGCTGTTCGGTTCGATTGCTCCTCGTCTTCATCGCGGTGGTATGTCCTGCTTGTCTCTTTTTCTTCTTCTGTTATCGCCCTGACCTTACCGGTCAAGAACCTTCTTTGTAAACGTCCTTGTCAATGCCATCGAGTGGGGTTGACAGGCAGGTATACAGAGTGTCCATGGCTAGTCACTATTGTACGCTGTTGGGCAACGAAACTGGTCCAAATGTAAACATTGTGCGAAAAGCGAGGGGGAACTCCTTATAAACCTAGTTGACCCTCCACGGCTCCAGCAGAAAATTTGGAACGAGAGTGTGCCTCGCTCCTCCAAGGATGGATAGCCTCAAGCCGACCCCATCAGAGCCCATTTGTTTGTGGACTAGGATCTCGGGTCGGTCCACCTACTGGAACCACATCTCAGGGGGACTGGGGACATCTCCAACACCCGGATTTGCTTGACGGCCAACGGTGGTGCAGTGAATCCATCGACATGCGAAGTATGTGTGTATGGAGTCGACCCGTGTGGGCTTCCACTCATCATCTCAGAGGGAACGTCCTGTGGTTGACGAGGCTGCAAGTCTATCTACAGTTGGGTGTTCCCCCCAGCAGCCTTGCTTTGCAGCGGCAGGCAAGGCGGGAGCGAGATGTCCATGACATCCCTCTCGCCGGCCATGTTCCAGTACGGTAAAAGGTGGCACGCAAGACCTTTGAACATTAACACTATCAAGGCATCCAGCGGTATTAGGTGGGATGCCTCGATCTACCACCTTTTTACCATCTGACAGCCTTGTTGTACGTTCTCGTTGAAATCAGGACCAAGGCCCATGGCCCATGAGGATGTGGTCCCCAGAAGGTCATGCTAGGCTAGCTCGCACCCCTTGGCAGACTTACTGCAAACAAGCGTACTACGTAGGAGTTTCCACCCTCGGACACGACAACCCACGACTAGACGCTCCCGTCTGATCAAGACGCTCCCACATTATTGCCGGCGGTAGGTCAACAACCGGAGCATGTTTCCATATGTACAGGCCTGTCTGCCCAAACGTACCGTTTCTGTGTATGGCATAGTATGCCTCAAAATCCTTGGTTGGGCCATTCCCACCGTATGCGAAAGCCTATCACGTACCTATGTACTGTACTGATCCAGTACGCGTAGCAGTCCACGTCCTCAATCCGCGGCCGTTACGTAGCCATAACGTATTCCGAATAACAAGGTTCCAGACGCGCTTGATTCTCGTATCAGAGTTGGAAGTGAAGGCTACCTGTGCGGGCCCCTGTGTGTTTCGTTCAGGATTTAGTTCGTACACCTTTCCGCTTGTCCGATTTGTGAGTCGTTACGGATAATGTTTCTGGTTTCGGCGCGACATGACTCTCTTGTGATCAAAACACACATACACCAAGGGGGCTGTACGAGCTACGTCTCCTCATTGCCAAAACATACCCGTGGTTAAATCAAAATAACGCTAGGAAGCGCTTCGGCCAATGCACTCCATTTGTTCTGGGATTCTGAAATGCATGTTGATGTCGCCGATCTGCACATCTGTGATCTCTTGCCATGCCATTGCAGCGCTTGCGGAAGCCCACAGTGTCCACCGGATGATCCTCTGAGGTGTTTTTTGGTGGAACTTCCCGTCTCTCGTAAGTTCTTGGCTTTGGTAGCTTGACGCGGTTGTTGTAGTATTTCATGTTGACACACTCAATTTGGTCCAAACAGAATGTAATACCTTCTTCATTGGGTTACTGAACAGGCCAGTTTGAATAAACTCGTGGGGCCTGTGGAGTTCACCACGAACACCAAGTCAGATCTGAAAATGTAGGCTGTGTGGAGACATCTTGGTGAGGCAGCCTCTCCACCCTATTGCAACCCTTATTTTGCGACGTAAATTGCAGAAAACAGCGTGAGCAATGTTGAGCTCAAGAGTAGGAGACAGTCTCTCTCAGGATCCGAAAACACCTTGTTTCGCAGTCCTTTCGCCCGTAGTAGCAAAAAAGCTGGGATGCAGTTTCATGACTCGGCATGCGGAACTGGTCGCGGCCGCCAAGAGTAGCCTGTGCAGCATCTGGATGAGCATTAGACTAGTGCCAAGGAGTATAGCTGCAGGTTGGGAGATATGCCGGGTGCGACCTCGCAATGGACCAACTAGCGGTCAAGGAGCCCGAGGTCTTTTTGTGCATCGACGCAATTGGCAGCGAAAGAAGTTATTACTGTCCAATACCTTGAAGCCAGTCCGTTTGCCAGACTCGGATGCATCGGTAGCTAGTTTTTGGCTCTGTCATGATGACATAAGACCAGTTGTAAGTCCAGGATGGACTCGGATGTTATTGCATACCCAACCAACTGCTGACCGAGATCTTATCCAGGGCTTCGCCGAAATCTAACAGGAGCCCAGTTCTGGTTCAAACAAGAGACAGTTACTGGTCAGTGGACTCTTGAGCGTGCCGTAAATGCCTTGGGCAACACTATTCCATGTCTGGCGTCGCATCCTTCTCCTTCTGTGGATTTTGGAAGCAAACTGTGGGCTGGAAAGGGAAGCCGTCGGCTCCTTTCAGGCCGAATGCTTTGCAGGATGTGGTTGTATTGGAGTGTGCCACAGCCACAGCCCACCTTGCGGCTTTCCGTTTTGGGTCGTGCCGCCGAAGCCAGCAAGGATGAGCCACGAGGTAAGCGGATCCTGGTGCGCCTTGTGCGCGTACGAACACGCGGTGGCCCCCATGTGAAGTGCAAAGGAAGTACTTATGCACATACACATAGACATATATCGAGTCCCTCAGGAGTCAGTACGCAAAAAACAAAAACACGAGAATGTCTGGTTATTCGAGCAGCAGCTCGTCGGAGCCGTCAGCCGAGGAGGGATGAGGATCGGCTGCTCTCTGACACTCGGAGACAAGATGAGTTTGTTGGGAGCAGTTCTTGGCACCTTCCGATGCAACTCATGATTCATTTCAGGAATTCGAACCGCGGCAGCGAGCCAGTGATCTTTTAGTGATGACATTGGATGAATCTTCGGAGTAACTTGACCGAGGGAGACACTCTCTGAGACCTGGAATCGGCGCAGACGCGCATTGAGCGAGTCAGATATGGACAGATCTCAAGGTTGCACTGAAAACGCGGCAAATCACGGTCCAATGTGCTGCTTTGTACTCATTTCAGCATTGAAAGAGGCGGTGTGGTCAGAGAAGAAGCATGTGATAGTCAAAATTTCCGAGAATAGGCAAGTACCTTGAGATGAATTCAACTGGAACCTTTTTTTTTTTTTTTAAAAAAGAAAAATGTCAGGCTTCTCAAAGCATTTGTTAGAGGAGGTTGTCGCTCATTCCTTTTCGTACAACAGTGATTTGTTGGCTTGATGTCAAACAAAGAAGCTCGGGGAAAGCTCGGGTGTTTGAGGGTTTCTACATGTATTGGTGGCCAACCATGATCGAATCTCGAGACCCGCTTATTGACGTGTGCGAAAATATCCTATCCGTCAGTTTGAAAAGTATTGAGTACTTTGTTGCTCAACGTGTGTCGGTCTAAACCTTGGGGATGCGTAAGCAGCGGTACTGCGGTGTCCTTTGGTGTGTCTTCCGTCCAATTCCCTGCATGCATTACTTCCATTCCTTTGCCTGCTGGACCGTCCTTGTAGACCGAAGCTCTGCACTGTCGATGACCCCTCCAATGCTCGAGAAACGGTATGGGTGTCAACATGTGCCAATCAGTGTCGAACTCTTTTGATGATTAGAGTCCTCAGCACACGTACGGAAGGACAGCGGGTAGCGAGTGACGTCGCTCCGTCATTTTGCTGTCCTTGCATCTCTAGCTTCAGCCGTCGGAGATTCTGTCCGCAAGCCCTCCGCTTATTCCCGGGGGGATGAGAAACTAGCCGGTATGGTGCTGCACACTTGGTGTTTGCTGTCGATGAGCAAGTGAACAAGGGAACATCACCGCTTGGGATTTGGACGTTTCAAATTGCAGAACATCGGTGAGATAGGCGGTATTTCAAGGCATGTCGTTAACTGTGGATGCTGCCCCCCTCGTTCGTAGGTCGCACAAGAACCACGGGGGTGGATTTCACGATGGAGACCCTCCTAGAGCCTCACCTTTTTAGAGTTGCAAGCACACGGCGCAACTCCACTGTAAACCGTTCTTCGACCCTGGACGAGCCACTGGTTCCCGCGACACCAGTTGCATTTAAATGGACCAGAAAGAGAGTGGGATCTCGTGGGGTTCGACATCACAGCACATTATAATATAAACCACACCCAACCTTCTCGTCTAGCTGTCTTCCTGGATTATGTATATTGCATTGCTTGTTGTCCTGGTTCGATATTTTGTCAGCACAAATCACATTTCTTGTTTTGGTCATCTTGTAGGATTAGTCAAGAATGCGCCGCTTGAATCGGTTTTCACAGCCTCCCACGACTTGTACCGTGGTACTTTCACGGGAGAGTCTACCACCGGATCATGATTGATTGCAACTCGGCGCCCGTTGAGAAAAGTTAAGGGTTGTGGCTTCATGCAATTGTGTCCTGCTGGATGCGATGTCACGATGCGCGTCTTGACTCGCGGTTGCCGCAAAATCACTACTGCGTAACCTAGGTTGATTACAGGGGGCTCATGGATTCGGCAGTCGAATCCGGCAGTTGACATGTTCCTGCTGACAACAATTCCTACCTCTAGAGTTTTGCCTGGCTTTCCAGCCACCAGTGTCGCCGAGTTTTCAATTTACGATCAGTCATCCGAAGTTCGGCCGGGTCAACTGTGCGCTGTCTGGCCGTGCTCACACGGTGTATGTGCCAAATGCGTGTTTTTAATATGACTGAAAGTGTTACAGGCTGGAAGGGAACCATTTGACGCTGCGATGGAAGGGATGTGTGCAGGACGAAAGACAACTAACGCCAGCCTGAAAATTCTCAGGCGTCCGTTGTGACCCAACGTTCTGTGTGCAACTTGGCATATGCGGACTCTCACAGCCTGAACCGGGCTGTCATGCCTTATGGGCCGGTTCTTCAATTCAATCCCGAGTGTACAAACCTTCTACATAGTAATGCCCGCCAAGGTGCAGTTGGTAGGGTACCTCTACGCATATGTCACTGCCAGCGGGTAAGGGACAAAGCTTTGCTCGTGCTTCCGTAGTACAGATTGACTCTACGTACATATATTGGTAAGGGACCCTAAGCAATATGTGTGCCCGTATTGTGTCTGTTCCATGTTTGTTGAAACACTGGAACGGAATCAGGAACTTCGAGATGCAGCGCCAAGGTTGGGTGAACAGCAGTCAACGGCGTAATGTTTGAGAGGACGGTCTCTTTTTTGCTGAACTGCTGTGAATAGAAAAGGTTGTACCTCGATAACCTTATATTTGAAGTTCTTCCAAGCACATTCATGACGAGTTGTTAGTCCCTCGCTCGTTATTTAGAGAGGTCACATCCACAAATCTCCACCAGCGAAGAATCCCGATACCTTCAACGTTTCGTAGTCTGGCTTGCCTCAGTAGAAGCGGTATTGCAGCCTGTTCATTAGCTTTCGGTGTCTACAAGTCGCAAACGGAATGCTACCTAGGACTAGGTACCTCTAGTAAGCAAAAAGCATGAGGCCATGAGCAACAAACGTTCAGCAGTTTCCATCGTGCCAGTTGAGCACGAGCCAGCTTTGACCGGAGCAATCCGTACCGATCAGCTAAGTACCGCCTGGCCTAGCGCACTGTATTTCGTGATTTCGACGTCGCTTGCTGCGCGTCAACTTACAAAGTCGTTCTTTGACGTACCTCGCTACTTCCCTCAAGTTTCTCAAATTTCTTCGCGACCGTCCGCTGTGTCCGGCCGGCCTCGGTTTCCGCTCCTTTCCCTTATAATCAGTATCCACTCTTTCGCAACGCACCCAAAAATTCTAACCCACCCTCTTCCCTTTCCACCTTTTTCATCCCATTCCCAAACTGCCAGCCCGCAACTGAACACTCTGTGGCACCCTACCAACGTGACCACACTGAACTCCAAATTTCACCAACAGGCCGCAGCACAAAACCCGCCAGCTCCACTCACCAAACCCATCGTGCACTTCCATTTCCACCCCCATCTCTTTCTTGAGCCTCAACAGAGACTCCACTTCCAACCATCCTAGCTGGTTGTGGCTTTTCCCGGACTGACGGCTTTTGGCCCGCATCTGCACCAATCACTACTCGAAAGTGGAAAGCAAACAATTATCACCATCACCGGCGTCGACACGACATACTTTCTGTGAAGCCATCGTGAGATTTGTCGCTGAGGATAGATCACCAAACCCCGTGCGACCGGTCAATTCACCACCACATCTCCACCAGCGCGTAACTACCAAGTTCTATTGTTCGTTTTTTTCGCGTTTGACACGGTCTTGTGCCAACCCTTTCTCGACATCATCCTCGCGACTTTGTCTTTTTCCGTGTCTCTCACCAAGACCAAGAGGAACGACATCTGCAAAGCTAGACCAGCGGTACCCAACTAAAACAGTTTGGGCGATATTTTGTACTTACGCGACGGAGATTTCACGCGACGGACTATGGAAGGACCTCACTATTCGGCGAATGTTATAAACACAACATCGGGCGCCTCGTACCCATCGCAGAACGCGATATCACCTCAGCAGCTTTCTCAACAGCACCAACTGCCTCCTTTGCAACCCACCCATCCTTCGCATCCCGCCATGCAGAACCCGTACGGCAGTTACCCGCACACGCCTAGGACGTCGTCTACTCCCAACACGCCGGTCTCTGCCAACAACATGGCCGCGTATCCCCCCCCTCCTCAGGGCCAGCAGCAGCAGCAGCAGAATGCTGGCCGCGGGGGGTATATTATGCAGCAGAACCCTTACCAGCAGCAGCCCCAGCAACCCCAGCAGCAGCCCCAGCAGCAGCACTACCCGGTGACGTCTGGCATGATGCCTCAGTCGACGGCCGCGCCTGTGCACCCGCACCAGCAGCCTCTTGCACCCGCACCTTCTGCTGCTGGACGCGTGCCTCCAGTTCTTCGGCCCATGCCAGCTGCTGGAGTCATGCCCCAGCCCGGCATGAATTCTCCCTATGGCCAGAGCCCTATGATGCAGCAGCCCTCAATGTTGCCACAGGATGGAGAGCAGCCTACTCACGTGGTAGGTTCTCAGGGTCGCCGGGGCGTACTGCCTAGCGCTCCAGGACGTCCTCCTGCGCCAGCTGCTGGTACGGGTGTCACGAAGACCCAGATTCCCCAGAAGGACGCGGACGGCAAATTCCCATGCCCCCACTGTACCAAGACCTATCTCCACGCCAAGCATCTGAAGCGCCATCTCCTTCGACGTGAGTCCCACCTTCCATGCTACTATTTTGACTGCTTTCTGACATTAGTGTACAGACACCGGCGATCGACCCTACATGTGCTTCCTTTGCCATGATACGTTCTCCCGCAGTGACATTCTCAAGCGACACTTCCAAAAGTGCTCCATTCGTCGCGGCAACCCCACTGGAGCCAGCCATTTGTCTCACCCACAATCCCATGTTAAGAAGAATGCCGCGGCGCAACAGCAGGCTCAGCAGGCAGCTCAGCAACAAGTCCAGCAGCAGCAGCAGGTGCAGGCTCAATACCAGCCTCAGCAGCAACAACACCAAGTGAAGATGGAGGGTGACGGTGGTCAGATCAATGGTATGGGCCAGATGCCTCCTGTAACCGACAACATGGCTCAGTTCGGTCTCATCCCTGCCCAAGATGGTGTCAACAACCTGGTGAACAACCAGAACCAGATGTCTAGGTCCAGCAGCATCAATGGTCAGATGGACGATCGCAACCGTGACCGCCAGAGTATGCCGAGCATGCCAAACTCGAACGTCTCGACGCGTCCCGGTAGCTATGAACAGCCATACAACGGTGACGTCCAGAACAACATCAACCCACAACTTGCCAACTACAGCATGCCTCCGGCTCATGCTCAGAATGGTATGCCAATGTTCGGTGGAGCCAATCAGACCCAACAGTCCAACCTAGATTGGGCACAGATGTTCCAGGCTGGTAAGCACCCTCATTGCGCCCATGTCTACAGTGGTCTTCATTCTAACGTCACACAGATGCCGAGCGGAACAACCAAGCGAGACAATAGCGGGCTTACAGCCTGAAGCGGATGGTACCCCGGGCACCGATATCGTCACCCCGTCCACCGAATTCTACCCGATTGGGGTGTACCGGCGTCCATCGCCCCAACGAGCTCTCTTGATGACTCGAATAAGATCTGTAATCTTCTGAACCCACGGGGCCAGTCAGACTACACTCAACAAGAATCCCAACAAAACCTGTATTTTCACATCGACAATGTCGAATTCTTCTTGGTGAGGTACATTCACTTGAATGTGCACTCTGAATGCCGCACTTTTCTTCGCCGTGGGTGGTGAAGACTTTATTGGTATCTTTGGCCTGCATGCGATGTGTCGTGAGCTGTTATCAGGATCAAGCTCCGCAAGACAATCCTCCCATGGGGGCACTGGAGAAGATTCCTCTGCAAGTTCGAGTTTGTCTGGGACACGAGCCTGGCAGTCTCCCTTGGCCAACGGCAATTACCATGATGATGGGCATCCGCGACGACAGGGACTGCCAAGGCTACCAGCCTACAAAGCCAGTCACGTTTTTTTGCGAATCATGTGGCTTTGGCGTTTCTCGAAGCATCACCAGAAGCTCGAGTTTATCACGTTATCCGTATAAGGAGGCGGTACGAGACTGGTGTGGCATGTTGTGCTGCTCAGCAGGGCACTCGCTTGAGGAATCAGGATTGGTTAGAGACATTAATAGAGATCATGAGGGAGAGGTCTTTGACCTTGAGTAGCATCTTAGGTCGGCGGACGGGCTGCTTGGTCACCCGGCACCCGGCACCCGGCACCCGGGGTTCACAGTCGTAAAACATGGAGCTTGGCAACGGAAACGGCGGCAATCTGTGATTATAGCTGGGGGTGCATCTTGCATGGGCTGGCGTTAGACCCTTTTCCTGTTTTGAACGAGGCTTTTCCTCGTTATGTGTTTATGTTTTTTTTTGGTTTTCCTGATTGTTCATTCTTCCTAAAAGACAAAAGAGTTGAGAGGGCTCACTGCACCGAAAACGGAAGAGTTGTAAGAGTGTTCCTGTGGCACCGCATGACTTCGGCGAAATGGTGGCTTGGTTGTGTTCTTGCATCATGCCGATGGTATGGCAAGCTGCATGAGATACATTTTGTTTCTGAGGAGAAGAATAGAAATGAGTATTTCAATACGGGGAGGACGATATCGTACGGTTTTCTGTGAAAAGTGACAGTGACAGTATTCACATGCTCTAAAGATGGTAGCAAGAGTGGCAGGATGAACACAACATTCACAGGTGAAAGCGCTGAACACATATCTGTGAAGTGTATGACGTTCAAGAAGCACTAAGGCGCGACCTATTTTGGAAACTCTGCACGCCCTTAATGCATGTTGGTGCGTGATCAGGCAGTGCTGCAAGGTTGGCGCGAAACTGCGTCAACGGCTCACTGGCTGGCGGTGACTCGAGTATGTTATTCAGACATGCCTAGGGCTTTCGTGAAGCTAACGGGCCGTTGCCTGAATCTAGCACCACATGAACCACCAAAGGTGCCCTGTTATTTCCTCTCAATAACATGGATCTGGGGTTTGAACCGGTCCAGAGCCTCTTTGTCCGCCTCCGTGGGAGTGAACCCAAGTTTCTCCTCGACACTGTCTGACAGATAGAGTCCCACGGTTGCCCATGCGATGATACCTGCCCCGACGCCAATTCTTGTCAAACTCGACAGGTTGCGATAGGCTCTAAGTTTATTCTTAGTTTGGGGAAGTGAGTGAAGGGTCTTGTAGGGGGTTGGGCTTACTGCCAAAACGACATGGTGGAGGTAAGGTCGTGTTATGAGCAGATAGTCATGTTCTGAAGTCGGTTAGTTTGACTATTTCACCTAATCGTTGAGATGAGATTTACACACGTGGGAAGGAAGAGTCTGATTGTCTCACTGTGGGTGGTACCTCTAGGCTGTTTGAAGTCAACCTTGATATGTGCCACAGCTCATCAGCCACCAGCAGAAGTGGGTCGATTTGGGACAGCCGTTCAGGTACCGGAGAAATCCCGCCTCCGGGCGCAAGCAATTGGAAGCTCAGGCCAACCAAAATTTCCAGGAGACCTGGACCACCATTGCTGGCGTCGAATATCGCGACTTATCAGTACATCAAGGTGTTGGAGCGACCATTCTTGCTTCCCACCAGCAATCCAACATGGCGCCATCGACCAGAGCTCTTGGCCCATCATTGGGCTCCTTCCTGCTACCCAGCAGTCGATCAACACTCTCCTCCTCCTCTTCCCGCAGCAGCAGCCTCCTCCTCAGATCCCCGTCCACGACACCATCACAGCCCTTTTCAACCACCCCTACGCCTTCTAAACGACACACCTATATCGGCGCACGAAAGACCCGGGACGCCTCCAAACATCGAGGTGAATCTACAGTGCGACGAACCGGAACTCGCTGGCGACTATCCGTCTCCGACGATCCCCTCCCACGCCCGATTCCCAAGTCTGAGATCCCACAAGTGGCGACCGATCCAGACCATGGTCTCTGGGACTTCTTCTACTCCAGGGACAAGGTCATTCTGCCTCCCACGGAATTAGCCGAGTTTGGACGGGCATGGACGGTGCAGGAGCTGAGAGCGAAGAGCTGGGACGATCTGCATAAGCTGTGGTGGGTGTGTGTCAAGGAAAGGAATAGGATTGCCACGGCCGGCTATGAGCGGGAGAAGGGCGAGCTGGGGTTCGGGGCTAATGAGGAGGCGACCAGGGATGCTGAGGTAGGGAACACATGCATCTAGAGCAGGATCAGAGTGATGCTAACGGAGAGAAATCAACAGGTCAAATTGACAATGAAGCGCATACGCCACGTCCTGACGGAACGGTACTATACCTGGGAAGACGCCCGGGAACTGGCTGAGTTGGATCCCGAGATCAACCTGGCGGGAGGAGGCAAGAATGGGCCTGTCTTCGTGCCGAGCGAGTTCATGATTGAGGAGGAGGAGGAGACGCCCGAGATTAAGGCTGAGGAGGTTGAGGGCGAGGGTCAAGGCGAGAGGATTACGGGTCAGGCGGGACAAGGGGAAGTGAAGCTGAATGTTGATCCAAGCACGCTGCCGAACGCACCTGCTGCTGGAGCTGCCGCTGAGGCCAAGGAGGCTCCTCGGGTATAAGCATGAAGGCGCTCGGGAGTTGGATGGAATGTGTATCAATACTGTATATCTCATGGTCAAGCGAAAGGCCACCACCATACGTTGAGGTCATGGCATTGTAGAAATATGACTGGTAAGAAAGGCAGAGATGTCAACAGGCACCATTGTCATTAAGAGTCTTAGCAAGTAGAAAAAAGGACGACTTGTGAGTAGCATAGTGACTGGATTGGTACATGTAACTCTGGGCGCGCCTAACATGCCTTCCTTGAACATAGCTGGAGACTAGTGTATAGTAAACGGAGCTTGCTGGGCTTGAAATGCTAATTTGCACGCTTCGTGTCTCGGTTAACTTTATCCATACAGATTCAGCTTGATCACCCACAGCACAACCATGCTCGGAACGTCCTCAACTCTGTTCTGAGTAGGCCTCATGAGCAAACATTGGTCTCATATCCAACAACAACAACAGCCTCCCAATCCCACCATCCTCTCCGCATCCTGCCTTGCCATTGCCCTTCTCACTCAGCCCCCGACAGACACTAGTGAAAACATCGACCTTCTTGCCGAACCCCTTCAAGAGCCTTTCTGTCCCCAAATCATCATTTCCTCCACTTCTCCTCCGGCGCCAGCAATTCGCAAACTGGAGTACTATACTAAAGATATCCTCCAGTAGCTGCATAACAGGCTGCTGCCTCTTTCGCAACAACAAGGCGTCCATGATCTCATCCAGCACAGCCTCGTGTCTATCCCGCAACCTGTCTGGACCAGTGTGACTCCTCTCTTGATCACCGTCATCTGCCGGAGCAGAGAGAGAGCGCTCCAGATCATCAAGCCAGGCTTCAAAGCGAGTCCACGGCCCAGCAATGCCGGTGTCGAAGAAATACGCCGCCAGCCGGGTGATGAAATGATGTGCCTCCACTCGCAACCGGAGACTTGCCGGGTCCGCGTTACCGTCGCGAGAGACAATTTCACGGAAGAGGCTGTTGACGACGTAGAGCATACGCAGTACTTGCAGCAAGAAACGGAAGATCCGGTCATATTTGAACAGGGCAATGGGCGTCATTACCGGCCGCAGGGCAGAGGGCGGTTTATAGCTTAGCCGGAGGAAGTCAAGCGCATATAGGGAGTTGGGGTCCATGCATTTCTCGATCTCTTCGGGGGATAGATCCCGCACGGCGAAGGAGATGTCCATGTCTGGTGGTAATTCTGTCTTTGAAGCAGATGGCTGAGTGGGGTGGAAGGGCTCGTAGCTCTCTGCTAGGACGCCCATGAGCGCGAGGCGGAGTTCGGAGCTGGCAGGTGGCCAATTCTCCCGGCCGTTCAGGCGTAGACCCATTACACCGCCTGTAAGAGCTATTCCGGCGCGCCGTTCAGCTGTGTCAAGGTCCGGGTCGAAGAGGGCGTGGGAGAGGCGGGATACAAAGAGGCCATTCCCCAGCAAATGGTACTGCCGTTGGAGCCGGAGGTGTGAGCGGAGATTGTGAGCGCTGAATAGAAGGCGCGCACATTCTTTGTTGACTATCCTTGCTTGTGCGGATATGATGGGACCGAATGAGAGGAGCGGGAGGAGGGACCAGTGCGGATTGAAGTCTGTTGTGGCCAAGGAGGACATAGCCATGTCTGGTGCAAAAAGCTGAGAGACTAGAACGTCTTGCAGACGGTCATCTTGTGGTATGGCCTTCGGCGTCCTCGGCTGACTGAACATCTTCAGCATGTTGTCAGCCATTTGCCCTTCGTCCTTCCCGAAGAGCTGGAAGTCATAGCCGCCCTGGGATGTAGACGACTCGTTATCCCCATCATCTGCGGCTAGCGTCCTGGCTGTATTCTGCTCCAGGTAGCATGTTAACGCCTGCTCGTACTCCTTAGCCTTCATCTCGACCTCAGATATGGCTTCCCAGTCGAAATGCCACTCCAGTTTAGGTGGATTAGCAGTAATGACACCATCCGGCTTTGCTAAACGGTGGTCAGGATGATTGTCTCGAACAAATCGCAGGTTCCGACCCGTCTCAAACATCTCCTGGGCCACATCATCAGGTAAGAAAGACGGTATAGCCTCGGCATTGAGGAAGTAATCCGGCTCTTCCAGCTCAAAGCCCTGGTCATCCACCCACAGCTTATCCTCGACCCTGACAAACCCCTTTCCTGGGCGGTTCTTGGTGATAGCAATGCCTTTCTCTGCTCTTAGTCCTATCCACTCCCCCACCAAGTCCGTCCATGGCTTAGAGACAGCCCGTAAAACCTCACGTATGGTGTTGCGCAAAAATTCGCTCTTGTACTCGACGGTGTGAACCTCGTCGAATAGTAAGGATATGAGCTGCTCATCGGACCTAGATCGAGATAAGCGCTGTACCAAGTCCCGGAAGTAGACCAAAATAGAGCGTACAGGCTGGACGAGGGCTTGGAGTTGCAGGACGGATCGAACTCCTTCAGCACGAGCACCTAGCTCGGATTGAATTGTGAGGAGCAATCTATCGATCACATTGCCCATCGCTGTTCTGGCTGGACTAGCACGATGTGCATAGGTCTTCTCGATGAAAGTCCGGAGATGCCTGATGGAACCTCCACATGCTCTGCATGCATCGCTAAAGCCCTCTAGTGCTTGCCCAGAGTAACCCTGAAGTTTGATCGGTTCTGTAGTCCTCTCGAAACAGGATTTCGACGCATCCCATGCATAGAAAAGCGAGCTTCGGCCCAGAACCAGGTTCAAGAGTGAGGCGCAATACGTGCGATGATCAGTGGTTAAATATTTGTCATTGTCAAGGATTTTGAAGGGGCCGTCCTCGACAGCCAGAAGAGCATCAAATGCAGCCGGACCGGCCTCGCTTATGAAGGTTGATAGCGGTACTTGTTCGTTTCTCTGCTCGAATGTGGCCCATGTCTTGATCTCAGGGACGTGCTTGACTTTACTGCACTCCAGAAGCCATAAGTCGTCCACATCCTTTCCGAAAGTATCAAGCGTTACTGGTTCTTCAAATGATGGTTCGATCTTTTGTTTGACGTCTGGCAAGGGTGGGAGTTCAAGAAGTGGAGGTAGCCTGAAATAACCCTCGCTCGGCTTCTCCTCCACTAACCCAACAATATATTCAGGGGCCTCTCCTACGACATAGTCAGCAGGTTGGTCGTTCGTTAGAACCAGGTGAAGTGTAGTGGGAATTTACTATGAACATACTATGTACATCGAGAGAAAACATGCCCTCTGATTGCAGCTCGACGACTGCAGTGTCCAGCCATGTTGAAGATTTCCAAAAGTCTGGTATAGCAAAGACGTCCGAATCACCACCTCTTCGCTGGGCCATGGCTGGAAGCGACAGCCTTTACAAGCTGTTGAGATAGGCTTGATCCCGTGATATCGAAGATTAGAAGACGTCGGCTGCTCAAACGTAACGCGGCAAAGGTGATCGCGTCTGGGTGTGCCATTAAGGTTGTAGTCGCTAAAGTCTAGCTCTTTCCCCACAAAAGTGGGACGTACCTGCGTCAAAGCCACCTTCATCGGGGAAACCTCCGCCATGAGCTTGTGAAGGTTTGTGAGCGCAGAACTCAAGCTCCTCTGTCTCTTCCTTCGGTATGCTGTTCGGATCGATTCACGGCGTATTTCTAGTCGCGCAATTGTCAATAACTCGCTCGAAACAGCTTTAGATCAACGTAACAAATCAAGAAACATCAAGAACATCATAACAATATGCCTCCGAAGAAGAAGGGACGCGCCAGCGCTGTTGCAGCAACGCCATCCAGAGATAATGATTCAATGGACATAGACACCCCAGCAGCTTCGGAAACACCAACAGCGGCACCACCTCCCAAGACCCAAGGTCCAGCCTTTGACCCAAACGACCCATGGACGGAAGATGAATTAGCGTCGCTGCTGAAGGGCGTCATTGCCTGGAAGCCTGCCGGTAAGTTTCTCTTCTGCGAAGTCCATATTCGTGAATCCCGCCAACGAGATTACAGGCTGGCACAAGCATTTCCGTATGCTTGCTATTAGCGAACAAATGCGCAATCACGGATTCGATCCCGACGTCTTGCCTCACACCCGCATTCCTGGCATCTGGGCCAAGCTTCGAACGTTCTGGGACTTGGAACGCGCCGATGAAGTGGACAATTCGATTGACTACATTACCGATGAGAACTATGACCGCCGCTTCAAGGACTTTGAACTGCCATGGAATCAGTTCGGTGACTTGATCTTGGACCGAATGAAGGCATCGGACAGCGATGCACCCACAAGTCCCGCTCAGTGGAACTCGGATGCAGAGTCGGCCAAAAGTGAAGAGGAGGACGAAGAAGATACCGGCAGTCGACGAGGTCGGGGCAGGGACGCCACTACACCCGCTACCAAGAAGCGGAAGCGTGGAGACACTGCCGCTAGTGGTCGCGATGCGAGAGGCAGCACAGTCGACACGGAAGGCGAAACACCTGGGCCTCAGTCCAAGTCAGCCAGAAGCGCCCGAAGTGCTAAGAGAGCAGCTAGCAAGGCTGGCAAGGCCAAGGAAGAATCAGTGGACGTCGATACAGCAGATGAGGAGGAGGAGGAAGAAGAAGACGGTGATGAGGAAGATAGTAGCGATGGTGACGAGGAAGATGAGCAAACTGGGACACCCGCCACAAAACCTGCCAGAGGAGGCGGGAGGGGTCGTGGCAGAGGTCGGGGTACGAGGGGGAGAGGTAAAAACAAGGGACGGAACGGGTAGGACGCCGGCTACGTCCCAAAATTTTCAAAGCGAGGGACTACCTCGTTGTCTTACTTCTCCTGAAGGGGAGGTCACCATAGCCTGTCATCATCCGGCGTCTCTCTTTCCTCATAACGAGGAAAGACATTACACGATGTGTGCATTGCAGCGGACAGCGGAGAGCACAGAAGAGACTGGTAACAACAACAATATGCTATCGGCACCGGTAGCCCGGTGTAACAGCTCCTTCAGAAGCAGACATCGCGCTCTTCCTGAAGAATATTCTTAGCCCCCGGACCCGATGAAGACGACGAAGAGTGCGAAGGCGTGTTTCGACAGATGTGGATCTTGCTTGGCCACTGGAGGGGATGGCGATAAAGCAGCGTCATGACTTATGTCAAACTATCGTCGAACGTGCATAGTGGTTCTGGACACCCATATGAGGATGAGCCTGCCGATCTCTCAAACCATCACGAATGGCTGGTTCCGATGAAGAAGGGCATCTACTGAGAGGATCAAGATGCGCTGAAGGGAAGCAAGCGCAGACGACGTGCAGGCCCGAACTTTATGATCATGGCCAAGTCACCCATCAATGGGTGATGGGAGCAGAGGTTGCCTTGATCATGTCCGTCTCCGGATGATGTGTAGGTACCGACTGGGGGGCCAGGACGGATGTATGGCTGCATAGAGGTTAGTAGGCACTTGGTGAGAGGATACCAGCTCAAGCTAGACTGTACCACTGGAAACACCCAAGTCAAAACATGCCCATGACGATAGAACTCCATTCTTAGAACATATCAGATTACACAGGTATCAAAAAACCCGTTTCTAGAACGATCAGTATCTGCTCAATACCTGCATCATGTAGCAGGTACGTACGTACCTTACTTAGCCTTGAGTTGCCCCGCATCCATCAAGGTCCCTCCAAAAAAAAAAGGGGAACGTAAACCAACGCGTAAACTAGGTGCTTTTGAACCTCTTTGACGTGAAGGTGCACATATCATGTAAATAGCAACAGGCGCGGAAATAATGACAACCAGGCGGATGAGGCCGTAACCTACAAACTGACTATGTCGCGTAACACTACCGTTCCAGCCTCGGCTAGGAGCCTTTCTCTCACAGAAGAGCTAGAAAAACTGGAACAGCAAATCACCCTGACTCTCCAGGAGATTGACAGCAACTTCAGCAAAACCCACCGCATCGTCACATCAAGCATCCTGCCTCTGGTCGAACAGTATGGAGAGCATTCGAAAGCTGTGTGGGAGTCCTCCAAGTTTTGGAAGCAATTTTTCGAGGCCTCGGCGAACGTCTCGCTCTCTAACTATGAGCAAATCGTCAACGAGGAGGACACCGCACACGAGACGACAAACGATGACTTGACGAGCCATGACGACACCGCCGACGGTGAGCAGCGCACTCCTCAGCGGCACAACCAGGCCGAAGACAACACCGTCACACAACTGCTTGAGGGTGATTCTAGCGATTTTCAAGACCATCAAGACGGCTCGTTTTCGCCGAATGACGGCGAGACTCTTACTGGGAGCACGCCCCGTCCGCCAAAGACCAAATCGATGAACATTATACCTCAGTTCGCAGGCTTAGACTCGCCGTATGACCTGCTACGACAAGAAATGAAAACCGAAAGTGGGCAAGCGAGCGGCGCAAACGACGACTCTGAAGATGACACAGAACTTCTCTTTCAACAACACACAGCTCGCCTACCCAACATGGATCTCACACCGCGAACATCCCTCGTACCAGGCGAACGGCCCAATCTCCAAAACCAGGATTCCCAGATCCTCTTCTCGGGCATGAAACCAAAATCCCAAGACCCCATCATGCACCGCATACTAGACAAGAACTACCGACTCCTGGCCACTCCTATGAAGGGGTACACCGGGTTACCGCCACCAGGCGTATCACCAATTCGATGGCATGTGACGTCGAACAAACCCGCCTCACCGGACAAGGGCAAGGAGAAAGAGACGACAAGACCGATCTGGGCGGATAGTCCCACGTCTTCACCGGAGATCGCCATGCCCAAGCTCCGGAGCGCAGCGTTCATGTCGCCGGTGCGGGTGCCGAAATACAAATCCCAGCTGACGACGGGGCCAAGGACGCCGGGCGTCAGCGTCCAGACGCCTGCTACGGGAAGGAAGACGAGGGATGTCTATTCCACGCGGCAGGAGAGCCAGAAGGGCGAGACGCCGTTGGCGGAGAAGTATGGACAGACGGATGATATCACCTGGAGCGATGACGAGGATGAGGATATCTACGGGGGAATGAGTCCGCCCAAGACGATCAACTTTGCGGTGCCGCCCAGTAAACTTCTACAGACGCCTGGTACGTGTTTCTCAAATTGGGTAATGCAGATGCGATGTGTTTTGGTTGCTAACTTTGTGATTGTGGTATAGCACGAGAAGCGAGTAAGCGGATCGTGGAGGATTTACTCCTGACGGCCGGGGATGTGCCGGACGAGGGCGAGTATAGTCCTACCATGGTCAAAATGAACCCGGATATTCTGGATGATACATTTTAGACCTGAAAATCATGGATGTCATATCACGAAAAGCTAGTGGGACGAAGTTGTACGAGATATGATGTATTAAATGTCGGGAATGATACCCCTTCTCATTATTGAGGCGTAGCAATAGCTAACAGTACATAAAAATCGGGTACATCATGGTGTACCAGTGATGATAATCCCAACTAAACCAAGTAAGAACATGTTTGGTATCAAACAAACAAAGAAAGCCACTTTTCCTGTTCCCTTTCGCTATCGCTAATATTGCAGTTCAGCTAATCCAAACGCCTTTGCGCCTCGTCTCCCCGCAGCTCCATCGTTGGGAGCCACCACGGGAGTCTCATGTCGTGAAGCCATTGCGATGGCTGAGGTTGTGGCAGGTGTCCCCGCCTCGAGTTGAGGTGGATGCCCTCAGTTCATCATCTTGATCATCGGCATGGTCATCTTGACAGGGTTCGGAGTCGCCTTGTCCTTGGACGCCTTCTGACGCTGGGCATCCAGACTGGAGCGGTTGGAGCGGGTGAATCTGGACTTGAGCTGGCTGAAGGTGCTGTTGGTGGATTTTATGGACGAGGCAGCGGAGGACTTCTTGCTGACCGAAGCGGACCGCCGACTTTGCTCTTGGTAGTGGGCGCCGAGGATCTCAGCGGCGAGGGAGGCGTTGTTGCCGAAGAAGGGGATGTTGTAGGTTTCCGGCATTTTGAAGGTTTGTGTGGTTATGTTGGTGTTTGTGATGATTGGTAGTATAGAGATTTTTGGTCGGGTTAGGTGTTGTATAAGTGGTAGACCGTGAAGCAGTTGTGGTTGATCTGGTAGAGGATCGTGTGTGTCTGGTATGTGTGTATTGATGCTTGTTTGTTGTCTGATGCCATGAGGCTAGGTGATGCCTTGAGATGGGATCCCAAGCCTTCTACTTATACAAATCGACTCTCCATGCCTCGACGGCAAGCAACGGCATCAACCCAAACAATGTCCAGCCCTATGATCCGCGAAGCAACCTCCTCGTGCTCTGCTCCTCCACATCGAGCCGCCTGAACTGGAAAGTATACCCACCTGATCTCCAGAATTCGTTCCAATATGTAACCCGGATGAGCACATGTTGCCAAGTTGACTCATGGCCGTGTCCCTGGCCAGGCTCTTGAGCCTCCATGGAGGAGCCTACGATGGATACGTAGCGGGTGGCACGCGGCTTTGGGCATGTGGTACGTAAGGCGTGCGGGCATTGGCCAATGGCTGTGCATAGCCTTACAGAAACTTCATGTTAATACCAGAAATGGCACGCCGCTCAGTGAGTCTCAGGTACGCGTGGACCCACGTTTAGCCGGCGTAAGTGTCATCATCCTGATCGTGAAAATAAAGTAGAGGCTAGTGACCTTGGCTTTTTTGTTGCATTCGGCGGACGGCGAGCCCTACCAGGCTAGCAAGATGGGCTGAGCTTTTCCTGTTTTGGTGCGCAATTGCGCCAGGGACTTTGCCTATTCTGTGGTCCGCCAGGGGTAACTGGTTCCATGCCTTTTGTTGCCTGGTGACAAGAGGGTGCCTAACTCCAGGCTACACGTACAAAATTACGGTTGACCAATACGTAAAGCTTCAAGCTCAAGCCAGCACCCTAGTGAGACGTCTATGAGAATGTAGTAAGACATCCTCCCACGGTGAAGACTCACAACATCGGTGAATGTCCCTGCTATGCACTAACAAGGTACTTGGATGGAAATGCAACATCAAGAATGCTGCTACACAGTACCTTGATGACCTGGCACTGGCAAAGATTCTTGCCACGATCAATAACAACAAGACGACGTTTTTCCGTGCCCTTGCTTGTTGTATGTTCAAGCGAAAGAATCTTCACGATGTCTTCAAGAACCCCTGTTGTCGAACGGATATCGTCGCTTTGGTCCATGTCTCAGGACTCCATGTAAATTTTTTCCAAGGGGTATTATATCATGAAAACCACCATGATCGAAAATCTCTTCAAAAATACAACGTCGTCGTGGTTTTGGAGATCCAGACACAGCCTCAGTATCCACATACCGTCTTGTACCGGCCCCGCTTCGCTCCCGGATCCGATTCTGGTGGGTTCTCGGTCCGGATATTGACGGATTTATGTGGGCAGGCCAGGCCATCGTGAAAAACTTCAAATCTAGGGGGTGTTCGTTCTTAATTTCGGTCATGTTCGATTGTGTTTCGCAAGGTTGCAGTCCATGGGAGAAAGACTTCGCACACGTGTATGATCTCTGCGTCGTCACCACACGGCATCTGCTTCCCAGTGAGCGTCTATGCATTAAGCCCAGTCGTAAACGACACGCCAGTGACCACCACATAATGAGATGGTGACGTAACTCTTGGCGTCAACCACGTGCAGTGTTGATTTTCGCGTCTTTCAAGAGACAAGCTTTGATACACTAATCATTTCCGCTAGCCAGCCGTGGGCCTCAAGGTTGTTCTGGGTTGCCCAGATAGGTTAGTGTAAGCGACATTAAGACCAGGGAGGCTTCACGCTGGTACACTGTGGATTTCGAAAGTCGTCTGTTTTGGTGATTCCTAACGCTGAAGGGTTTCAATGACCGCACATCTACAACAACACGGGTAGCCATAACGCCATGCATGCTGCTTCTTTATCTCTGCCCGTCCAACATCAAACAAGGCCTAATTCTCGTCGAAGCTATAAAATAGGAGCAAGGAAATACTCCAGAATACGATATGCCAGTTTGTAATACCGTTCCGCCACGTCTAGGCCGTCGACCGGGATGTCCAGCGTGTATTCACCTCCCTCCACCTCGTCCAACAATTCTCGGAGGCGCGAGAGGGTGCTAGGCGTTGCAACGAGCCGTTCTAGAGCCTTCTTGTCATAGACTTGTTGCAGCACATCTCCGTCCACGTGCATGCTATCCGGCCTCAACGTCGGCTCCGGATCGAACTCGGTCATCTCATTGATCCCTCGTTGAGGTATTGAGAACGCGTATATCTGTTTGTCGGTGAAGGCCAAGTTCTGGATAAATCGTAGGACGTGCGTGATTTCCCGCGTCAAGAGTGTGAACTGATGCATGGACCCATCAAGGCTGACGCCGAGTATTTCAGCATCGTCGATGGTCATGGCAATCCGACCGTAGCGCGGTCTACGTGCATCTTGCTCCCAGAATGGCCTTGTCCTTCCCCGTCGAAATGTGCGTATTGAAGCCTTCAGGTCGGCTTCAAAGATGACCTGCAGGTCCTTTTCTGGAACCTGCCAAGGTACCCACAGGCCTGTCACACCACAGTCTCTATCAGAGACTAGCATCAGACTCGTTGCTGGGTCAAGCTGTGATTTTGTGCCTACTTCTATCATGTGGACGGTGTGTCGATGCCGAGCCTCGGTGTGGAGGAGCTTGCATGTAGCCGTTGTCTCGATGCCGGTCACGCGTGGAGGCTCTATGACTTCCAACGAGTGACTGTTCGTTAGGGCCACAAGCTTGCCGTTCACCATCTTGAGCGACGTTGCTGGTGAATCCAGTTCGTACGAGTCGATGCTCTTGAGCTTCCTGTCGTTACGATCCAGAATTTCCCACACGATCTTTCTGCCCGTGCAATAGATCACAAAGTCCTCAAAGCCTAGGACAGCATAAACAGGCCGGACGAGCCCTTTCCTCCTGAAGCGCGTCCGGTATCGTATCTTTGGTGTGGCCCCGTTTTGTGCTCCCGTTGCCGTCTCCTTTTCAGCTGACACGACGATGACTTCCCCTCGTTCGCCTTGACCTATCGCCACAATGAGGAAACGCCAGACACTGTTGTCTATTTTGAACTCCCAATCTGACAGACCGTATATCTTGTCGCCCGTTTTCCCCAAACCCTTAATGTACGGAACTGCTGCACCGTGATTATCGGTAGGTTTGCTCAGATCCTCCCCAGTGTCTGGATCCACAAACATCAAAGCCGGCTGATCGTTTCTGGTCACCGCAACCACCAGGCATTTCAGGTGGTGGGAGTACATGACCCTTGTGGGAGTGCCGTCCACGGGTATGGGACGATGTGCTGGTCCTGGCTTGAGACACAGCTCGCTAAACAGAACGCGTGGTCCGGACAGAAGTAGCAGCGATATCGTACCGTCTCGGTCGGACAAAAGGTTCCTGGGGAGAACCGTCACGGCATCTACTGCCGGACACTGAGCTCCAGGGTTACTTGCATCGACCGGCCAAATTTGGTGCTTAACGCCCGCCACGCCATCGTGAAGTATAGTCGGGGCGTCGGTGCTGGCTATCAATAAGAGACGAGAGTCGATCGTCACGAGTAGCATCGGGCTGGCACCTGGCTCGCTTGCCACGCATACTCTTGCTGTTGAGGAACCGAGCCGCTCCGTCCTCTGCCAGACTAGTATACCAGTCGTGTCCAGCAGGATCGTGGACACCTCGCCGTTTCGGAAGCCAGCCACGATGACCTGTCCGCTGTCGTGGAGACATGAGGCGACACTGTCAATAGGCTCCACAGAAGCGGGAGAGCCGTCTATTCCATTGTTTGGGAGCAGCGAAACTGTTCCAGGTAAGTACATACCACGGTATATGTGACCAGCAGTTCAGGGGTGCTTACAAGTATAGGGATCAAACTTTTCCAGGTCATCAAATCTTTCACCGCCTATCTTCGCTCGTGCCAGCAACGGGCACCGGTCTTGCCACAGACCAGCGAGCAACTCCACCGTGTCGTCTTGATGTTGGCAAAGTGACACACAATTCACTTCGGCATCGACTTGGAAGGACTGGACCAGATTCACAGAACGGGCCGGATGCTCAATACGGAAGATATGAATGGCAAAGCGGGAATCCTGGTGGTGTGTTGAGATGGCTATAACCCCATTGCATATAGCGGCGTCTAGAATGAATGCTGAGCCAATGTCGTCAAATGTTCCAAAGGAGCTTCTGGAGCTAAGCTTTATGTCAGTGGTCCTATCCGGATAGCAGTTGCTACAAAACGAGAAGACATACCAGAACGTGTCACCGACAACGACGATGAACTTTTCCGTGACCTGGATGATCATGTCCCTTGCTGTCGCTGCTGCTAGTGTGCGAGACGACTCGTCGTATGGTGATTCAGTCTCATTCTCATCTGCTTGAGACAAATCTTCAGTCAGACGGACTGCCACCGTCTGCCCCGGCAGCGACAGCAGTAGGTCAAAGGCATTGAGGCTTGAGGACCGCGCTGGAAGCAGCCATGATTGCTTAACGCCTAAGCCGCACTCCATCTCCAGTCCGATTTTCGCTTGCAGACCATAACGATATTCTGTGACTGTTCCTTTGGCGCCTCGTCCCGAGGTGCAGAAGACGCGGTCGGGTCTCGATGGAGTGCTATCCGTCCACGGAACCATATGAGTACCCGCAGCGCCGACCTCTTGGTTCCATGTTGAAAATTCGTCAGTCGTGGACATATCAACGACCGGTGACCAGTTCGGAAGGGTCCCAAGTGGTATGGCATCTTCCCTGGGTCGGAACTGTGAGTATGGCAAGTTAGCATCGTGGCATAGCTGGAACGAGAATATGTCGCGGGCAGGCTGGTCTGACCTTGTACATGGCCCCGGGTCCTGAATCTCCACCCATTATGAGAATGTCCGAGTCCACGTCGTAGAGGCAGGCGAAGGCGGTAGAGATGTTGCAGTCGAACTTGTCCATGTAGTTACTTTCAGCGGGGCAACCTTCAGAATCGACCTGGAGGTAGTACACCAGGCCGTCCTCGCGTGCCAGAAAGACGCAGTCATTATACCGCAACCAATCGGCCAGCCTGTACGGCCGTGCCCATGCCGTCCACAATGGTTGGTTCCGGCCGTGGTAGTTGGTTGTAGCAGGTCGCAAAGAGACGTCAAAGCCAACCCATTCCGGGGCGCCGTGCAACAAATCGGTACAGATCACGATCTGCTCTTCCGACACAAACATGAAAGCGGAGCAGACCTTCAAGGGGATAACCAACAGAGGCATTTGATGTTCGCTCGGCATCCCTATGCCTTTCTTTTCCTCGGCAAACACGTCCCGCAGGTTATCGCCCAGCTCCCATTCATATGTCACCAACTTCGATCGGCCATTCTTGACCATAATGAGGAGGAGGATGATGTGATGGTCATCCCCCGGTCTCGGGTGAAGAAACACCATCTTGTGTATGACACCCTGGACGCTCCGTAGACGATATGATTTTACCGGCGAGAGGGGTTCGTCTCGTCTTGACTGCTCGTTAAGTTGTTGAAACGATTCAAGCTCGTGGATTTCGAAACTTTTGTCAGGGCCACCCAAGGCCAAATACCGTGAGCTTGGATCGACCGCCACATGGAACCCCGGATAAGACAAGAGGTCTTTCCTCGAAGATTCGTAGACAACCTGGGCCCATGCCAAGGCTCCGTCAGAATCAGTGCGGAGATACAGGAAAACCGTGTCGCCGGTCTCTAGCACCAGTAGCAGCATCTGAGGCGGCAACAGGGCGTGGTCCGATGGCGCGCCTTCGGTCGGATCTTCGACATCGCTCATGTTGACATCGCTATCCTCGGACTTGATCCCGGGGCTGGGTGGCTTGGAGCCCTCCTTGTCCTTGCCATCATCCGACAGCTTACCCACTACGACAGCATTCCGGATACGACTCCCAAAGTCGTTTCTGCGAATAATTTCCTCAAGCTGCCCGTCCCGCCGGAGCTCGCATATCTGGACGTAGTGATCCTGCGGTAAGTGTTAGTCTTGAGCTGAGTTTAACTCACCTCAGAGGCCTCCTGAAAGTGCACTCACCCCTACGAAGGCCACATCTCTTTGGTGGGATGACCTAAGCCTAACTGGCAGGATGAAGTGTGCAAGTTGACTCTCCGCTACGGTCCTGGTCAATAGCCCACAACTAGGTGGTCTCTGTGACACGAGCTTGGGAGCTGGTTGCTTGGCCATAGATTTGAGGGCGGCGTGAACGTTCACTGTCTCCGTAACCCATTGCCCGTCCCGGAAGACCGTCGTCTGTATATGTGCATCCATAGTGTCAAAAGGCTACGATTAGCAGCTCGTGAGGACTTCGCTTCATTCCTGGGAGAAGTCAGCTAGGTCAGAACCGGTTCGAGATGCGGCCGAGGTTGCTGGAAATATGTGAGAGGCTGCTTTACTATTCGATATGCGGAGACTTCCACCACGTAGTGGCTCTCGTAACATTGACCAACCAGTGGCCGGCCTCAGTTTGCAGACTGTAGGTCGCTGGTGAGGACGGGAGGGATCGATGACTTTGGTGGAAAAGTGAAGTATCGACCAAGCAGAGAAGAGCGAGTGTTAATAAAAGAGTTGAGAGTCCGACAGAAACTCAGAGGGTTGCCATTCCGCAGAGACCGTCCAACAGTGGTCTCTCCTTCGCAGGGCCAGCTAAGAGACCACCCCAAGCTGTGGAGACGCGCAGCTCCGCCAGTTGTCCTTCAAATTGGCCACCGTCGAGGTCATCAATACTCGATCGCACGAAGGATGTTCAAGGAAAGTAGGTGTGTCGTCCTGGCGATCAGTGGGAAGGCGTAAACCCAATGGAACACCCAGCGCAGGGCAGCAGGTGTGACCAGCAAAGTAAGGTCAGGTAGGTATGTACCTGACCAAGTAGCTCTCACGACCGGGATCCACAATACGATTCCCGCCGGGTACCTCTAGGTTGCCTCAACGAGATAAGGCCAAGGTGGTATACACACGACCAAAAAAGCCCGGGGCTAGTGCTTATTGAAGAGTGACAGATGAAAATAAGGTACACTATGTCGTTCTTTCCGAAAGTGTCGGTTGTCGACGTTGGTCAATCTTTCTTGACCTTGATGTTTAGGTGGGATGGCAGGTTTGTCGCTGCGCTGGCATTGGTTTAGGCTCTTGTTAGAGAGGGAGGGAGCGGCCTTTAGCGGGAGAGCTTGGACTGTGGGACTGCTTGGAGACAGGACTTGGACGGGAATTAGGCACGAGTGGATAAGCGCAACTGGCCTTTTCAGTATAAGGTACCTAGGTAGTACTGGGAGGTACCTTAGCTGTGGGCACGTCGTCGCGAAGGAAAGTGAAGCAATTACTGGAAGACATGGTTGGAAACTATGTGAGCAACGCAGCATGAATGTACGGAAGCTGGACACGCCTACAGCTCCTGTGATCGACCTCTCCTTCCAAATGCTCCTAATCACCAGGCGGGCCAGACCAACCTGGAAGTCACGGATGGGGCCGCTCGGATGGACAGTCCCCTGTTGTGTTCCTTAATTCAACGACTTCGACCGAATTCCTGGATTGAATCCTCGAATACGGCTCGTTGAAGTCAATCCTGGTTCCTTATGCCTTCACCTGCTGCCAGCAAGACGCATGCTCCCTGCGTATGACGCAGATGTGGTCCGATTTATGTCGCCCTATAAGGTCGTCTCAGGCTGGCGTCTCTTAAGATCTTCATCAACACAACGTTACGTTTCCGCCTAAGGAACCATGGCCTTCGTGTGAGGCTTGATCTGTAACAGTCTTACGCCAGGGTCCATACGTATCGTGTTTACTTCCATCCTATCGTACGGCTTGCCCTGGAGTGGCATACCCTGGTGCCTTGTTCGAAGGGGATGATGTCGACATCTGCACAACTATGACGGGTAGTAGCGAAGAAGACCCTGGAGTACCCGAGGTCGTTCTGCACGGAAAGTCTGGTCATTGCATATCGGCTTCCACATGGGCAATGCAAGCAGGCCCTACAGAAGGCACTTAGTTGTTCAGCGCCACTATGTCGGGATGACTCTCGGGAGATTTCACACGTGGTGGTGAAGGCCTCATGCCACGCTAAACCGGAGCACAACAGCCCCGATAGTCCCCAAAGCCAGCATCGTATTCGCTGTTGTTCGACTACATGGACCAACGATCTACGCGTAAGCCACGAAATTCCCTCGAGTCTCGTCGGGCGGTTCTCACGTAGATGATAGATCACATTGCGGACCGATCCGATCGCTGCTTTGTCAAGTTCTCCAGTCCTGATCGGACGATCATTGCGCGTCCCATATGTCTCAACCCAGACTGAGGCTTTCTTTGTGTACGGCGTCCGGAAGCACCGATGCATGGTATCGGGAATTGTGTAGAACTGACCGGCACCGAACCCGTCACCAGTAACTTTGAAGCTGTCCAAGACAACGTCATAATCCTCACACAAGAAAATGCAGACCGTAACAACACAATCGTACTGTCAAAAAAGCAAATATCTGTGTAGCTGGTCGTACCTGGCTCCGGATGATACAATTGGCTGGATTTGGCAACTTGGGGCTAATGCGTCTTACGTCACCCAATTAGATGTCTTGTTGGTCGCAGCGAGCGCTGTGGCTTTTCATCGGTTAGTGGCAGCGACAGATACAGATTTGGCATCAGTTAATCTATAACTTTGCATTTACTATAGTACAACCATCTCGAAAGCCTTTTTGCAAGCGATTCTTGGTGTGTGGCCGTGTTGATCAACCAATTCATTGCTAAGGTATTTCGGTTCTGAGACTTGGTCCCACGACGTGCACACTTTCAGGGTCCTATTCACGGCAGTAAATCAGACTCCTAGTCTAACCAATGACCAAGGATACACACATCGGACGCTCTTCTCATTGCCGTTACCACCACCATAGGCTTCCAAGAACAGCCTGTTGGATTAGGAAGTACTCTCTGAGACCGGGAAACCTACATTCGAGGACGTAGAGCTGACGAGGCTGTGAAAGCCTCGTAATCGTGAAGGTCGGGAGGGGAGAGGGACATACCTCTGGTCGTTTAGTAGTATACTGTCGGGTTAGCGGTTGGACCCTTGAACAGTTCGATGGAACCAGGCCTGGGGGGTCTGGATGGCAGCACGGGATTAGAGCCGCCACCCAAGGAGAAGACTGCTTGGGAGTCCGAGAAGTTTCAGGCTGTTGAAGAAGCATGCAAATGGAGAGACCTTGATAAGCTGCGAAAGCTTGCTGAGTCAGAAGGAGGATTTCTCGCTGATGAACTACGACAACAAGCCTGTATGTCTCCTCAACCCGGATGAGATAGTACGGTCTGATAGCATTTCGAGCCTACCACTGACCGTACTCCAGGGCCGATCCTCCTGGGTCTCGGTCCAGACGTCCCAACCCCAGCCGATAGCTGGAATGAGCTCCCAAGACACCAAGATGAAGATCAAGTCCAACTAGATGTGGACCGAGCTTTCGTCTACTACCCGAAAGGTATCTTCCCCTTTTCTCTGGATCTCGTATCGTTTCCCAAGCATTTACTGACAAAGCCACCAGATCAGACATCCACGCAACTAGAGATCCAGAAGGCCCAGCTTTCCTCGTTGATTATCTCCATCCTCCGCACATACCCCTACCTCCACTACTTCCAAGGCTATCATGACATCTCCCAAGTCCTCCTACTCGTCCTCCCCGCTCGTCTCCTCCCCACCGCTTTGGCTCGACTCTCCATCCTCCGCATCCGGGATTTCATGCTCCCCAAACTGGATCCGGCCATTGCCCAGCTCCGTCTGATCCCAGATATCCTCCGGGGCGCCGATCCCAAACTCTACCGTCACCTCTCTGGCACTGAGCCCTTCTTTGCTCTGTCCGGGACCCTGACGATGTATGCCCACGACATCACCACTCTCGGGGAGATCAGCCGGCTCTTCGACGTGTTACTGGCCCGGGAGCCGGTGTTTAGTGTCTATATGTTCGCCACCATTGTTATTTCGCGAAGGGCGGAGTTGTTCGAGGTGGAGGAGGATGAACCGGAGATGCTGCATTCTATACTGAGCAAACTGCCCAAGCCATTAGACCTGGATCGTCTTATTGCTGAGGCAGTAAGTTTGATGGAGAGGCATCCGCCAGAGGGACTGAGGGCTTGGAAAGGGATCAGCAGCGCAAGCGTGCTGAAGACGGCACGGGATGTCAATGCTTGTTGTATGCAGACCTTAGAGGATGGGGAGCGATGGTTTGGGCAGCAGAGTAGGGAGATTCTGTGGCAGAGGAGGATGAGAGCGGCCAGGGGGTTGGTGTGGAAGCATAGACGGCCCATGGGCATGGCTGGGTTGGCGGTCTTGGTGGGCCTTGTCGCTATGCTGGCTAGGAGGGAAACGGGAATGGGAGTTACTGGGTGGTTGGCGGCGATATTGGCGAGGTGGGTTAGGTAAATCGACCGGTGTCGACCTAATGGGCAGGAATGAAAACAGGCAAAGGCGAGAGGCCAAAAATCACTGTGTATATTATGTATCAAGGCATGCTTGACGACGGCGCGTATTTCATCCTAGCTAGCTCAGTCATAGTTGCAGAACAACGGGTGGGTGTAGTCGATAGACCCTTTTAGCAAGCATTTAGCAAGCAGAGAGGGACACCGATGGGAGCCGCTTATGAGACTAGGACGTAAGGAACTTATCGTGCATTGTTGGTGAACGGACCTCAAGAACCTTTGCCCTACCTTGAAGGCACGCCCATGCTGTAAGTTACTACGCATTCTCCTGAAACGCCGCCTTCAGCTTCTCGAAATGCTCCTGCTGATCGCTCGCCAACTTCCCACTAACATCGCTGATGATGGTCAGAATCAAGCTGTAATTGTTGTACAGAAACCGCTCCCTTTTCCTCTTGTCAGTCCCAAAACAGGCCTGACTCCACTTCGTCAGGAAAGCCTCCACCACACTCCTCAAACGGCCGAGACTGGACACCACGGGCTCATCGTCGCCTGCTTCGGCGCTTAGGGCCAAGATTCCCTGCAGCAACTGACCAAACCGTTGCGTGACGACGTGTGGCGCGGCAGTCGCTTGTTTCTTGTTGGCTGCTGTGATGGGAAGGGCAGCAACACTCTCACAGTGAGCGTCCATGACGGCTTGCAGACGCGGCCAGAGGAGCATAGCGGTGCCGTTAACGTAGCCGTCGGCGGCTGGAATGCGACGACGCTGAAGCTCAAAAGCTAGGTGGCTGTTCAGTCTCACGCAGAGGAGCAAGCCCAGGGTGTCCATGGAGTCGTGAGTCAAAGTCTTGGTCAAATTCTGGCCGAGAGTAAAGGTAGGCTCGAAAATGTAGTTGAAGTGGCGATTGATGGTCGGTATGCTAAGGGCGGGAGTGAAAAAGGCGGCAAGGAAAGTGTATTCCGCGCTTGCATTGTCCACCAAGGCAAGGTTGAAGTTACGAAAAATGGTTTCCAAGTAGTGTGTTTGTTGATCCTCTTCTGCGACGTAGGAGGATATGGCCGTTTGGTCCATAGTCTTCAGCACTTCGATCCGTCGACCTAGATTGAAAGCATCGTGTGGCTGACCCTGCGTCTTGGCGCCAGCAGACAAAACGGTTGTCTTCCTGGAACTGTCTTCGTGGCCCAAGACATCACTCTTGTCCAAGTGGTGAAGCTTGAGCTTCATCAGAGCTTTCTCGTAGCGGGTAAACTGGTTGACATAGTACCATCGCATTGTATTCATGTAAGCAAGGCATATCTCCTCAGCCAGCGTTGCATGATGTTTGTGGAGGAATGTATATAGGTCCTTGAACCGAAGGAAGTTGGTCTGTTGGATAATCTGAGCGTTGATATGAGGTGACCTCAGAGCCTTGATTTGGACTACAATGAAGTCACGTATTCGCTCGACAGCCTAATCAGAGATTAGCTCCCTCTTGGGAAAGGAAAACGAAAGAAAGAAAGACGAGTTGGAGACTGACCTTGAGCGTCAGCTTTTCAAGCAAGGGCCCGAGATCAGCCATGGCCTTGCTTTCTACCTGTGCAGCATTCTTCTCATGCGCTGCCGTTCGCTTGTCCAGCTCGGATAGCAGCTTCACCCATGATTCGTCAATATGTGCCTCAGATATTCTAGAGACCATGTCCGGCGAAACGCTCAACTCCTCAACAATAGGTCCCAACCCCTTTTCTACCGCCTTTCTATTGTCCAACCTCACCGTCAAGGCGGTCGACCTTGCTTGAAGAGACTCGATATCCGCTGACACAGCAGCCAGGTCGTTGCGGAAGCTCGTAAGATTGGTCTCGACGGAATTCAGTATGTCGTCGCATGCTCGTATTGATCGGTGCAGTTCTTCGAATTTACTCCTATCGCGCTCATCTGTGAAGCGACCCGTAAGCACAAACATCCAGCGGCGCAATGGGAAACCCCGTTATGACACAGAACGTACATTCTTCGATTGACTGCGATCTATATACATCCCCACCGTCTGACGGGTCTATTGAGGCAAACTCGCGCAACGACAAGCCACCGAAGTCGAAATCTAAGTCCAACGCATCATCTGTGATTGTGCTCTGCGGCTCGTCCTGGACTGTTAAACCATTTGGCTTTGGCCCGAGAATGGTTTCAAGCACTATTTCAGGATCTGGACCCTCTGGTACAGTTGTCGTCTGTTTAAGAGTCGAGCCATTCAGTCGCTTTTGGGTGGCTAGAAATGAACTTGTTGACTCGTTCGAGACCAATGACAGGTTCGAGCCGCGCGGCGTGATGTTCGGTCTAGAAGCCGAAGCTTGCGGTGCTAAGTAAGGGCCACGGCTAGAGGTACGACGAGGCAAGGAAGGCGTGGTCGAGTGACTGCTGGGCTGTGGTGTTGTATTGCTGGATGAATGACCAGCGAGCCGATCGAGCCACATCGACATGGCGTATGGTGCTGCTCAAATAAGACTGTCCCTGAGGAGGAAACAGTCAATTGTCCCCTTGTGGATTAACGAAGCATCGTTAATGAGAACGAGCAAAGACTTCTCCCAAAGATCCGGCCTGAAGGCACTGTAATTAAATGTCGACGTAGCGGGTCTCTGTTGCAGTCAAACCTCAAGCAGTTATGTTGTTCATTGATGTTTACTGTGTATTGACGGGCTGCCCACCCCTTGAAGTTGTCCGAGCTGAAGCCAAGCGAACGAGGCTGTGACCGCCAGGGGCACTGATGACCGGACCTGTAAGTCCTTAGGCGAACTGATGTGATTGGATGTTCATCAGCCACAGCATAACTCCACCCAGCCTCGTCCAGCTGGGCTGCCAAGTTCGATTCTCAGATCTGCGGGGCATCAACACCGAAGGAGGGGAAAGCTCCCGTGACAGTTTTACTATGTAGTACTGCAGTGCACCGGCAACCAGATTGTATTGCCTAGAGACACTTCTACCTGTAACAGAGAGTTGCTCGAATAGGTACAGGTAACATTGTAACATGGCAGCTGGGGGATGACATGCCCGCTGTATCATTTGCCCAGGAATGCCTACATGTTTCCTGTATCTTCAAAGTAAGTATCCGTATGCGTGCTTGCAGGTAGCGGCGAAGAGTTCAGTAAGCGGTCAAGTACTTTCAATGTGGGGCGAAGGTACATGTTTGGAATCCGAGTTCAGCATCAACGATACCAGAGCCGAAGAGGTCGAAACCGACAGCGAAGGCGACGGTGGAGATGGCCACACTGGAGACGGCCGAGACACGCTGCGAAATCTGAGTCGGCTGGTCTGCCACTGGCCAGGCTAAGTCCTAGGGGGCCTCTTCAGTGGTTGATTCTTGGCTTTTTGGGTCCAGGTACAAAGCGCAACGGTACGAGTAAACCTTGCCATCGAATCGCTCAGTTTTTTCCCCTCCTTCAGCCCGCTAAAGTTGATAAAACCTCCACCACAAACCTTTTTTTCAAACCTCTTTTCTCCTCTGCCCCCTTCCACTGTCCCAAACCTTCCCATTGACCGGTCTACCACCTCACCTTCCTTTCTTTTTCCATCACCTTGCCAAAGTATCCTTTGTCAATACCATCACAATGGCGGACGATTCTCAGGTACGTTCTATACCACCCGTTTCACCCTTTCAGAGAGCCAGTTCTGTGTGCGCCTGCAAAAAAATTCCACCCCGCAATGCGCGACCGCCCCACGATGTCAAGCCTCTAGATTTTCGATTCCATCGAGTCTCAGGGCCCGGAAAAGCGAAGCCGACGCGCACGACGAAGACGATGGCTGGGATTTCGCAGTAGCGGTTGCTGCTGGTTCTTGTCACCTAAAAGAGACTTCGTGCATCATGTCTAGGGGCGCGAGAATGCTGACGTGACTTTTCTTTACAGCATGAGCACACCTTCGAGTCGGCCGACGCCGGTGCGTCTGCCACCTTCCCCATGCAGTGCTCTGCTCTCCGGAAGAACGGACACGTCGTCATCAAGGGCCGCCCTTGCAAGATCGTCGACATGAGCACTTCCAAGACTGGCAAGCACGGTCACGCCAAGGTTCACTTGGTCGCCATCGACATCTTCACCGGCAAGAAGCTCGAGGATCTCTGCCCCTCCACCCACAACATGGACGTCCCCAACGTCACTCGCCGCGAGTACCAGCTCGTAAGTTCGCGGTTTTCTGTACATCTTGGACTAGGAGACAATGCTAACCTTTTGGCCAGCTCGATGTCTCTGACGATGGCTACCTCTCCCTCATGTCCGACGATGGTGACACCAAGGATGATGTTCGCATGCCCGACGGTGAGATTGGTGAGAAGATCAACAAGCTCTTCAAGATTGACGAGAAGGATACCAGTAAGTTTCCACGCCTATTTTCATGGTCACGCCTATTTTCATGGTCGTGTAGCGAGTAACTGCTTACGTTTTTCACCAGACGTTGTCATTCTGACTGCCATGGGTGAGGAGGCCGCCGTTGAGGCCAAGGAGGCTCCCCGCCAGAACTAAGTCATTCTTCTTGACTGAAGAGTGAACAAGTGGCCGGCGTGCGATCACGGTCCTTCTTCCATGTTGGCTCCCCTGTGTTTCTGAGACACAGGAATTCGACTTTCTGGTCATTGCAAGGAAGGGAAAACTTTATCCAATTGATCTGTTCTTCTTTGTTGTCCGCCAACATCGGGTCACGCGACGTCTGATGATCGTTCGTCTATGGGAAAAGCATCTGGACACAAACTGTTTTCTGTTGCTGGGTATGGGACTCGGGTCACCGATATGAATGCAATGAAGCCAACGCATCTTTTTTCTTTTATGCAAACATGTCTCTCTGTAGCAGGATTCTCCCGGCGCGATAACTAGCACTGGAAATTCGGGAGTGTGTGCAGGTGGCGCCGAAAATGTCCTATAGCAATCAACGGATCTTTCCCAGCATAATTTCCGTAAAAGTGCATACGCTTTGTAGTTGGCCAATTGCCTATCTCGATGTATTTCTCGGCCATGAAATAGTACCTGTAAGGTGTGTACGAGTAAGATGCCAGGCACCTACGTGTTTTTGAGCACACGGCATCCGTTGTGTAGAAAGATAAGCGCAAGTTGGACTAGGAATGGAAGCAAATGGCCAACCCAGACTCAGAGCAAACAAAGTGCGGGATCGATCCGGTTTCAACACCTTCAGCCCAAATTATCGCCCTGAAACTGAAGTGTGCTGTACCTGAACCAGTGCTTAGCGGACTTCAACATCAGCTTCTGCTACACTGCAAAACTAATATCGTAGCCGAAAACTGACATGTACCTTTACTTAACACAAAGCCATGGAAAGGCGTGAACTGCGAAAATTTCCCAAGGGCGAGCACTGCTCAGAATGTCCAGCAAGACGATGGTATCTCGAGAGCGGCTTCCGCTATTGCCAAAACGGCCATCGAGTTGAGGTACGCCAACATTGCTTACTTCTAAGTTCTCTGCACCACAGCCAGTTTTGACACAATTTCCAGGGCTTCGTCGAGTATGATGTGGATTTAGAGGACAATTTTGGTCGAACAGGAAAGGTCGTCCGCAAGCAGCGCGAAACCAAAGAAAAGCAGCACAAGCATCTCTCCGGCAACGCAGCGCGGGAACTGTATCTCGAATGCCTGCAACTCATTCTCCGCAAGCAAATCGCGTGGCTGATTCGAGAGTGGAATCTGCCCGTAGAGTTGGAAGTTGTTGCCAGGGATTTCTGGGATTTGCGAGTGAGGGGTTTCGGCGGCTTGGGGTTGGCTAGGGAGAAGAGCAAGCAAGGAAAGACGAGGAGCGAGAGCGGGAAGAGCGATGAAGGCGTCACTAGCTCGGATGGGGAGACGATGATGCTCTTCAGCTCCCAAGGGGAGAGCGGGGCCGACAGTGATGCCACAACGGCAACTACGGCTACGGGAAGGTCAAGGGGCTCAAGTAGGATCAAGAATTGGGCCGTGAGTGAGGGTCAGAAATGGGCCATGCCCAACTTGCTGGACACCTTGGCTTTGAGCTATGTGACTTGTCTCGTCATGAGGAGGCCGGTCCGGATAGGAGACTTGATGAGGGCGGCCAGAACTGGGAAGTTGGCATTTGTGGGAGCTGTAAGTTGACCATGTGCGCATTCTGCTCATACGAGACGCTGACAGTGAACAACAGATTGCAGAGATGCCCTCTGAGATGAGGGAGAGACTGCCGGCCTCGTACCAAAGTGCTCTGCACGGACGGTACAGCTCCCTGGAAGGGGGTGAACTGCACCGAGCCGTTAACGACCTGATCATGTCCTACCGGAAGAATTACGAAATGACCTTTCCACCACTGAATACACCTCCCATGTTTGTACGCTACCTGCGGGAACTGGCTCTGCCACTGGAAGTGTACACCTACGCCAAGAATATCGTTTCCCTCCTCCGACTCGACTTCTCATTCCCGACAAAAGCCAACATTCCGCTCAACAACCCAGACACCCTTCTCGTCGCCAGCATAGTCGTTGCCACCAAACTCCTGTACCCGTTCGACGGCGTTACTCGTTTCCCAAGCGACCCGAAGGACCCTTCCAACCTGCACTTGAACTGGGACAAGTGGGCGGAGATCTTCCAAGAGCAACAGAACAGCCGCACGAACAGCAGGCGAGATTTTGAAAAGATGAGCTCGGCAGATGTACACAGCATGACAGAAGAGGACATGGATTATTATCTCGACTGGTACCAGGAGACCAAGATCACGCCCCGAGAAGACACCCGTGATCTGGAGCGTTTATTTCCACTAATACAGCCTACCCACAGAAGGGGAGAGGAAGGGGCTGAAGAGGACCAAGACGCCATTCAAGCCAGAATCGAACATGTCCGTGGGCATGTCGAATGGAACCAGCCTATCCCGGTGCCTGATGCACTGGGCGAAGAGGACGGTATCGTGCGGCCCGGTGGTCAGTATGAACGATACGAAAAGACAGCTGATCTCTCCGGCCCAGCCAAGTTGTTTTATCAGATAGCCGCCGAATGCTCTGGCATGTCGGTCGAAAGACTCATGCATGCTGTCTACAGGCTGGAACAGAAGATTATATACTGGCAAGGGGCTGATAAACAGGGCGTGCAGATGGACGCCATGGAGGGTGTGGAAGAAGGCGTTGAGAACCGGAACCTGGCAAGAATGCTGAACGTTAGAGGTCCTGCGGATTAGCAGAAAGGATAAGGGCAGGTCTGTTTGGTCCCAGAGCTACGTTCATTTGGTTGCTCCTGTACTTGCATCCTTTGTGCTGCTACCCTGCTTCTGCCTGTAATGAGCAGTCTTACAGGTAAGGAGGTCTCGCAGTTGGCGAGCTGTCACCGAGCCAGACCAAGATCCTCTATCCGAGCCTTCTACACTATTTTCCTGAGCCCAGCGGCAAGGAGGTCCGGCTTTCAAGGAAACTCAATATAATCAGAGACTTCGCTTTTGACGCTCGGGGTCGTTAGAACACGATAAGTCGGAAGTTCCCCTGCAAGGTCATCAATCATCAAGGTCCACTACTGAGGTACCTAGCGGGAGATCGTAAGGTACGCAGTGAGCAGTGACGTCCTGAAACGGCAAGCGCGCTGTACAGTGTGGGGCTCGCTGCACGCCACATTGTAGCCACACTACCCGAATTTTAGCCCACAAACGCACAATTCGCGAGCGGGCGGTTCTCGACGACCTTAGCAACCAACTTCCGACTAACGAAAGGCTGTTCAAAAGTGAGTTCACGACGCTCTACGACACCATTATATTGTCAAATATGTGATATACTAACGGATTTCTGCTTATAGTGCAGATGTGAGTTTTTCCGAGCGATTTCGACCGATTTGCGAGCGAAACACCCCGACAGTGGCGTTGAAATGTTGAAATGCCCAATTTCGAAATCCAGAGACCGAACGAGCGAAAGAACGAAGACTGACAGGTTGATGTAGTTTCGTCAAGACCCTTACCGGCAAGACCATCACTTTGGAGGTCGAGTCTTCGGACACGATCGACAATGTGAAGTCTAAGATCCAGGACAAGGAGGGAATTCCTCCTGACCAGCAGCGTCTCATCTTCGCTGGCAAGCAGCTTGAGGATGGCCGCACCCTCTCCGATTACAACATCCAGAAGGTTCGTGATATGGATCTGGCACAGACCGGAGTCTGTTAGCTTGGGGGATGAAACCACCAACACGACTCGCGGGATATATTACGGGAAGGGATAAGGCTAACGAAGATGCAATAACAGGAGTCCACCCTCCACTTGGTCCTCCGTCTCCGTGGTGGTATCATCGAGCCCTCGCTCAAGGCCCTTGCCTCCAAGTTCAACTGCGACAAGATGATCTGCCGCAAGTGCTACGTATGCCGCACCTTCGTTACCCTTAGGGAACCGCTGGACCGAGAACTAATCCGTCGTTGTAGGCTCGTCTCCCTCCCCGTGCCACCAACTGCCGCAAGCGCAAGTGCGGACACACCAACCAGCTCCGCCCCAAGAAGAAGCTGAAATAGACGACTCGCCCACTCTGTGGTTTGTGGTGGCGTCTTTTTGGTTTTCTGCTCGCAACGGTATTACAGAGAACGAAAGGGGAGCACGCAGAGGGTCGGAAAGATGCGGGACGTCTGCTACGTCGTTCATGGCAGCATGTTTACACTCAAATGGAATTAGCATAACTTCTTTCTGATCAATGACCTATGAACGATTCCTTTTCCGTTAGCGCAGTGTGCCACGCGTCCTACACCAACAAGCCGTTTCCCAAGTCTGCCTATCCATGAGAAATATGTTATTATAATGTCCGCAGTGACACTTGTAAAGGCTGCCGAAGCTAGACATTTAATGGGCAAATTGGAGGAGAATAGGCGGCCTCATACAAAGTATGCCCCCCCTGTAGAGTTGGATGATATTGATTACGTAACGTGACCGGGCCAGGACAACTGGGCTTAGGACAAGCTGTCACAAGCTCCCTTCGAGCTCGCCAAGGCCGTTACATCCAGAGCGCCATACTCAGCAAATCCAACCTCGTCATTGCTTTCGTTGAATCACGCTCCCCATAGAGAGATTTCCCGAACTAGGCTCAAGCAGCAGGCTAGAAAGAACACGATGTCCGGAGCGGGATACGACGTCGTGGTGGACGTCGACGATGAGGTACCAGAACGTCTCGCTGTCTAACACACCATAAATCCCAACTGACATAACTTCACAGGGCGACCTCGGCCACACCGACCTCCAAGACGATCTGGAATTCCACAACTCCTCGTTTACCTCCTCCGACCCTTCCCGCCCCAAAGGTGCCCGCAGCACTTCCTCGCCTGGTCTCCCTCTCCCAGCAACCGCCTCCACATCATCCCCTTCAGGGAAACGATTCCTCTGGACCCTCTCCTTCTACGCCCAGTTCTTCGACGTCGACACCTCCTCCGTGTTGCAGCGGTGTTGGGCCGCGCTCTATCCACGAGCCAATTTCCTGGATGTGCTGGAGGGGAACCCGGATCTGTACGGGCCGTTCTGGATCGCGACTACGGTGGTGTTGATATTGTTCTTGGGTGGGACGATCAGTCTATATTGGAACGGGGGCGCGGGGGAGAGGTTCGCTTATGATTTCCGGTTGTTGACCGGTAAGTTATCGATCTGTTATGCGTCGTGATGACCAGTAGAGGTGGACGGGATGTGGCTAACATGGGACAATAGGTGCTGCTGGGCTGATCTACGGCTACACACTGGTGATCCCGATCCTCCTCTTCGGTGCGCTTCGCTACTTTGGTTCGGAGAACTCGAACCTACTCGAATGTTGGGCGCTGTACGGTTATGCAAACCTGATCTGGATCCCCGTGGCGTTGATCAGTTGGTCTGGCATCACGATTCTCAACTACGCCTTTGTGGCGGTGGGTTTTGCCATGAGCGTGGCATTCCTGTTGAGGAACCTCTACCCGGTGATCAGTGCTACGGACAGGCAGAAGAGCAAGATGCTGCTGGTGGCTGTGTTAGTGCTACATGCTGGGTTGGCTATTGCTATCAAGGTGTTGTTCTTTGCGCATGGTAGTCCGGCGGCGAAGAAGCCTCAGGAGTAAAGTGGCTGCTATGATCTACGTGGATTGCCCGGAGAGCGACGGCGTGTAATCAAAACAGATGTACAGAATCGAAGTTGCAGTTTCAAGCCAGCGATGTCGAAGATATGGCACTAGGCTTTCTTTTCGTGTACACTAGGCAGTGGCAAGCTCCGATGACTCTCGAATAGCTTCGGCTTCTTGGTGTTACTACCGTGGTGTAGTCGCCTCACCTCTCAACCTTGCCCCCGTTGCTGAACCAATCCATCCATGACCCAGGGTATTCCCCGACCTTCTTCCACCCAGCATCTTTTGCGATGCCAGCAGCACCACGACTCCTGACTCCGCTCTTGCAGTAAAAGACGACCTCTGAATCCTTATCCGGTCGAGGAAAGCCGAACCTGTCCTCGAATTCCTCGGAAGAGATGTGGAAGCTGTCTGGGTAGGAGGTGATCGGTATGTTGATCGCGTGTGGGATGTGACCCGTCCCTTGGAGCTCGCCTGGTTCGCGGACGTCTGAAGACCAAATCGTTAGCGGGATGTTTCATGTGTATGCTATGAAGAACAAGGAACATGGAAATACCAATAATTGTAACGGATGGGTTGGCCGACTCTGCTGCCTGCTTGACCTGTAGTACTGCTTTAGCGATCATCCTGCCTGAGCTTCAGACGATGATACCCGCGCCGAAGTGTTACTAACATCCTGAAAGTTCCATATCTTGCTTTCGATGCTACCAGTCTGCGAGTATCCGCGGACCGCGCAAAGCTGCCCTGCCCTTGCGACGAAGAGGTTCGGCTGCTTGACACTCCACGTCCGGCCGGAGATGACAGTCGGTTGTAGTCTAGTCCGGGTCGCGACCCGGAGAAGATTTGTCACTGCACGTCTGGATGCCATGGTGCTCAGTCCAAGTGTAAGTGTACAAGGTTCGCGTTGTCTGCCGTGGTGGTTTGGATAGATTCAGCTCGGTTCCATAAGCCGAGCCTCGGGTGGGACTCCGTCTGATGTCACTAATTCGGGCCGCTCTACGTTGGCTTGCTCAGAAGATGACAATAACATGACCACGGATCAGCCAACAAGTGCTCACGGCAAGCACCTGATGCACTTTATGACTCGTATGGATTCTTCTAGTTTCAATGGTTTCAGCTTTCTCCGCTAATAAACATTTCACAGCGCGCCGTAGACAAGTCACCTTATCCTTGCGTATTCGATAAGGCAGCATGACGGCAAGTCTATGCTTCAAGACAGCATCATGTCCTAGATTATCATTCATTTATTATAGTGTGTAGGTTGTTTGATTCCTTGGAGAATGAGCTTGGTCAATTGCAACCGACCGTATCGGAGAAGGCTATAAATAAGTATTAATGTATGAGGGTGGTCTAAGTAGCCGTCGGCTCCCTGAAATGTCAATCATCACAGGCCAGATTGGAGTACCACTCCTATCAGCCACATGCTTCTTCTTTTCCTATATCAAGAACCCCAAAACGCCAGGTCATCACGAAGAATGATCAAGAAGCATGACTGTACCGCCTCGGGCCCGAAAACTGACGTTCATTGGTTTGTGTGAGCTGACAGCATGGCACCACGACTAGCGGCTCAGCCACAAGTCCGACCGAGTGTTGGACATCATCATCACCACTCCCGCTCCTTGAAAGTCAACATGCAGTCATCCTAAACACTCGTTAGTATACCATTTCAGATCCGTCCAAACGTAAAGGGGCATCACATACCATGGGGAAAAGAGTGGCAAACACCTTGATCTGCTCAGACAAAGGCGTGGGGTGATGCTTCCAATCAAGCTCAAGAGCGGCACGTCCCAGAAGGAGCGCAAGGTTAACTTGCACGTAATGCTGGCCGAGGCAGTAGTGAGGTCCAGTTCCGAAGACGAGGAAGTTCTTGGCACCCCTGGTCTCGGCGTCTCCAGAGTAGTAGCGCTCCGGATCGAAGACGTTGGGGTTGGGGTAGACCTCGGGATCGCGCAGAGCAGGGTACACACCAGCGACGCACATGGCGCCCTTGGGGACAGAGTAGGTCTCAGTAACAGGGAATTCCTTCTTGACCTCATAGGGGACCATAATCACAGGAGGGCGGTAACGGAGGAGCTCCTTGACGACGGCGCGGGTGTAGGTCAGGGACTCGAGCTGCTCCAGGTTCAGCTCCTTGTGAATATCACCGTTCCTGACCTTGAGGTTCTCGTCGCGCACACGGTCAAGGACATCCGGACGCTGGGCCATGACCTGGAAGAGCCACGTAGCAGCGGAGCTGGTGGCGTCCTGGGAGGCGAACAAGAAGGTGAAGACAGTCTGGGCGATCTCATAGTCGGTGAAGTCGCGGAGCAAAGGAGTTGGCTTGACCATGCCCTCCGGGATCTCACCCTTGGCCTCCGCATCACGCCACCTCTTGGATTCAACCATCTGC
Source organism: Coniochaeta pulveracea (assembly GCA_003635345.1). Lineage (NCBI taxonomy): Eukaryota > Fungi > Ascomycota > Sordariomycetes > Coniochaetales > Coniochaetaceae > Coniochaeta > Coniochaeta pulveracea. The sequence goes on along the minus strand of QVQW01000010.1, from coordinate 356,099 downwards.
ATGATCCAGGCATCCATGATACACGTTGGCTCACCGCCGGCGTTCATGCGGACCTTGGACTTGGCGGCGCACTTGGTGAACTCAACGAGAACCATATCCGCAGCCTTCTTGCCGTACCAGGTCTTGGTGAACGGGATGATGATGGGGAAGTTGACCAATTCCAGGGCGGCAGTGATGAGGTAGTAGTCGTCCGAGATCTTCTTGACGGCTTCATCCGAGATGTAGTGGCCGACAAATGTACGGCATGACACAGCCGTGATAATCTCACGGAACAGGTTCATGTAGGGAAGCGGCTTTCCATCGTTCTCCTTGGTGGCGTCCACAAGTTTCTTGAAGTACCGAGTGTACACCTCGTGCTGACCGGGGAGATAGATTTCGAGAGCCTGGCGCGTGAAGAGACCGTTCAACCCCTTGCGAAAATCAACATGCGCTTTACCGTCCAGGAAGACCCAGTTGTCGCGACCGAGAAGCTTATGGGCGACATCGACGACACACGGCTTGACGTACGCGGGCGAGTTGAAGACCTTCCGCGCCAGGTCACGGCTCGAAGCAATCACGACGAACCTGCCAAGCAGCACATTAGCATCAGGCGCAACGGTGGCTACGAGAAGTGGACTCCGGGCGGGACATACTTGTGGAAGACAGAGACGCAGCTGAGCTCGCCGCTGTCCCATTTCGCAACATACTCGTCAAACTTCGGGTTCACGGACTGCAGGAAGGGTCCCATGAAGGGCAGTTTCCAAGCTGGACCCGCAATGCTCCCCTTCTGCCAGTTGTAAGACCCTGATTCCTGGGGTTAGTTTTGACCATGCCAGCTTGCGCGCATACGCCGAGACACAATCCGAGGACGTACATTGATCGTACACGACAGCTATGGCCAAAATAGTCAAGGCAATCTGCCATATACTGGCGTTGGAGACCGTGGTGGAGACATAGTCGACAACATATTCCAGTTGCGGCGGGATGTTGACAGGGCCGTACTTCACGCTCGCCAATGGCGACGTGAAGGCTGTTGAGTTTGTGGCCATTTGTGGTGTTGCTAGGGCAGCGCGAGGAGCAGGAAGAAGAACTCTCGATAGCAGGATTAATCAGCGACCTTGTGTCCCTTTAATGCAATATGCAGGGAGAGGCCGTTGCAGAAAAGGATTCCCGCGCCTAGTCTTGAAGCCAACCAAAAAGAAACGAGAGAAGGGGTCGCACAGCTTCACGACTTGACAAACTGCTGTCAAGGCGAAGAAAGTTGAAGATGGATAGGGGACGACGGGAAACTTTAGATGCCCGGCGGGTAATGGAGAACTTAGTGCTAATCCCTGGTTAGACCTAGCGCTACAGCTCGCCTTCCCGCTAATGGAATCCTGGCCACATCCACTGCATAGAGCTTATTAAAATTTATGGTGACGCATCACTATTTTCACCCCGAGATCCTCTCTGTCGGTCTTTGCAAGTGTGTTTCTAGCCCCTCGGCAAAATTTGTGTAAGTGAGCCCATTTCCAAGCTAATCTGCGGATTCTGTTTGGATATCGTCCAATTCCTCCAGCACAACTACGAAGCAGTCCTGTTGTCGTTTCCATAATTCCTCCCAAGCAATTTTACGGTATCTACGTATCCTAGCGAGACTGTATCATTATGGTCTGCGATTATTGGTTGGGTACCTAAAAGAGCTGCCGTTAGATCCGGCGCCAACACCAATCATTGTTCTCGGGTCCCTGGAATCAGTGGAATGTCTGATAACGCGATTCTCGCATCTCGGGAAGGATTAGTTCCGGCAACCATTTCAACGTGAAGAACTTAAGAACCTGTCAGGTGTCTTCGTCACCTTCTGCAAGAAGGTTAGCCACTAGATCTAGCATTTAGCAGCCCGAACATCAAGTGATTCTACACATGGCTAAAAGCTAAAGAGCATCCACACTTCCAGTCGGAGTAGAGGTTACGAAGTAACGATAGAAGTGCTTGCGTAAGGACTTGCTGATATCATTGGCGAACCTACAATCCGGACACGAACACGACCCTTTGCGAAATGCGTTGACGATCAGGGGTCCAAAAGCTGCAACCCCCCTGCCCCCCAACGTGGGACATACCCCGCCTAAACATTGCTGTAGTTCTTGCAAGAAGTAGTCGTGATTGTCAAAATAGAAAAAGGGCAAAATTGTAGTGAATCCTACTGCTATCTATTCTAGAACGTTACTAGTGCTGTTCAAGAAACCTTCCTGATCATGACCGGGGGCAAGCGAACTACATATGCTGCAAAAAGGGTTGGCTCCGCCGTGAATCGAACACGGGCTGGTTCGGATAATGGCGATATCCCTGAGGATGTTCCACAACGAACAGTCATAACCACTAGACCACGGAACCAAGGATAAGACCTCCAGCCGTATGTCAAGCAATATTGATATTGATGTAAGTTCAGTAATATAGAGCTCATCTACATGAGCTAGGAGCGAGTTACATCACACGACACAAGCATTCTAGGAACGGGTAAGAGTATTTGAAATCCTTAAACAGGGTAAAACACACAAGACAAACTCCTGGTCGAGCACCCCTTTGTGAGCCTTGACCCTTACGGCCCCTCCGGCAGCTTCGTGGCAGCAACATTACACTGCCTGAACAGCCTCACCTCCTCCTCAGCAAACGCCCCGACAACACTGTGCAAGACGCCCCTGTTGTGAAATAGCACCAAGTCACCCTCCTCCCAGTCGTGAGCGTACACCTTTTCCGGAGCAATCCCCGGCCTCTGGAGATGATGGACAATCTCCCTTACCTCGCTCAGATCCTCCACGACCGTCCCATCACCCAGATGTAGTCTCCTCACGGCACTGGGGTGAACCTGCAGCGCCAGCTTTCCCGTGACGGGATTCTTCCAGCACATGGGCAGGATCTGAATCTTGCTCTCTTCAACAGGCGGGAGTTTGTCGAGGCTTAACTCCTTCCCTTCAGAGACAAGACCTAGCCCGTCGGAGCGGGATCGGGCGGTGGACATCCAGATGTACGGGTGGGGGGCGTACTCCACTCTGGTCGTGCGGGCGAAGGCTTGGTCCTCAGGGGCGAGAGCCTCGAACATCTCCTCTCCCGAGACGAAGGCAGTCGTGCCGAGCGGTACCTCAAGCTCATCGCCCGTGCCGTCATCGTACCGCACCACTTGCTTCCTGCCACCGGGGACTTTCACCGCCAACAAAGTCGTGACGATGGGGGGTGCCAGTCCATAGAGCGCAGCATCGATATGCCACCTGTAGAACCGCGTGAAGTTCAAGTCATCTTCATCCGGGATTTGAGTAGCATGGAACGTCCGGTGATGGGGATGGCGGAGCTGAATGTTCTTGAGGCCCTCATACTCGGGTACTTTGCCGTTACCGATGACTTGCACCTGGGGTTGATGCGGGATGGTCTTCAGGTCTGGATGGAGGATGGACTTTTGCGTGGAGGGGATGGCGTTGCCGTGGCCGTATGAAGTTGCCCCGGGATCGAAGCGGTTGGTCAGGAGGTATTGGGCGCGAGGGCTGACGTGGGATTGGGCCTTGAAAACCAGCACCTGGTGGGTGAAGAGGGCGTCACGGATCACGGCGAAGGACTCGTCTAAGACGGTGTTAGTGATGGTTCAGGGCATGGGAGGCGAAAGTATAGCTTACCAAGGAGGTTACCGATTTCACGGGTATTCTCCCTTGTTCGTAGTCATCATATCACAGGTCATGGACTGCCATGTCATTCTTACCAGTAAGGCTCTCGATATCAACACCAGAGACAGTTGCTCCGAACTTGAAGCTGGAGCCCTTAGTAGTGACCAAGGGCTCGATGATGATGGAGTCCTCAGCATGAGGCATTGTGCACGTTTTGGGTGATTGAAACTGTTTGTAATTTTGTAGTTTCTTTTCAAAGTCGCGTTCACTTGGTTTGACGGGATGAATATGTTTCGAAAGCTACTACGTAGTAGACGCTTTATATAGCCTATTATGCCATAGACTGCGCATTCGGCGGTATCCGACTCTCGTTGTCAACAAAGGTGCAACTTGGAGATAACCCACTCTGTACGTCTATGCGGTCATCCGGCTTGCTCCGCCAACCATTTGCCCCACGGTACGTGCCGTATCACCCAGCCAAGAGATAAGGACGACTTCCATGGAGATAGGGGGTTTACCCACGTAATTAAGTTGGTTCAAAACTCCTGTCCATGGAAATGATAGCAGCTAAAAGTCATAGGGCGATGGTAATGCCAGCACGCGTTTCATCCTATTCCGGCACCGGCGCCGGCACGTATGGCTGGCTTATCGTATCATGTACCATCCACCGCTCACGATTGTTCTCCCTAGTCTGCACACTGTGCATAAACTATATCTCGTATGGCTCTGGCTCGCTGAAGATCAAGTGCGGCTTCCTTTTGGCCAAGTCGAGTATGGTATCGGCGAAGACTCCGTTAGCCCATGCGAACCAGCTTCCTGGGATGACCGTTAGTATTGCTCTTCGAGCATTATGATCCAAGGATGGACGTACTGGTATATACCACCGCCATGTTGACATCAACACTCTCGTGTATGAGTCCCAGGTGGCTAACGTTCCTCACGAGCTCGACGCACTCCATGATCTCCGAGTCATTATCACTCGTTTGCGCCTGCATAAGCAAACTCATCGGCCAGGCATTCGAAAGCCCGATGTGTGGTCCTGTAGTCATGTTAGCCAACACCGTCTCCGTCGCGATGCAGTGTGCACTTACCTCCAATACCCTTGAACTCTCTCCCCTTCAGATAATACGGATTTCCTTCCTTGCTCAATAACATCTTCCTCGTATTCTGGTAGACCACATCCTTCACATCCGTGAATCCCATGAGCGGCAACGCCAACAAACTCGGATAGTTCGCGTCATCCATGAAAATACTCCCACCATACCCGTCTACCTCATACGCAAAAACGTCTCCCCATTTCTTGTGCTTGACCACACCATACTCCCAAACCGCATCCGAAATCCTCTTGCTCCACTCCTCCAACTGCTTCGCCAACACGATATTCTCCCTCTTCTCCGTCTTTCTCAACACCTCCGCCGTGCGTCTCAGCTCCACAGCCATCATAGCATTTGCCGGAATGAAATACCCCAGAATCGTAGCATCATCGCTTGGTCTGAACGCACTCCTTACGAGCCCCGTTCCGTCCGCCAAAGGGTTTCCATTGCCGTGGAGGTTCAACGTCTCCGTTCCTGTGTTAGTGGTTCGTTGGAAGGTGTATTGGTTCCGTCTAAGGCGCCCAGCCTCGGAATCAAAAGTTCCCTGACTTTGCTCCTCAAGCACAGTCAGCACTGTCTCGATCGCCATCCTCCAGCGGCTGTTCAGGTACTCGACACTCCCTGTCGCAGTATGGAATTCATTCCCCAGAGCCAGAAAATGAGCGAGACTGTCCAGCTCGTATTTACACTCGAACACCCTGCTGGGTTCATAAACCGGATGAACAGCATCATCCTGCCCGTTAGGCGTCGGCTTCAACCCCGAGATGGGAGGCGGTTGGAAGGCGTTGCAGTATGGACTCTCTATGACATATTCCGCCTGGGTATTGATGGCGCCCAATATCAAGCTGTGTATCTTTTTATCCTTTTTGGCCAGTGGTTGATAGGGCCGTAACTGGTTTGTGCTGTCGCGTAGCCAGGAGGCTATGATATCGCCTGTGATAATAAATGACTGTGGTCCTTCCCATGCGCCTTCATCTTTTCTGCCCGTAAACAGCGACTTGAGCTTCCTTTTCTGGACTACCAGCTTCTCGGTGTCGCTGCCGTCGGTGTGAAACTTGACTGTTGTGTCGGTTGTGGAGGGGAATGTATTTTCGAACAGGCGAGCGAGGTCGCGATCCTTCATGCGCGAGGTCACATCGTGGATGACCTTCTCTATCGAATCGGAGGTGAATGTTCGGCATTTGGGGTGTGGTCGTTGATAGGGAAGGGCGAGGGGTCCCTTGCTGAGCGGTCGGCTGGAGCATTGTCAGTTGTGGTGTCGATGTAATGGAAGGACGGCGGTGTCTTACTGAGGATAGCTGGCATAGCTCGTGTATTCTGGGCATATCTCATCGTACACATCACTTCCATATCCGCTGTGGAGGGGTTGCTCGCCCTCGACACCACTCTCAAGCTGAGCTTCTGCAAGCTGTGCGGACAAGAGAACCGCTATCGGTAGCACAAGGCGCAAAATGGCCATGGTGTATGGTTCTCGCAACTAGACAACCAGGTTGAAATAGGTGAGATGCTTTCTACTGCAATATCATAGTGCTCGCAACACGCTGGACAAGGAAAATAAGGCGTGGACAATGTTCATCCGACCATGGTTGCCGGATAGGACAGCTTCCACCAGGTCACAGGTCACATTGGGTATCTGAGATAATCCCTGCCGCTGGTGTTCGCGCCTGGCGAACTTCGTTTGATGTCACAGATTCGGAAGGTTGCATCAACGTACACCCTGCCGTTAGTGCTGTAACAGCGGGGGATCTGCAGATTGAAAGCTGCGGGCAGGTCAATGGCACCTAGCCTAAATACAGTGGAGCTTCGTTCAAGTCGCTAAAGATACAGGCTCTTAAACTCCAAACATATGTCCTTTTGCATTAAATCGGTGCGTTTTAAGTCTTCTTGGAGAAAAACGACATAATACTGCCCTGACTCCCCTTTGGCCCTGCGGCCTTCTTTGGTTTGGCAGCTGGAGCTGACGACGCCGACGGTGCTGTGCTTGGCTTTGGCTTTGAGATTGGCTGCGGTGCTTCATCCTCCGAGAATGACTCCCAAGCTGCCTCTTGAATGGTGACTTGACATTGTTGTTAGTTGATGCAGGACAGCGCAAGGATAAAACCAGTAACGTACCCAGATATCCTTGATCATCTAGGATCTGCTTCTTCTTCATAACCTTTCGCTTTCCTCGTCTTCGCCCGTCACCGCTGGACGCAACAACTTCGGCAGGCTCCTCCTTTTCAGGTTCAGGGGCCGGAGGTTCCTCCTCGACCGGCTCCTCTTCCGGGGTAGGCCCCTTCTCTTGGATTTCCTCCTCGTCGTCGTCTTCTTCCATCATGCGGCGCAGTTCTTCTTGCCTCTGTTGCCTGGACTTCCGGTCTGCGGCATCCTGCGCTTTGGGTTTGGGAAGAACTGTGGAATCATCCTCGTCGTCATCATCGGACATCGCAGGTTTACTCGACTCATCACCACTTGGAGTTGCACCGCGGGATTCTGCCTTCTTTGCTGCCGCAGCGGCTCCCTTTGCGAACGATGCCATAATGTTCGAACCACCTCTCTTCAACGTCGGCGTGGGCTTCTTCGCTTGACCGGAAGCTGCTGGCACTTCCCTTTCGGCCGCTTTCTGAACAGGCTTGAGCTCCTCTTTGGACTTCACAGCTGCGGGTACTGGTTCAGCTTTGACGGCCTTTGGTGGAGCAGCTGGTTTGAGGACTCCCTTCGTAGCGGCTGAAACAGCAGCGGCGAGTTTAGCGCCAGCACCCTTCCGTTCCCTCCGTCGTACATTTCCATTGGAGATAGTTCCATAGATCTTGGCTGAAACGGTGTCGCCTGGGGAACTTAATGTGGCAACCTGTCGCGCTGCGTCGGAAAGCAAGGCCATGTCCTGCAAGGTTGTAAGCGGATATCCTAGCTGCTATGAGGTGAACAGGAAACTTACCTTGACTGGATGTGGTCCCAGGCTGTAGACATGAATTGAGGTGACCTCTTGATATATCTCCAAAGCAGCTACCGATTGTCAGTGACCAGGCGTGTGGTCGAACTGGGTTGAATGTCCTACCTGTCAGCTCACTCTCAGGAACCAGCTGAAGAGTGTGTCTGGTAACTATATCTTGGAATTCTGGTTCCGGCGGTGAGCTTGACATCTCAACATCGCCATCCGGGCTGCCATGATCCTGCTCTTCCTTCTTCGTCCCATAGATCAAATAGATAGCATGGATCGATCCCGGGCGCTTCTCATTCTGCCACTTGTGGAAGTCATACAGCATCCTTTCCCTTTTGTCAGCCAAGCTCATCATGTTCCAGCATCGGAAATAAACATACTGTTTTGCTGTGTTGACATGAACCTTGAGCGCCCTACTAAGGTAGCGATATGTGATCTATAGCCATCTATCAATATTGAGTTGACTAGTTGACTGAGATGTGCGATAGCTCACCACTTTGTCTTCGCTGAGGACATTCTCCGCCAAGTATTTCTTGTAGTCGTCCATGTTGAACGGTTTAATCAGTCTTTGGCGTCAATACTTGTTGCTCGGAAAGACTTAAATTCGAACTCAAAACCCCAAGTTATCGCATTCAGGAGTTGGGGTTGTCCTGCTGTACAGAAAGCACTTAAACTGGCTCAATACCGCGACGACGCGTTTACGGTAGTGAATTTTAGTGGGTCAATTAAACCCCTGGTCGCTGCACCTGTCTCACGCGCTCAGTCGAGGAAGTCGCGACTACTTTCCTGGTTCCATCATTGACTTTCGCATGCGCAGTCGTAACCTTTCCGATTGCTAGCGTGTACGTCGTCTCTTTGCTGTTCTGTTTACACGAGATTGTTTTGCAACTCCAGCACAACCCGTCCGGCTATGACGATATAGAAGGCTCACCAATACCTCGAAGGCCAACAAAGCGAAACAGTGCCCTCAACGGGCAAGATGGGACCCCACGAGGCAGCCGACGCCTACGATGTCCCCGACTCGACCGACTGGATGGGTACCCCTCTAGCAGGTCTCATGCCAGTGGAAGCAGCTTTCCGATGTCACGTCTGCAAGGATTTCTACAACTCGCCCATGATCACGTCCTGCAACCATACTTTCTGTTCGCTCTGCATTCGTCGTTGTCTTCAGGCTGACGGAAAGTGCCCACTATGTCGTAAAAACGATCAGGAGACGAAGCTGAGGGGCAACTGGGCCTTGAGGGAAGCTGTGGATGCCTTTGTTGCGTCTCGTGCTCCCATCCTGGAATATGCGAGGAAGCCAGCCATATCAGCCACCGCCTCTCCTAAGAGGAAAGCCAGGGAGCTGAGCGATGAGGATGTAGAAGAGCCTACAAGCAAGAGGACCCGGATGAGCACAAGATCAAGCGCACGGAGAGGTGCGGAAGCAACCAGTGCTATGGCACAACAGGAGGCGGATGGACCAGACCATGAGGAGCCAGCCGATGTGTACACACCAGGTATGGAAGGTCTCTACAGGAAGATAGCCGATATAGGGATTAGACTGACGAAAACAGATGACGGCCTCGTCGCTTGTCCGATATGCCAGTCTAGGATGAAGGAAGCCGATATAAACAAGCATCTTGACACATCCTGTGCCTGGAAACCATCTTTGCCCAAAACACAACCCTCAACACCAAAAAAGGCGACAAGCCAGGCAAACCTTCTCACGACACAAGCAAAGCCCTCCGAACAAGCCAAGGCCCCAGAGAGATTACCAGCATTGGCTTACTCCATGCTCAAGGATCAGGCGCTCCGCAAGAAGCTCATGGAGCTGGGAATAAACTCCTACGGCTCTCGGGCGCATCTAGAGCGGCGGCATAGGGAGTGGGTTACACTCTGGAACGCCAACTGCGACTCCTCCCAGCCAAAGACTCGTAATGAGTTGCTGCAAGATCTGGACAACTGGGAACGGACAGTGGGTACTGGCACACGGTCATTGGTGTACGGACATCAAGCACCGCAGGTCAAGGATAAGAACTTCGATGGATCGGCATGGGCTTCGAAGCATGATGACTCCTTCAAAGACCTGATAGCCAATGCCCGGAAATCAAAGCAAAAAGCTGAGGATAAAGCCAAGGAGTCAGCTTCCCCGGCGCCTTATCCACCTCAATTGGTGAAGGCTGAGTCGTCAAGTGACCAGCAAACCAGCTCAACAATGGTGTCAATGGCGGAACGAAATGCAGGCGGCGGGTTTGAGACTGAGAAAGCCGTCTTAGCAGAACGCTGGCAGCAACCCGCACCAAATTTACTTCCCAGGTCTTATGGAGAGTTTCCGTACTCTACCGTTGCTGATAACGATTTCGTTCGTAATGGACGTCCAGGACACGAGCCAGAACCAACTACAGAAGAGTCAGCCGCTCGAATTGGCAGCGTCACGAGCAGTATGCCTACACCAGCGTTGTCAGCTGGCTCGAATAACCGTCCAGACTACGCTCCCCAGGTTTCCAGCTATCGCAGTTTATCGCAACCAACAATATACGAGAACCAAGGCGGCCATCACCACCCGTGGAAGGAAGTAACTGGTACCAATAGCGCTGTGAGCAACGGAGCCTTATCAGCCATGGTAAATAACGGATTCCAGTTACCACCAATACTACACGCTGCTAATCAGCCGCTGCGCACGGGTCATTTACCAGCAATTGCAGATAGTGGCATTTCCAGTCAACCAGGGTCATCATCACAGCAGGGAGTTGCCCGGTTACCATCATTTAGCTCATCCTTCAATACCTACATGGCTAGACGGTCGTCGCAGGAACCGACACCCATTCTTAGCAAACAGTCACCTCCACGATAGCAACGAGGGGGCCAGCGGCAGTTGTAAGGATTAGCATTGCAATACAACATCTAATAACACCTATTGTGGCTTGGGCCTCATGGTCGTAAACTCCTTATACCCTTATCATAAGCATGATAACAACCCAGTAAGAACACCGTGATGGTACTCAGATGGTATTCTTTCCCTATGTGTACATGCCTCGGGACGTTCCTCGCCTCCTTCAGGACGCCCTCAAGCCTCCAATTTCGTATCTACAAGAAGAAATTAGTATGCCGCCCTAGGAAATCAGTGTGCCGGCTCAGGCACAGGCTGTGAGCTGAGGGTTATCCTACTGAGTTGATCAGCGGCATCTTCAACCTCTTTCTCGACGCCTCTTTCCTGTTCGGGCAGCGGCTTGACTTGTTCGACAGCCTCCAAGCGTTTCCTCGTCTCCTCGGCTTCCTTGTCCTCTTTCTCCTTCCTCTCCGCGGCAACCTTCTCCTCCTCCTTCTTCTTTTCCTGGGCTTCAATAGCCGCCAGCTCGTCATCGATCTCGCCCTCGTCGACCACCACATGTTCTTCATTCATGATGGTGTTGATCTCGTCCGCCGTGTCCATTTGTTCTCGCAGCCGTTCGACGACACCTTCGACACCTTCTGTTCCACCGACCGCGGCATTGAGACTCTTCAACGCCTCGCCACTGGCTTCCATCACCCGCACGACAGCGACGTTGTCACTTGCCTGTTGGATCTTCCCAGCCGTCTCCTCCAACGAGGCAAGGGTGTTATATCTCGCCTGCAGACTTGCCTCGGCAATCTTCTTACTCTTCAGGCTGGCCAGCGCAACCACGCGATTTTTGTTCGCGACCGCCTGCTTCGCGGCGCTGTTCAGCTCATCCACCTTCTTGCTCAGCACTTCTGTCTGGTGTTGTAGATATCCCAACAACTCCTTCAGTTGTGCAATGCTCCTATCCTCCTCTGTCAAGCTCGTTCCCTCGTCGGTGCTCTTGTCCCGGATCTTGACAGTAGCCCCATCATAGAGCACCACCTCTTTATCCCTGCTCAGGAACCTTAGCAACACCTCCACGTCCGTCTCACTCATCGTCTGCCCCGAGACAATCTGATCCCCAAATTCCTTGCTGAAATGCGCCTTGCTAAACGTCCTCTCAAACCTTGTATTCAAATCAACACTGGCCTCGGCGAACTTCTTCCCCGCCGCCTCGACGTTGGCTAACACCACCCACTCCCCACCGGGGAGCTTATCTGTCCTTGCCAGTCCATCCACCAGTCCCACCGTCCTCAGTGCCCACCCGGCCACTGCCCACGGACTCAGGTTCCATCCTGTCTTGTATACGCTCTCCTTGCTCGTCAAAAACTCCTCAAGTCCAATCAGCTCCTTGTCCTTGATCGCTTCTGCAAATACAGCACCCAGCGCTAGTGGCCTTCCATAGCTCTTACTTTCTAGGGCGCGGAGGAGACCTTCATCGACTGTGAGGACGAGGTGGTTCGGTTTGGCGCCTTTGGCGGAAGGTGCTAGGCCGGAGAATGCAATGTGGGAGATGGCGCGGCGCCACGCGGAGAGGTTGGCTTGGTAGCCGTCTGGGTTGAGAGTTCTTTGGGAGCGGAAGTCGGAGTAGAGGGCTGGTAGACGTTGCGGGCGGAAGGAGGGCTCGGTTTCGACTAGGTGGGTTAGGAGGGTGGACATTGTTGTTTTCGGACGGTTGTGGTTTTGATATGGTTGGAGATATAGACCAGCTAAGTGCTGGGCATTGAGAGAGCTCACAAACAGACCGCGTCAAATGGACCGCGCAGATTTTGCTTGATACAAAGATGAAGTTGATGCGCAGGGCTTGGTTAGGTAACTGGGGTCCAAAGTGACCATGACGTCTGGAGCCGTTGCGATTGTTTACCATAGCCTTATCTTATCGGGTTCTTTTCAACGGGTCGTCGACCCCACCATACCTCGCGGGCCGAGTCTAACCAACACACTCCCTGGACCTGGCCCCGGGAAACCATCAAACGCTGCGTGTCATTACGTGCATAAGGCCGTATCTCTATGCTCTAGTCTATGGCAAGCGACAGGCCGTCCTTTAGAACAAAAGCTCAGAAGCCATCAACTCAACCGAAGCCATCCTTGTCCACTTTCGCTTTCTCTTCGGTACCCGGTGACAGTCTCGCCGGGGCCAGACTGGTGAGCGGTGCCGTCTCCAGTCCGGCACCACCATCCACCAAGGTACTTGTTCTTCTCGATCTCCGACTGTGTAATGTCTCATTTTCGACATCAACCACCTCTACCTCCTCTTTCTCTTTCTCCTCAGCTTGTCCGCCTTCATCGTCATGCAGCGCGAGACCCTCCTTTAACTGGCTGTGCAACCTCGCCATAAACTCGCTGGCATAGGTGAACTTTTGCACTCCGTATTCGCTGGGTAGCATCGAATACATCCTCTTCGCATCGTTAAGGCAGCTCTGCGCTTGGATGTACTTGGCTTGGTTGATCCAGGCTTCAGCAGCAAGGACGCTCCAGAGAGCGGATTTCCTCCGTCGGCTTCCCCATGCCTGTGACCCTACTCCGGATTTGGTGGCATAGCAAATGGCCATCCGTTCTTTGACGAGGGCATCACCTACCACTCCCACTAAGCGTTCGTCGAGAAGTCGGATCCCCAGTTTCACTGCTTCGTCTATGCCGGAACCGCCTCTTAAACGCAGTAGCTCGACGGCTAGTATGAGGCATCGCAAAGCGCCAAACTGGGCTCCGCACCGAACTGTGTAGGAGTAGAGGGCTTGTTCTATCATCCCGTTAATAGTTTCGATGCGTGTCTTGGAGGACATATTCTGCGGCATGATCAGCAGGGCCAGCGCTGCCATCTCGTTGGCCGCTGCGTGGTATTTCCACGCCTTATCATTCTGGAAATCACCTCGTAGCAGCTCGTAGGTCGACATGGCCAGCTTCCAGTCTCGTAGCATAAATGCATAATCGGCCAGTTTCCTCATTATAGCTTCAGGTGTGTCGGGCCGGTAGAAACCCAGAGCATCAAAGTTGTTAGACGATCCAGAGCCTGTAGTCGTCTTGCTGTTGCTGCCAAAAGCCCATCGTTTGGAGAGGCTCATGAACCGTCCACTGAGACCTCGTCGTCGAGAGGCTACCTGGTCGTTCCATACTGAGATGTTGCGTTCCATGGTTGGCACTATCGATGATGTGACCATTTCCCTTATAAACGTCCGGATAGCTGTAGCATCTGATTCGAAGATGTATTGAGTTGGATCCTCAAACTCCTCGTTTTGTGCGTTCTTCTCGATGTGTTCCAATTCCTCCGCAGGCGTCATCCATTCGCTTCTAGGTAATGGTATACTATCGTCATCCGTCTCCGCACTTTGGGAGCTCCGCAGCCTGAGCATATGGCAATGCAGCCCCAGGTTTCGCTTCATTTTCTCAAACAGTCCGATCGATTCAGTGATGTCGCTCCGCTCCTCGTCGTGCACAAGCACATAGTATCGCAGATATTCTTGATCCACCCATACCGGTAGCCTCTTATCGCCTGAACTCGTTGCCTCGTACAATCTCCGTAACGTCTCGATGGGTGCCGGGTTCCTTGAGCTGATAGCAACAACGCAAGCCACCGGATGCGCGAACGTCTCATGCGCCGCCAACGGTATCCCTGACAACAACCTTCTTAGGTATAAGGAATAGTATGGGCTCGTGACATCCACATCCAGTCCCTGTTTGCTTGGAGTCGCCGGTCCATGTCCGAGTAAGGCTTCCTCCGCATACCTCAAGTGTCGATCCACCACAGCCTCGACCTGTGCGATCCGATCCATCTTCCCTCCATTAGTCGCGCCAGGCGGCGGGGGACTTCGTACGCCACCTCGGTCGGGCTCAGGCGTTTCCAGTCCTTCCCCTAGCCGCACAAATCGTACGCTGAAGTCATCCCATGTCCGGGCCCCGCCGTTACTGTCGCGTACAGTCACCCTACCCTGCACACGTTCGCCGAATGGTCGCAGCAGCTCCCAGAGTCCACCGTCGAATCCCTTCTCTCTGACCATGTCATCCACATCTGGAGACGCGTGAACCGCAACATGTGGGACGAAACTCTTGAGCACGAGATTCAACGGATCGCCTGGGTTATCCGACCCTGGTGTGTCGAGAAGCGATTGTCTGTAGCCGCCGCCACCAAACACTGATCCCGTCAAAGTCGACCTGTTGCTTGCGGGAGCCGGGGAGGCGGATCTAGAGCTTGGCGGCGAAAGCGTGGATGCAAACAGAGAGGCAGACGATACATTGGCGCGGCGGGTCGAATTGGAGCGATAGGGAAGAGATATTGTGGACTCGGAGAGCGGGTTCGTGTCGACGGGCATGGACTGTCGTTGCCTGGGAAGCCTCACGGAGGGCGAGGCTGCCGCAGGCAGGGACTGTATGGGATCCGGCGAGGAGGCATTGTCTGAAGGCGGCATGTGACACTCTGGGGCTGGTTGACTTGTTGGAACTGGAGGACTGCAGTATCGGTCTCACTGCGTGATATAAGCCCCAGTGTTGTATGCTATACCTACCGGGGGCAATGGGGTCGAACCTGGTCAATAAGGTGGTTGGTGAAGTTGACTACCAGAGCCCAGGGGATCAGCACAAGCCGTGCAACGTTGGCGGTAACAATTGGCTGCGCTAAGAACTGACGTTTGACGGACCAGCTGCCAGCAAGCAAACACTGAGAGCCTGAGCTGCCTGATAGAGCCATCTACTGGGAACTTTTTGTGGGGCATACTGCGCTTACCTCCACCTCATACCCTGTACCTCATAGTTTCTATGCGAATTCCATGTTTATTACTGTACGATTACCTAGATGTCTTTGTCGTGTTTGGTGGCCGTTGCCTCTTCTTGATGATATCCAAGCTCGAAGGTACCGTTTCTGGAGAAAGAAAGAAGCTCCTGAAGAATGAGCCAAGCCCTCAGTTGGGGGGATGTTGCATAGTCGACTACGATACGTTCAACGTATCCCATGAACTTGGTAGCCCAAATACTTGTACAATGATCCGAAACTCAAAATACATATTGGACAACCCCCTCATTGAAAGGTAAGAGAGGAAGCAAGATACAGGTGTCCCTGTCTGCTGGGTATAAGATAGGCTCAGCATCATACAGTCTCCCCTGCTGGCTTCTAACTGCCATGGCAAGGGTAAACGGTATGCTTTTGGCACTCCGGGTTAGGTCATCCGGCGGATGTACACTAGAAGCAGATGTAATCTTCAAGTAAGTGCAGGATTTGCTGACCTTCAGAAGTAGATCAACACGCATGAGATCACGGGGAAAACCAGTGATTTTTAGTTGTTTACTTTATTTCGAGTACCTCTACCTATCTATAGCCAGGGACCCTATGTGTCCATCACAAATTTGCCCGAAAAGTTACACAATCCAGCTGTTTCACAATTCTCTTCCATTGGTGTTCAACACCAACCCATATATAACATTTACCCAAAGCAGCAAAGAAAAGCAGAACGAATTCCCAGCCCCTGCAATACATATATCATCACTGTTTTAAATCCCGTCGTTGCAACAAAGAATACCGCCGCTCGGACCCTGCTCAGAAGGCAGCAACGAGGAGACCAGCGACACCAGCGAGAGCAAGACCCACGACGCTGAAGGCCTCCTTGCCGGCACCGGATATCGGCACGGGGACACGGCTGGCGGTGGTGGTGGCTATAGGAGTCACGGCAGCGCCGGTGCTGAGGACGGACATGGAGCAAGTGGTGCAGGCGGCGGCCTAGTCTCTTTGGTTAGTATGATAGTCTCTGAGTTGACATGACGAGGAGGTACTTACAGCCGTGGTAACGACCGTGCATGGGCAGTTGGTGATGGTCAGGGTGGTGGCAGAGGCGACAGTGATGGTCTGGCCGTTTACGGTGAGGACCGTGGCATATGGGCAGTAGGTGGTTAATGAGTCGACAACAACGGTGTAAGTGCCGTTATTATAGGGAGCAGGAGCCATGGTGCTCTCCGGGACGAGGTCGGAAAGACACTCGGTCGAGGTGACGGTATACAGCGAGGTAATGTCACCCTCAACATCAGACGAGACGACAGTGGCAGTGGTCTCAATAGGGCCAACAGTGCCGGTGAGGGTGCCGGTCACGACAGGGGTGACGACAGGGGCGTCGGAGGAGGAGGCGGTTACGGTGGTCTCCGCGACAGTGGATGTGCTGGACTCCGTGGTGGTCTGGGCGGCGACAGTGGCGGCCAGGAGGGAGAGGACGGTAGTGTAACGCATTTTGGCGGTTGGTTGGCTTGTTGAGAAGGTCTAGATGACTTGGTAAGATGGAAAGTCGAAGGAGAGAGACGAAATAGCAACCGGTGCTGATGTCGTGAACAAACGAAAATATAGTACGTACTTAATGAGTGACGGTAAAGTGAGTGGCTGAGTGCTGATATAGAGGGGAGAAGCCCAGGAATGAACAAGAACTGGGTTGGTTTCATTTTTATACAGACTTGAGGTGGCGGGTTAATCTGGATCAAGTGCGTTCCTGTCCAACATGTAAACAGAAGGAGAGCATTGCAGTGTCAGGTTGCTGTGGAGAATGGGCCTTGTCTGGAAACATGCTTGGAGTCGAGCCCGCGTGGCTTTGCGGGAACACTGAGCGCGGTGGATTGGATGGGATGGCTGTCATTCCGGAATGTCTCACCCATGGCCATGAGGAACCAAGCTCCCGCGTCACATCTCGTCACAGATACATTCCACAGCACAGTCTGATCGTTGGAAAAATCGACTCAAGAGTCCGGAAAATGCTTGATCGTGGGTCATTTGGCCATTACCATGCCTCATGCTTCATGCTGGTTTGCTATTATTTAGATCCAACTCCGCTGTCTCGGATCGAGTCACAGGTCAACTGTCTACCAGCCTCACCCCCGTTTGACCACGAGTACAGATGCCTACCCCCCGCCCTTTCGCCCTTCCATGCTCTGGTGGTTCTCCCTGGAGATGTCACTGTACTCCGTCTTGATGCTCAAAATATCAGACAAAACAGAACAATTATGGCCCTCCTCTTCACCCTCCTTTCCAATGCGATGGTATCCATAATCCTGGGTCAAACCGCCTCTAGTTCCTGCTATCCTGCACGTCAAGACGATACTCCAGTCTCAGCCCGGAATGATATCCCCGCGCAGCAACGGGAGGCTAGACATGCCAGCGGGTGGCGGCGGGTTTCCAACTGTTCCCAACCACCTTTGAAGTTCAAAAGCGATCAACCCCACAACGCCCATCAGATTCATAATGAATAAAGTGAAATGATGATGGAACCACTAGAATCCAGAGCTGAGCTCTTATCGAGTCGATCACGATGTGAAGCAAGAACGTTCCGCACCGTTGCTGAAACTCCACGAAGCCATCAGCTCCCAGCGGTAGGCTCGAATTGGTGAAGATTTCCCGAACGACCGTGGGGGGACTGTAGGTGGGCGAGGGTCTAAATGTCTCGGATGCGTGCGCCTGGGCCGCTTCTCTTGCACAAGACGGAGCGATGCCTGACTAGGCTCATTTGCCTTTGGATCGACTAACGCTGCGCTCCGGAACACGGCCGGAAGGATGCGCACCTGAGATGGCGTCGAAATCGTAGTTTTTCAGGGTATGCTCATACTTGGGGCTGCGAAGAAACTTTGGTACGGAGTCCTAAGCGTCCAACGGTTAGCACATGACTTCGACTATATAGTACACATTACACGGCAATCGAGACAGAGGATGAACTTACACTTGCCATCAGCTTGAAGACGGCATTCTGAGCATCCTCAAACAACGACATGACCTCATGTAGAGTGTCGATCATGGCGACGTCCTGCCCCACAGCCTTGGTCATCCGAGTGGCCAGGTTGTTGCGTAGTTGATGGTCAATGTTCAGCTCACAAGGCGACCCAGGAGCCAAATACGCATTGTAGATGCCGTACGCCTGGGCCATGGTCTCCTTGATGCCGTCCATCGAGGCAGCATTGTTGGGACTCTTCTGAGCCACCCGGATAGCAGCCCGGCACGACCTGACGAAATCATCCACGTCGAAGTAGAATGACAGGTTTTCCTCGCAATGGGTCTCACGTAAATTCTCACGAAATAGCAGGCGAAGCGCCGCATCGTGAAGAATCTTGTCTAACCTCTGCGTGTTGGAGTCCCGACCAATGCCTCCCCGTGTCACTGCCGACGAGTTGTCGCTCTCCGACGTCCGTCCCCTTGATAATGAGCCATTGATGATGTCCTTTCCTTTGGCCGTAACTTGGTATATCGCATGCTTGGTTGGTTGAAACAGGTGGCTACCGGGGAATTGGCTGACGTGCGACCGGTCTTGCTGGACTGCCTCGATTAAATCATACTCGACGAAGAGCGAAGCGATCTCTAGCGTCTCCCGCCGGTCGACCGTGGTGCAGCAGTCCATCAACCAGTCTGTTGCCGCCTTTCCGGTAAAGGTGTCTTTAACTGTCCTGCCGCCCACTTTGCGCTCCAATGCCATCTTGACGCCAGTTAAGCCATCCCGGTAGTCGCTCAAGGAGTCGGAATCAGCTGCGCTGGTGCTGTTCTTGACGTTGAATCCGTTCGCACCCACAAACCGCCGGAAGATGACCTCGATTGTCCCCCGATCCGTCATCAGCTTATCCGTTCGACTGTCTCTCTCCAAGATGACCAACTGCGACAGGGTTGGCCCGATCAGCTCGGCTATCTGCCTCTGCTGAATGCCATTTCTAGCGCAAAACCTATCTAAAATGCAGATACCCTTGGGGGTCAACTGCCAAACAGAGCCCTTCAACGTATACACCTGCTGGTACCGTCCATCGGCCGACTCGATGAATCTAGCGTCGAGAAATCTCTGGCAAATCGAACGGGCCATGTCCTTGGCCATGGAAAACGTGGTGGTGGTTGTGGTGGTAACAATGCGCGAGGGGTCCTTGGGATCAGGCATCCTGTTGGACTGCGAAAACTTGAGAGATCCCAGATTGTTGATGGCATCTTCGGAAAGGAACGTATGCTCGACCTTTGTGAGCCGCACTCGATGCGCCGAGAGAGGCAGCAGACTGACAATCAAAGTAGAGAAAAGGTCCTTGAAATCCTGCAGCAAACGTGGAAACAGGTCAGCCTTGTTATTCTCTAACCAATAGCCATACTTGCAGACACGAGATGCGGCCAAACAAATCCAGGCCTGCCCCGCTCTCTTGGGTGTATGTCACGTACTTTGGAAAAAGGTCTATCGTCATCCGTCATACGGAGCAACCTGGACGATGTCTGATGCATCTTGCTGTCGACAGGAGCACCGTGTATGGGCAATGGTTGGTTTCGATCTGTCTCGGAATAGGGTTGCGACAGAGGAGTCTTCAACAGCGACGTCGTACCCGAGCTCTTCCCCTCACCCGAACCCGTTGCCGTGGACAAGGATAGGTTGGAAGACGAAGCGCGATGCCGATGGGTTTTCTCAGGGCTAGCCTGGCCGCTACCTAGGAGCGCAGACTCAGCACCAAAGATGGACAAGCGACTCAGCGACTGTCGCGGTCGAACTCGAGGCTCGCTGCTGAGACCAGCAAGAGTTTTGTCGAGGGCAGAGGCAGCCAAAGCAAAAAGACCACCGGGTTTCGGAGAGTTGCTAACGGATGCGGAAGTGGAATGGGTCGCGGAGCTGGTATTTGACGGCTGCGGGCGGTGATTGCTGGATGGGACAACGGGGCCGGCTGTTGAGGTTTCTAGAAGGGGAGTGGAAGCGGCCTCGGTTTTGTTGTCTTGGAGAGGATTTCCGCTAGCGGTAGGAGCAGTAGGGGTGGGATTAGTTGAGCGGGAAATATATGATGCCGCAGCCATCTACTTGGAAGGGGGGGTCGCTAGCTGTGGGACAAGGGACCGGAGAACGGCTGACAGCTTGGTTTTGTGTGTTTGAGAAGAGGCCCCGGTCCTGTTGGAATGTCAGGCAAAACTGACATGGACAAGGTCACGGTGGGTTGAGGTCTGGTTGGCTTTAAAGCGGGGGCAATGAAAAGGAATGAATTGACGGAGCCACAGGAGTTTGAAAGCACAGCATGCGGACAAGGACGGTGGAAGGAAAAGGCATGGTCGGCGGCGGTGATCCGCGACGGTGCTAACTGCAGCCAAAGGTACAGGTACGGGACCATCAAACCTTCATGGCGAAACATGGCAAAAGTGGAGAATAATATCTGAACAGTCAATCAGGTGGCCGGATACAGCACCGCATCGAGATGGTGAAGGCATGGCAGCAGGGGGGTGTGCATCTGCACAGACTTGCGAAGAAGAAGCGGAGCCAGCAAAAGTTTTGTGTGGCATCCCTTCCAGATGCTGCGTCAACTAACGCCGGCTGTACGTATACATAGTATGTGAATCCCTCGATTACCGACGGGCTTGCCTGGTTGTCTGCGCACCTCGTAACTGGTCCTCGCTACGGATAGCGAATCACATCGAGGTACTTATCATTGTCAAAGTATCGAGATTCCAGGAGGATATGAATGAAGCGGCGGCTACAGTAGGACGGCACAGAAATGATTAGTGCAAAACGTACTGCATGAATTGAAAATGCTAGCAATGGATTGATTGAACCGCAAGTGAGTGTGAAGTGCAGAGGTAGAGACGTAGGACTTGGCGCAGAAATCTAAAGCAATTTACAATTGACCTATTATGTATCGGATATGGGCTTCGTCTGTCAAGACACTCTTTAAGAGGCTTTTTTCTCATATCCCACCTGGAAATGCCGATTAGAAAGCGCTGGAAGTCTGCGGCTGGGAGGGCATGACAAGTCAAATAGCGGTCAGACCCATCACAAGTCCGGAGAGAACAGATAGTAGATACCTAGCCTCGTACCTTGGGTACCTCGGGTTTCGCTCGTATGCATGGCTTTTCGCGTTGGTGCGTCAACGATAAAACGGCATGATGTGTGCGAGCTGTAAGTGCATTGATGGTGACGCATTTGTTTGTCAAGCGAGCAGCTACTCGATCCTTCGAACGTGAGCATATTTCCGCCTTCCGGCACGCACGTTCACATAGGTAATCACTTGTACTGCATGGAAAGGGGAAAAGTTCTGGGAGAATCTTGGCCCTGTAATCTCCACATCGTAACGCTCAACCATGGTTGGCAGGGAGGACAAGATCAGCTCGTGGCTTCAGGGATCTATCCCACCACGAAACTGTTTTCGGTTGAGAAAGCCATGTGGCCATATCTGTGGGGGGATTTTTCCCCACCGTATTATCACACCGAATGCAACAGGAGAGAGTGGGATCTACATGGAGCCTTTCCCAATTTGCAACAGCCTTGGTTCAACAGCGCTGCGCCATTCAAGTTCTAACCGCACGCACAGTCCAAAATTACTCGTGCAATGAAACGATTGTGGGATTCTTTGCATTTGTTGATCTCGCCCAGTACTGTTACTGGGCATTTTTTTTGTTGTCAATAAAGGACTGAAACGCTTTCTAGGAGGTCAGCTAGACTTTCCGTTTGTCTCGGCAAGGCCGAATCAGGATCAAAATTGATTGGAAGATGCGACTGTTACTACCTACTTCTAGGTACCAGATAACTTGGGTGAAGTGAGAAGCCGCCATGAGCCGGCAGACGGAATATCTTGAAGGCGAAGACAATCGCTAAGTTTGGTTTCATTACACAATTGTTGGTCCACTGGCCTCAAACTTGGCAATTTGTTGTAGGGCTACCCACACTGTCAGACAGGATCGGCAGTGGGTGACCGCTGGGAACGTCTGGATGGAATGTCAGCTCTTCAACCTTAGCACCCCAACCAGGACCTATATACTAACCCGTACGACCAAATTCCGCAGAGCTGCTGGAATGACCAAGGCTATCTTGCGAGGCTGCTCAGTCAGGAATGCTACTGCTGCATGTCTAAGCGTATCTTAGCATACAGCTGCAAATTCGGACGAGCACCCAAGCCGGTGCGTGCTTTGTCTTGTAAACCACCCGACGTTCCCATGGTGGAGATCCCTAATGCCAACGGCCGGGAGAACAAAACCCGCAACTTCTAGAAGGAAAAAAAAAAACATGAAAGACGCTCATCTCCAGGAAGGCTAACAACACCCTGGTCTGGCCTAGTCCAGGCTCTTAGGCCAGTCGCATCCTTTAATGAGATTAGGGATAGATCCCCAGGCTGGCCCAGACCGAGAGCAGATGCCAAGTGTCCAGCGACAGCAGGGGCCTTTATAACCCATTCGGCACAAGATCCTGCTGGATTCAGTTAGAAATCACCAGCGTAATGGGGTAAACTTCCTCGGATCAAGGTACCTTTGGTTGGATATGTTCGTCAAGGTGGCATTGCCGGGTCTCAAAGCAGCTCGCATTGTGCCATCTGTGTCAACCTGGAACGATCACCTGGCGCTACTGGAGGGTTGGTTGGGCCGCATCTATGACGGGTCGCAACCATGACGCGGAAGTTGCGACAGCATTATCATCAAGCAATAACCACACTACAACGTAGAGGTACGATGTTCAACACGGCTGCAGGAATACGGTATCGTTATCACCGCAGGAGAGTAAAGCTCCTTCATGCAAGAGATCACTGTGGCTTTCGGCTTCCATTTCGTCATCGATCTGAAACAAGTGTCTTCATTGATCTTTACAAACCGGCTTCGTATGTGTAAGAAAGGCTGGTCTGCTCGTTTTGAGGGAGCATATCTGATGTCTGAAAGCAGCTCATGGCGGGACATTGGGCAGACTATTTCCATCCGTCATACGCATCGCAAACCCTGATATCCCAGGCCCGTATAATATGATGGTCACCATCTAGTGTAATTAGAAGGAATAGCAAGTGCTGTACGAATACCGGCTCAAAGACAAATAAGGTCTTTAGGGTGACACACCGCATCCACCCAAACCAAGCAGCGTCCCCACATATCGTGAGGGGGGACGCTGGCAGAAAGTCGAGGTACTTGAATCTTGGCCTTGACCGCCAGACGTACCGGTACCTTCGTAGAGCCAGACCCGTCCTCAATCTGGGATTTGTCGACGTACGCATGCTGACTGCGACCACAGGTACAACACCTTTTCACCGCGTCACCGCGTCACCGCGTCACCGCGTCCCCTCTCACAAGTCAAGGATGCAAGGCCAAGGGACGACCGGGAGCTCTCATTGAAACCTGCGTGCACCGCACGTGTGAGAAGCATGCATTGAGGTGGGGCAAACCACGTGTCTCTGAAAGCCACATGCTTGAGACACACGAAGAAGAAAACGGGTTGGCCAATGGGAACGATGAAGGAAGTGACACTATGGCCGACCGTTCCGCAACCTCCTCGTGGCTTCAAAGCGATATGGAACAATCAATCAGAGCGCGGCAGGATGGCGGCCGGTGCCTTTGTTGGAGTCTCGGCCGGAAAGTTTCGAAAAGAGACGGAGAGCTCTGCCGCAGCAACAACACCAGCAGGCTCTCCCTTGCTTGCGGACTTCACCGTGTTCCAGCTCTCTGGGCCCTGGACATGCTGAGTCGTGTTTTCCCGCCACTCGAGAGAGGAAAATGCTTGACCCGGAGATCCTTGATATGGAGATGAGTTTGACGAAACGGGAACGTTGATGGCTAAAAAGGCCAAAAGTAGACCACTGTGCTTTTTCAAACTCTACTGTCCGTCACCCCAGGCTTGGACTTTCACGGTTCCGTGTGGCGGTGGCACAAAGCGGCGGAAGCTCCCGCAAAGTTTCTTTGTTCCCAGCACATCGGGCTGCCTCCGTGGACATGTGAATCAACGCCACCAACGACAGCAACAGTACCCGGTGTTGTTGGCACCACCAGCTGCTTGGGAAAGCGTACCGAGACTGGATATGGGAACCGGAACCCAGCCTCTCGGTACGGCCTTAGTCTGGGACTTTGTTTGTTGGTCACACAACTTGTGCATGCAGCATAATGATCCCATCCTATCCAGCTGTCTGCCTCATCCATCCCGTCACATGGCTGTCTTGTCTGGAGGCCATGTCAGCTTATGCAGCCATGAGCAGAACAGCAATAAGAGCTTGCGTTTCTCTCCGGTTGGATCAGCAATTCTCCCGCTTGCCGTCTTTCTTCTTTGTTGGAAGTGTGTGTGGGCTCTTTGGACGAAGAAGGGTGGCGCTATGGCATATACGCATGCATGTTTTGTGATTGAAATGAGGCATAGGCTGCACAACATGCATATATGTCTGTTTACCTGGTTATCCATGTCACTGCGAAGTGCAAAACGGCGGCCGGCCCAAACTTCGTGTACCTAGACTCCATGTCGAACCGTCTTCAATCACGCAGCACCAAACGACTGTGAACATGATTCAGTCTGAAGCCCTTCAAGGAGAGCGGATAGGCACTGGCCTCGGAGACTTTTGCCTTTTCGGCTAGCTTTCCAACAAATTAAGCATTGCGGTATCGCCGCAAGCGGCCGCGATTCCCAGGTCAAAATTACAGTGACAAGACGGAGATGGCAGTTCCTTGACCCCGTAAAAAAAAAAAGAAAAAAAAGAGGGTGTATCCGCTCCATAACCGCCAACGCCATTTCCAGCTCAAAGCCGAAGATCATCATCAGTAACTTCTTATTGCTGGACTGACGCAGCCGTCCAGACTGACCCATCTCTGCCCCGCAAAAGTAGCATTTTGCTCCGGCAGTTACGTATTGTCCAGGGCATGACGAACCTATTTCCGCAACAACTCATGCCACCATTGGCACTCATCAGCATGCTGATTGTTGTTCCTCTCACCGATTCTCACGGCGTTTCGGAGAATGTAACACCGGCACCTCCCGTATCGTGGACCATGTGGTGGCTGCCCTAGCTCACCATCATGCTACCTGCTTACCAGTTCTTACCGTCGCCGTCACACTGGTCATCGACGGGGTGGCACTAGGTTGGTCGTTTCTTACCGACAGATCTCTGACCGCTGGCTTCTGCTTCTGTCGGTAAATGCGCATGGCTTTTCGTCGAAGAACGATCTGCCGCTTATTACACCTCGCGTTGGGTAGCACACAAGACGCGGCCGCCCGGCTTCGTACAGCATAGGTCATGACTCCTTGTTCCCGCCCCTCGACCCATCCATGTTCTCTTCTGCCACGTGCGACTGCTCGAAACGCAAGTCGTATCACCGGAGAGTGTCAATGGGCGCTCCGTATCTGCGTACAGTCTTCTTCGTTCCTGGCGGAGCAGGTGTCTTGCCTCGTTGTGCTCGGTGAACTCGTCTAAACCACGTTGCTTTCGTAACCGGTTGTTCATCGTTGCACTTGGGACCAGATCCGGCGCGAGGCGCATCTTGTCGGCGTACAATATGTCCAGTTCGCAAACGAAACCGCTTGGGACGACAACGCGAGGAGGAATGACCTACAATATGCTTGCAGCCAACTGTTTCGGCCTTATAGTCACCAGGCTTTTCCCTTCGTCAGTCTCTCTGGCCCGCTATCGTCATACCCTGTCTAACACATGGCTTTGGAACCTATGAACAGACTCGAACCACCCAAAGATGCCTCAACCTGCACAAAATAACGATACGTACTGTTGGTTTACGATGTATGGTCTTATGAGCAAAGACGTGTAGTAACTGCCCAATCACAATGGACTGGCTCTCCTCACCAAGTGGTCGGTGTGATTGGACCTCCGCTAGCCACACTAGCCATCCCACGACAGGCGAAAGCATGGCACAGCCACGATGTTGACTTTCAGAGCCTCAAGTGAAAACAGACTGACCTGCCATTAATATATGATACCTTCATCAAAGCGCACATACGTGACAGGTACTGTCATGCTCGCTCGGTGCCTGATCGCCAAGACCCTAGACACGGCACACATCTTCGTCGAGGGCGCTGTGATACGAATAGCCTCACAGCGTCAAAACCCCTCTGCCTCAACTCTTTGCGATCAATCTAACACCTGGGAATATCTGTCCAGCATCCTACAAGTGTATACTGCGGAAGAGACATCATGAGTGACACACGCTCCACAACGGACCGTCACCGCCCCCGTCACCGCCCCCGTCGGCGACATAGCAGCAAGCACCGACGTGATCCCACACCAGATCAAACCTTCTCAGACTCAGGCTCGGACTTCGAGCCATCGTCCCCCACCGCCTCTCAGTCCCGATCACGGCACAAACACTCCGGTCGTGACTCCCATGCTGTCGTTGTCCGGGATCTGGAGCCAACATACGACAACCAGGTCTATGCTGTTCCGCGACAAGCTAGTGTCTACTCGGATGACGACCATGCTGAGTACATCGTGCCGGGCTATGGCGGTCGAGGCGGCGGCGGTGGTCGAAGATATAGGGAGAAGGACAGGGACGACAGCGGTAGAGACAGGGCTAGGGATCAAGGGATGCTGATTGCTGTCGTTGCTGTCGTGGTGGGATTGTTCCTTTGTTTTAGGGTCTCGTCCAGGCGTTTCCACCGGTGACTGCCGGACTCTTTGGCATGCTGAGTACTCGACTGGGTGTAGGGAATGGCCGGCGTTGGGCGTTGTAGTACCTCTATGGATGATGACGGGGCGTGCCGCGATGTGCAAACGAAGTTACACATCCAGGATACTCAATATAGGGAAGCGTACAACAAAAACAATCACGTACGACCATAGACATCGGAAAACTCGGGATCCCGTCCGCTCTCCCCTAGATAAGCCGGTGATCGCCAGACTAGTACTCGGGTGGGTGACCACCGGGGAATCCCTGGTGTTGTACGTTTTTTTTTCTTTCCTGGGGCTCGCTTACCGAGCCGCGAGAGCTCACAGCCAGGGGGCATAGCATATGCATGGGAAGAGTTATGCGGAGGTACGTAGCCTGCTTTGAGAAGCATACGCCAACCAGGCGCCTAGCTGTGCTGGTTCGGCACTAACAGGAGCAGACAACGGGATAACTACCATGACACGCCCACCTAGGCCAGACAAAATCAAGCCTCTCTGCTCAAATGCTACGCTTACGCATTCTAAGCCTCAGTCCATAAGGTATCCGAAGTCTGGCATATTGTGAGTCCACACAGACGTCATATCACAGCGTCCTTCTGTTGAGTACGACACACGTTGGGTCGATCTCATCCCCTTTGTCAAGATCTCTGCATTGCAAAGCTTGTTCGACTTGAAACTGTCTTATCATCTAGAATGATTCGGAAAACGCTCCCACACCATTTCCGTTGCACTGTGCAAGAATTCGAAACCCTGAGGCAACGCCTTCTCAGACCGGACAAAAACAAGTTCTTTACATGGCCACCGAGAGGGAGACATCGCTGGGCCATCTTGCCATGTTGTACTCAGGTCCAGGATCGATTCGCCTCTGCCGCCGTGTGATCTCTCAGTACAGAGAGGGAGCATAGAAATCAGGCGCAGCAATCCTCGAGCGACCGAGTTCAAGGTGTACAGCTGAAGCGATATATCTCACCGAGACCCGGCCACGGTTGGCACTTACATTTCTCATCAATATCAAATTTGAGCTGCCAGGGGTTATGCTCAACAGACACGCAAGATATGGATAGTTGAGCCGTGTACGGCTATACATGGCATCTCCTCAGCATACATACATCTTGACGTTCGACGTTCCCGTGGAAGGACGACAGTGCCAGAACCAAATGAATAACATTCAACTGGCTGCCTCTGCCATGGTCATGGGAACCGGAACCTTTGTCAAGAGTAGTGAGCCTGTCAGTATCAAGCCTCGGATGCTCTATCTCTCTGGTTCAGTCTTCCTGGCTTGGATTGCTACTACATCAACGAGGATAGGGCATTGCACGGGGCCCAGGTGAATGATGCTTGGGATAGAAAGTGTGTCTTTGTTCCAGCCTCGAGATTTACTAAAAGCCACTCACATACACGGATGTTAAAAGAGACTGGTGTCGCTGACCAGGCATGCTTTCGCTCATCAAGTAGGAATTCTCAACGCATTCGGAAGCAGACATGAAGGAAGACTTGCAAGCATCTTTGTAGTGTTAGGAGATGATTCGAGAGTAATCAGCTTTACTTGCCTCTTGAGACCCATGAAGAGGAACAGCCTTCTGTAACCGCGAAGGCTGGATAGACACCCTTATCTGTGCATGCAGATGGAGGAAGACGATCTCACCGAGGGTCAGAAGCCAGTTTGATTTGGCTACAGATACTTGACTGAAGCATATGTTCTGAAACTTTTCACACGGGCATCACCATAGACAAACGGGTCCAGTGCTTACTAGCCCAAGCCTCACACCCAGTTCACCTTCACTCTCGGGTGTGGGATCGCCGAGACGACGATGTCATACTCGACCTTCCCGGCGTGGGCCTCGTGCTCTTTCCCCCAACGCTTCTGGTCAGTGAATGGGATCCTGAGGCAGATCTTGTTCTCAATTTTTCTCAAAGGTTTACAAGAGGCAAGAGCAATTTCTGTCAACACGCTTCCTGACGTTGCTGTTGCAAGAAAACCACCCTCCCTCAACCACTTGGCTGAGGTCCTTGCTCATCTTTCTCCTCTGCCACTGAGCAGATTACTTTGTGTTTACCTACCTCCTGCAAGAAAGATCATGGATTTCTTTGCAGACCGGGCTCCGGCAGCCCGCCGGCCCTATGTTTCGTCGGGGCCTGCTTTGACAGGCTTACTCATACCCGACCAGACACCTCTGTCGATGTACCGCGCTTATGGCAATGAGGACTACTTCTACATGCGTTATGGCCGTACGTTTTCTGGCTTGCCGCTTGATTTGTACGGCGTTTGCTGACCAACCGTACCTATAGGGACTTTCGACTTCCAGCCTCGGGTCATCATCCCCCGCGCTAGGCCGCGCAACACCATGCCCTTCCTCGTTCTCCCCCCGGAAGTCAGAATCATGATCTACAAGGAGCTTCTCATCCTCCATCGAGTGGACGAGTCCGGCCAGAAATCAGTCTTGCACATCCGGAGCATGACCAAAGAGCAGTTTGATAGATGGACCCAGCTGTCCTACATTGCCCGCACGAGATACTCCGTTCCGGGTCGTGAGTGGACTCATTCGCCTGGCGATAGAGAGAAGAGAAACAACCCGGAGTACCAGACTACCTACTGCTGCCTTGAGGCACTCCCAGTTTCCCTACACGCTCTACTCCCAGCCAGACCTCGGGACCGAGTCTGTGGCGGCAGCGACCTGCTCCCCTCCGGGATCAACGACGCCGACCGCCTGCACCCAGCTATTATCGCGACCAACAAGCGTATCAGCGATGAAGCCGCTCAGGTCCTCTACCAGAATCACATCTTCGACTTTGGCGACAACTACGCCGCAGGCCAAGTCTTCATCCAGGACCACTCCCGGGTTGCCCCATTCCTCCGCGAGGTCGGCTACCAGAAACACATTCTGCCATCCAAGGTCAACGACAACAACTTCTGCAACCCATCTCTCGCCAAGGAAGCCCGTTTCTGGTCCGACTTCTGCTGTACGCTCCGCTTGAGCACTCTCCGCCTCAAGAAGCTCCATCTCCACCTCGTCGCCGACACCGTCCCGAACACCTTCACCGGTCCCCGCACCCTGTCCACCCAGGAACTGCAGTTCCTCTTGAGCCTCAAGACTCGAGAGACCAAATGGATCGTGGACGTGGCCATGCTGCGCGGCCGGGTGGAGGAGCTCGAGATCGTCGAGTCCCAGCATCCCATCATAAGCATTGGAAACCCTTTCATGTTACTCCACCGCGGACCACAACGCTCTTGGAACCCCGACAAGACGTACGACTTGATGGCGGCTGCCATGGCGGGCTCGATCAGTACCTCGGTGGCTGAATGCTTGAAGGAACGTTTGGGCATCTGATGCTGCCGCGAGCTTTGCAAAGAACGCCAACTCGTTACACTCCTAGATACCTTGATGATCCTTCCCAGATCCCGAGCGACTTACAATGCTGCTTTGGGCGGATATATCGGTATTTGGACGGCAAGTGACTGAATCTAGGCCGGTGTACTCACACTTGCCATCAAGAGGAAGACCACGTATGCTGGAGTTGCAGTTGGCCATGGCCTCACTGCAGAGCTTTTCTACCCGCATCTCAGACGAGGATTGTGCTTTTGGGAGTTTCGGGATTTTGGACCTTGAGCGTGTTAGTATGACATCTGAGAGAAGCCCGTTGGTTTACGATGCAGTTGCCTACCTCTTAGTCTTTTGCCAGAGATTTGGTGCTGCAGGATAAGCGCAGTCAGGGCGGTTTGAGGAGAGTCGTTGCACATCACAGGATACCTTTAGGTACTACACATCACTTGAGTCTCTAAGACAAATCTTTGGAAGAAAACTCAAAATACGACGGAGATAAATTCCTAACTAGGCCGTTACGCGAATCCCTTCCAGTAAAGCAAACTAAAACAAGGCATCCATGTAACCCCTACCTAGAGAGGTATCCTTTCCATGTGAGCCAGCCTGTAATCCTTCGTAGCCTCATAACAATCATACAATGCAGCCTTTCATGGTTGCAAGGCCGCTAACGGTTGAGCGATAACTGACATGGTACTGCTGTGAAGCGGTAGCATGCCCTCCTTTTGATACAATGACAGAGAGAGGTCCGAAGATACCTCTTCGATAGTGAGGATGGGCAGAGTGCGAACGAGGTGCTTAAAGCTCCTCACGAACCTTGCCAGCGGCCTCATGAGCCTTCTTGATGGCATCACCCTTGCCAGCCTCGTAACCAGACTTTGCAGTAGCACTGGCGGCAGCGGAGGCAGAGCTGAGAGAGTGGTGAGCAGCCGCAGAGCCAACATTGATCTGGGCCTGGATCCAGTTCCAGGCATGCTTGACGTTGTCTCCGATCTTAGCGAAGATGGTCTCAGCCGGCGTAGTGGTGCCGTACTTGAAGTAGGTGTACTGCTTGCGAGCATAGGCGCGAAGCTCGTTGAGAGTGGTGCCTTGGGGAACGGGCTGGGAGAATACGTTAGTCACGCGCTTATCAATCGCAGTTCATAAGGGTCACAACATACAATACCGTAGCTGTCGAGGTACGCCTTGAGCTCGCTCTCGCTCCAGGTATCGAAAGCAGAAGACTTGGCAGAATCGGTGGCCTGGGCGAGATAGCTGGTGACGGAAGCAAAAGAGGAGCCGCCAACGGAGGAAGCAGAGGCATAGGCAGACTGAGCGGCGGCGAGGAGCTCGTCACGGGTAGCACCAGTCTTCTCAGCCACAGTCTTAGCAGTAGCATCACCAGAGTTGACGAGGTAACTCTTCAGGTTGTCGTAGGTCCAGTCATCAAAAGTCCACGCGCTCCAGCCAGTGGAGGCCTTGTAAGCGTTCTTGCGAACAAGAGCACGAAGTTCATCAGTCTTGGAACCGTGGGGGACGGGGATACCGCGAGCGTCCAGGTAGCCCTTCAGGCGGCTCTCGGACCAAGTGTTGACGGCTTCGTTGAAAGCCTCCTGAGCTGCAATCGATGCCTTGTCAGTGGCTTGGGCGGCGGTATCGGTGACCTTGGCGTACGCGTTGCCGGCCTTGGAAGTAGCAGCTCCATAAGCGGAGGCACCGGAAGCGGAGGCAGAATCACCCAGGAGCTCAGCGCGGTGCTTGCGGACAAGGGCACGGAGCTGGTTGACCTTGGTGCCCTGGGGAACAGGAATGTTGTTCTTGTCGCAGAATTCCTTGAGCTGAGACTCGCCCCAGGCATCAATAAGCTTGTCAGTCAGAGTGGCATAAGCCTTCTGAGCGCTGGCAGAAGCGCTAGCCTGCTGCTCTTGGGCCTTGAGATACGCGAGACGAGAGTTGCGGCGGACAGAGGCAATCAGCTTGTCACGGGTGGTTGGCTGAGGGGCAGGGATTCCGTGAGTATCGAGCCACTCCTTGAGGTCCGACTCGGTCCAGGTGTCATAGAGCCAGTTGCCAGGGTAGGCAATCGTCTCACCAGCCTTCTGAGCGGCGGCCTCATACGCGGCACGGGCCTTCTGGAGGAGGGTGTCACGCTTGCGGGGTTGAGGAACTGCGACGGAGACGGAAGTCAGTACAGGGACTCATTGATACGTGGAGGAATGACTACTTACCAGGGATGCCATGACGATCACAGAAAGCCTTGAGCTGGCTGTCGGTCCACGAGTCCAGCATCCAGTCTCTGGTGTTCAACCAGGCATGTTGGGCCTTGTCCTCAGACTCATACCAGTAGTTCTTGACCTGCGAGACCAATGAATCTTTGCTGCCAGCAGCGGTGTCCTTGGTCTCAACGCCCTTCTGCTTGAGGTAGCTGTTCAGCTTGTCGGTGTCCCAGCTGTGGTAAGGAGCAACGGCATAATCGTTCCAGTTGTTGGACACGAGCTTCTCCAAATCCTTACGATCAGCGGGAGACGGGTATGGGATATTGTTGTCGGAGAGCCAGCGCTCCAACTCAGTCTCATGCCATCTGTTGTAGGCTAATGAATGATATGTCAGCATCTAGATTGAGATACTGCAACGGCAGAGATTAACATAGATTGACTTACCAGCCTTGCCCCAGCTGCTGCCAAGAGCTGCGTCAGCCACGAAGGCCAGCCCGAGGAGAGCGGATGCAATCCTCATATTGAAGTTGTGTACGAAGTAGTGTAGTGTTGTGTACTAGTGAGCTCCAAACAGGAAAACGGAGATGCAAGCTTCAATCAACACTGGGTATCTGGGATGATTTCGTGGTAAATGAGGTTGTAATAGGTAAAAGCAGTGGAAGGAGGAAGTTGTGTGGGAAGGGTTATGTGTTGAAGGACAGGAATTGGTGTTTGATGGTCATCAATGTCGTCACTGTGCCGTCGCCTTAGGCGGAAGGTTCCACGCTAGCTATGAGGTAAGGTCAGATCACTGAGGGAAAGGCCAAGTACTACAGTACAAGTCTGCCACTTCACCGTCGTTGGCACACAAGCACGCAACCTGTGACGTGACGGACGTGAATTCAGCGGGTACAATCACATACTTACGCGTGCCAGCGCAGTCCGTACAGGAAAAGGGAGCCTACCCTTGCTGAAACAGCTTGTTTTCTGTACAGAGCTTGCCTTTGAGAGCTTGAGCTTTGACCAATCAACCAGTAGGAGCTCAATGAACTCGAAGCACATGCTGATTCACTGCTCTAGGAAGTGGGTGTTGGATCGACCATTGGATGACGTAGTGCTCCAGCACCTAGCCATTCAAGTTGAACCTGCTGGGGTAGCCAGGCCTAGAACTTGCGTCTCATATCAGGGAAGTGGCTGAGGGCTTGATCTAGCTTAAAGTACTTGTTTTCTTCTCTATTCCATAAGTGTTACCGTATGTCTGTGGCTGAAAGATGAGAGGGTGACTGCCTCATCAACACAAACTGCGCTGGGACACCTAGGTAGGTTACGCTGAGCTCAAAGTGAGGATGACATCATTGTACGAGTAAACTCAAGCTGCCTGGTTTCGTTTGATGGCTGGCATGCCCCTGGAACCTACAGTAACCTGGCGATAAGCCTTTATCGAAGCCACCATAACATTACAACCGTAAGGAATCACTGGCCGATTACCTAATCACAAACCCGCAAAATTGTAACCTGACATTTGGGGAACGCAACATGATGAGGTTAAATTGAAATGGCAAGAAAGGAGCATATCGATACAGTATTTCCTTCCTTGGGGTCAAAATTTAATGATACCTATACCTATTCAAGCACAAGGCTTTCATTTAGCCTCCATGCTGCGGCACGATAGTTACGGCTCATACGGTACAATGCGAGAGGGGCCTCAGCACCTGTGACATTAGGTATTGCGCCGTTGGGTAAGGGTCATCCCGTCTGTCACAATCCTGTGCTTCAGACTGTCTGGACATAGCAGTTCAACGAATAGAAAGATCGAAACGAGTGCACGATACCTATTCTTCGCAATTTGCATCACTTCTCCGTGTCCGCGGTGACATTGTGGTAACTGCCTCCAGCTAGCACATGCTTCGAGTTACAAATAAGCACGAGAGGGCGCGGTGCACTCGGGGCAGCCCTTTCCTCCTGGGGTCAAGCGACTCAAGCTGCAGGTTGATACGAAATAATCACCCCAATGTCACGGTGGCTGCCAGGCTCATGCGTATTAGCGCCCAGGGCAGCTTACCCCTTTGTCTGAGGCGGGATCTACCCAATGAGCTGCTTCATCCAATTGGTATCTGCAGAGCTAGACAATTTGCGCCGAGGCTATTCCTCAAATAGTCATGGCCTGACCTTCAAAACCATGTCAGCGACGTTGCGAGTGCAACACCCTGAGAAATTGATGGGCTGATCATCCGCGTCCCCAACTTTCAGTCACTCAATGGCACTTGTCTCAACTGTTATCTCTTGTCGTCTACTAGGACGCAGGTATAACCATGGCAGCCGGGCCAAAGGTCGGGTTCCTTGACGACTTTGACAGCGACGAAGTCGATGGTCGCGATGCCGGCAGTGAGCGGGACTGGTCTGGAAGATGGATTGCACCCGCACCGAGGAGAAGGATACTCGTGCAGATCTGTTTCTGGACGTTTGGCGCGACAACCCTCATCGCTCTGTTTACAATAATCGCATGGATAATTTATCCCACCACGACACTGGCAACACCAAAGCCAGCCGAGAACGCGCACAATGCTATCAAAGTGATGGTCGTCGGTGACTCGATTTCTCAGGGCCACGAAGGCGATTATACATGGCGCTATCGGCTTTGGCAGTGGTTCAAAGACTCGGGCCATGAAGATGTTGCCTTCGTGGGGCCCTATAACGGGACTTTTCCACCACTCGACCTCCCGAGACCGCCTTCATGGCCTCCGGGAGAGCCTTCACCGGGTTTGATCACGCGAGATTGGGGTGGGTATGCCACGGACGTGGATCCTGCTTGGTTGGAGGCAGGAGACAACGTGCATTTTGCGCACTGGGGACGACAAGGGGCGCAGTTCAGACCCATCATCGAGGATGCAGTGCGCCAGGCTCAACCTGACTATGTGATTTTGGCGCTGGGCTTCAACGACCTGGCTTGGTTGTACTGGCCGACGGACCTGGTCGGAATCGTGCAGGACCTGGTAACAAAGGTAAGAGCTGCCAAGCCAGACACCAAGTTTGCTGTTGGGAACGTCGTGCAGAGACTTGCGTTCGGAGGTGGGCCGAAGTTGCCGGAGCTCACCAGGACGTATAACACGATGTTGGAGGACGCCATTCCGCAGTGGAGTACAGACCAGTCGCCTGTTGAGTTGGTTCGCATGAGAGAGTCCTATGAGTGTGAGTTCAAGCGCAACCTGCAATGATGGATGCGGATTGTAGGCTGATATGACTTGCATAGGTGATCCATGGGGTTGCCCGGCCGCACACGACGGGCTTCACCCCAATGCACTTGGGGAGTATCAGATAGCAAAAGCCTTCGCCCGTACCCTGCATGAGAAATATGGGCTGGGGAGCTCCAACTTTACCATTCCTGCGAATATTCCACCTCGTCCCTGCGCACCGCCAACCAACCTCAAGGCTCTCGTCATCCCAGACGCTGCAACTAACGGTACCACACCTAATACCGCCACCATTCATCTGTCGTGGGACAGAATCTATGGTGCCTTTGGATATTACTCGCAGCACCAGTTTACGGGCGGCAACTGGGCCGTCTTGCCCGGTCTATCAGAATATAGCTCTGTGGACAAAACAGCCGTTGGCTTGGGTGAGAGCTGGGAGATGCGTGTCCGTACTTATTGCGGAGACCAGCAGCCAAATTCGGACTGGAGTAGTGTTGTTTCAGTGAGCACTTGATCTCTGTTGGGCCGGTATGCTGTCGAGCGGGCCGGGTTTGAGGACCAAGATTCAGTCGCGCGGCAGCGGCATCGGTTGCATATGCAAACATTCCGCATGGCCTAGATGAAACGAAACATGGCCTCAACCAGTCATGAAGCTTGGGCGTTTGTAGTGCGTAGGGTAGAATGGCGTTGTTGTTGGGCTCGAGGAAGTTTCCCACTTTGTCTCACGTGCTGTTTCAACATGAACACGGCATTAAGTATCAACTATGTTCAACTGGAAATTGTAGGCCCCGTGACCTTCAAGCAAAAAAAGCGATCCTCCTCTGGGCAGCTCCGGAAAGAGAAGCGGTGAGAACGAGGGCCATGAGACTTAGTAGTCGTCCTGACTGAGGCATTGCCCTTACTTCTATGCTCCAGATCTAGTACATGTCCCAGTTGCCTGCAAGCCAATCAGACCTTACACCAGATCGCAGTTGGGTTTCCAGTGCCCGCTGCGGCTCCCACCCCCGCCAGGTGGTGACCACTTGATTTGAGTGAGCAACAACCAGATGTCATGGGTTGTGCTGTAATGTGCAGGGTTGGTTGATTTTTCCCGACCCCAACCCCGGTTCCTTCCCACCCTCTTGCCCCCACCCCACCACGTCAATGTCACCATTGTGCATATTATTTGCAGCCCATGCCCTTGTGCACCGAGCCCTGCGCAACCCATCGCGGTAACCCTGGCCGAGCTTATTTCGAGCTCCCAAAGCAAGGGGAACATAATTCAGCGTCGCATTTCCCTCCACTATCTGTTATGATCCTTGTCTTTGAGCGACTCGGGGCGAAGGCGATGGTTAGGGCGCCAGCTGTATCATGCTTCACGCGTAGTACTACTGATTCTGTCTCATTCAAAGCATATGACAGCAACAGTTGTCATTGCAATGGCCTAATTGGACTCCCCATTGCTGGATTGACCGCTTGCAAGTTGCAACGGGTTTCCCCGCCCATTCCGGCCAGATCTCCGAAGCCAGCAGTGGACCACGTTTAACGTCCCTCCTTCGCTTAAGACGCACTCCAAGCCAAGTTGGATCTAAAGGCACGCACAAGACTGACTAGCTATGCATGACGGCCGACTTAGCAGCACTAGCAAGGGTCATTCAGCACAATGTCTCACTTTCATAACCCACACCATACGCAGGCCAGCAGGGATGAGACAGCCCCAAGTGCCGTCGACAGCTACTAGTGATCAGCGACTAGGAGGCGGCGCCTCGTACGACATCAGATCAAAAGGCAACGGCGCGAAATGTCAGCCGAACCCTCGGTACTAGTGATGGCCAGCCAGTCTACGCAAGTATCGACGGGCTAGCCCCACGATAACTCCACGAGAACATGCCGGACAGAGGAGCTAAGGCGGCGATCGACACCCTCTTTTGCCTCTTCCAACCTCGAATCTCGTTCCTGCTAGATCCTGACGTTACCGCAACCGGGCGCGATTCCAATGGTTTGGATTTGCACAACCTGGGATTTGCGTTACTTCTCCGGGGGTTGAGACTCGAGGATTGGCGGCACCAGCAGATCGGTTACCTATTCCTTCTGCTTTTCCGTTGTGCGCTACTTTTCCAAGCCCTGATTTTGGCTCCTGTTGCTTACTTGTCCTGCTCAGTTCGCCGAAGAGGCACCGTACCCTCGCTTCCAGCATCCCGCTTCCAGTATCCCTCGACAGCGCCATGGGTCTTGTTGGAAGCGGAAGCAAAGCTTGACACTTCTTTGTTTATGCAAGCCACCACGTTGGAGGCTCCTCTTCCTCCGCGCCGACACCTCCTTGCTTTATTTTCCGAACACTCCAGGAAAGGACACAAAACTCATCATAGCTCCATTTTCCGTGGATCCCCCGTCTGCTTCCTGTCTTGCACCGTTTAGCGGTGAGATGCGCAAAGTGTATTTGTACTCGTCTCCTCCATCACGCAACAACTCCACCTCCCGACTTACCCTCCCTTTCGGCACCTCACACCTCGAGACCCCGTACCCAAACGATCAAGGCCGGGCCTCACCATGGGCTGCGTCTCCACGACACACATTGGTGACCACGGACCCTAACCGTGTCAACAACCGTCTATGGCGGCCTATCAGCCTGGACATGTCCTGAGGACGTCATTAGCACAACCACTAGGGGCTCGCACCGATGGCCTGGAACAACCACACCCCTACCACAGTGTGCTTGTCGCCATATCCCTTGGGTTCGGCCTGCTCAGCACTTTGGCTACATCATTTGCCTTCTACTGGTTTGTTCGAATGAAGAGGAGCTTCCGGCATGAGTATGTTCCACGATGTGCCTCAGCGGATCGCTTGTACTTACGCAGTAGCTAACGCTCTCTAGCTTGATCATGTTGCTCATAGTCAGTGATTTCATCAAGTCAGCCTGGTTCGTCATCTTCCCTATAGTGGTCTATACTCTTGGGCCTATAGCCTCCGAGTCCGCCTTTTGCCAGATCAGCGGCTTCTCTCTGGCCGTGGGCTTCGAGTCATCAGACGTGGCCGTGCTGCTGATTGCCTTGCACTCGGCATTGTACATCATTCGTCCCAGATCTGGACTTTACCCTTACCGATGGATTGCGCTTGCCGTTTATATCATGTTCCCCCTGCTATCAGCATCACTTGCATTTATCGACGGCAATGGCAAGGGCTATGAGAACATCGGCTATTACTGCTACCTCAGCGACGACGGGAGCTGGACTCGGCTATCACTGAGCTGGATTCCGCGGTATATCAGCTTCATCACCATCCTCCTGATGTATATCTTCATATATCTGTATGTCCGGACTCGAATCCTGCAGTACGAGAGGAAAGGATCGACTGTCTTCCAGCACAACAAGAACACGGATACCACGTTCACTATGCCTGTTGGCAGTGATGGCTCGAGGTTACCGGGTCCAAATCATCGACGAGTCTCCGTCCCGGTATTCAAGGATAGGCTGTCGAGCGGACCCTCGATCGGCGGTAACGTACCGACAAGCCGTGAGCTCAAGAATCGCGTCATGGACTACAGCCCCGTCACTCCAACCTTTGAGGCGATATCCTGGAATTTACCTTCGTTCGGAAACTCAGCCTCCGCACTCAGAGAACCTATAGCTGAAGAGGACCAGGACCCCTTTTCTTCGGCGGGGACGTCTCTCGATGCCCCCCAACCAACACACTCACCGCCACGTCGGAACTCCATGGGGGTTTTCCCATGCGCGGTTTCATCCACCATACCGTCAAGTCGATCGTCTTTCGGAAAAAGCACCGAAGCTTCAGAACCATCACTACCACAAGCAACCGAGTCCAAGTTCAGACGCATATCCTCCTTTTTTGTCCGTGCAAGCCACGACGAAGGGACGGTGTCCTTCCCGTCCAGATGGATGCCGGGGACAACGCTCACTACTATCAACACTGCTGACAGAGCAGCAGCAGCCAACGTAACCAACAATCGTGACAAAATCCGCCGGCAACTCCGCTCACTGTTTGTTTATCCGCTGGTGTACGTGCTCATATGGATCTTCCCCTTCGTTAGCCACGTCAAGGGAGACGACTCGCCCAACGCTTCACCACGGCCATGGTTGCTAGCCTTGAGTCTTGCGAGCCTGGCCATCCAAGGTGCAGTCGACAGCGTCGTGTTCACAGCACGCGAAAAGCCATGGCAACATGCCAGAGGGGTTGGCTTCTGGGGCTCGGTATGGAGTGTCCTGGAAGAGGGAGGCGACCGTGTCGGTCGTACGCGGGAGGAGTTCATTGTCGAGGGCCGCATAGCGAGAGCGAGACGGCAAAGTGAGATGATTGACGAAGTAGGCGGGGGAGTAGGCGGAAGAGATATGAGGAGAAACAAACGACAATGGTGGGATGTCGAAGACATAGCGTCCGAGGCCGGTGGTGACGATGACGAGCGCATGAGAAACAGGACGACGAACGAGGATTGGACCATGAGCTGACCAGCATGGATTATTAGATCTCATTTTTATCGGCATGAAAGCATTAGATACCCTTGGGTTATTTTGGTTGGCGGTCTGGATTCCAAGGCACTGGAGTTGGAACAGGAAAGCGGAAGATGCATTTACCGGCGCTTAAGAGAGAGATTAGGACAATGATACCACAAACCACACTCAATATTCATACATGATTGCAGAGCATCTACTGGTTGATTTGTTCACTCCCTCAAGAATCTCAGAAACGCCCTTGCAATTTCCACGCCGTCGTGCTCGTCGTCCACCCTCCTTAACCCATCTTCGTACGTCTCCTGCTCCCAAATGCCCGCCGCTCTCCTAGCATCCATGATCTCCCGCGTGATTTGCCCACTAAACTCCGGGTGACCCTGCACCGTCAACGCCTTCCCTGGTATCAGAAACCCTTGCATAACACACCTGTCCGACTCCGCCAGTCCCTCCGCGCCGGCGGGCAGTCCCGAAACCACATCTTGGTGCATCTGGTGTATCCTCAACGTCTCCCTGTCTCCGAAGATCTTCCTTCCCGCGGGCGTTAACCTCATGGGTGTGACGCTGATCTCCCATCCGTTCGGGGACCGCGTCACGGGCACGCCGAGGGCACGCCCGATGATCTGGTGCCCGAAACAGACGCCTATCACTTTGACTGTTCGGTCCTGTTCTAGACAGCGCCGTGTGAATTCTGCGAGGTTGGCGATCCAGTTTCCTTCGCCGTCTTCGAAGGCGTTGTACTTGCTCCCCGAGATGAGGACGGCGTCGAGACTCGAGGGCTCTGGGTAGGAAGGGGCATTCGGGTAGACGACGTTGATGGTTTGGATAGCGAAGAGGGAGGATATTGGTGTGGGGGTGGCAGCTTTGGCGAGGAGGTCAATGAAGATCTGGCCGTAGCCGGCGGAGGCGGACGGCGCTGTCGGGTTGTCGGCTTCTATTATGAGGAGACGGAGGGGTGATGGTGTGGGTTGGGAGCCCATCTTTGGAGTTGCCAGTACGGGGGATCGTTAGGAGTTTCAGAAGCAGGAGGCGCAGAGTCGAAACGAGAAAATAGTATAGTAAAGAACAAATACTTAGTGTTCGATAAATGTCTGGATGTCGTGATGGTTGCGCTTCGGTGCCGCCTTCAATGACACAAGCGGGAGATAAGGATGCGATAAGATAAGATGCCGTTGTCGGAATTGGCAAATGGCTTTGTCGGACTGCCAACAGAGAGACGTCAATATCCAGGAACGCTTGATTACGTACGCAACTGTCCTGCTACGAATTGGGACAGAAACCGTTGTTCATTCGGTACGTACTTAAATCAGTCTGGCTACTTTATACTAGAGGTATATAACTGACCTCCTCCTCAGACGCCAAGCCTGCCAGCTTCAACTTCTCACCATTTACTTACACAAACGACATGAGCACAATGACGCCAATATCATCACTGAAATCCTTCCTTATCACGGCTCGCAAAGCCCTCCTGTCCCCTCCATCATCTGGGACCAAACCCTTGACGTTTGTCATAGGCAACGAATCAGCAGATTTGGACTCTCTGTGTTCTGCCATAGCACTAGCGTATCTGCGAAGTCATATACCACCGCACAACAAGCTACACATTCCGCTAGCCAACCTGTATCGGCCGGACTTGGTGTTGCGTCCTGAGATGGGCGCCGTGCTGAAGAAAGCCGGCGTTGAGTTTGACGATCTGTTGACCCTGACCGAATTTGATCAGGTTGAGGACCTCGAGCCGCAAGACACGAGGTGGGTGCTGGTGGACCACAATGCCTTGACGGGAAGTTTGAGAGATCGATTCGGTGACCGGGTTGTTGGATGTGTCGATCATCATGATGATGAAGGTGTTGTACCCTTGGAGACCGGGGACGAACCAAGGATTGTTCAAAAGTGCGGGAGCTGTATGACTTTGGTCGCCAAGTCTGGCGGGGACGTTTGGCGAACCATGGCCGACCAGATGCAACGGGATCAGGTGGCGCAGCTCGCCCATCTCGTGCTCGGTCCTATACTGATCGATACCACGAATCTGACATCCAAGGACAAGACTACACCTACCGACGTACGAGCTGTTGAGTCTGTGGAAGGTGTCTTGAAAGAGCTGGGGGTGCGGTATGACCGGGATGCATACCACAAGGAACTGTCGTTGCTTAAGGAGGATCTGTCGAGTTTGAGTTACCGGGATATTTTCAGGAAAGACTATAAGAGCTGGAAAGAGGGAGGGTTCAAGCTGGGTACATCCAGCGTGAGCCAGGGTCTACACTACCTATTGGAACGGATTGGAGAAAAGGATAAGCTGTTGACGGAGTTGAAGAAGTGGGCTGATGAGCAAGAGCTGGACATTGTCACTATCTTTACCACTTTGCACCCCCAGGGAGGATTTGCCAGGGAGTTAATGGTTTGGGCGCTCAACGACAAAGCGGTCAAGGTTGTTAAGGACTTTGTAAAAAGCAATTCGGAGACATTGGGACTGGAGACGTGGGAGGATGGACAGCTGGATGATACATCATCAGCTTCGCAGTGGCGCGCGTGTTGGAGGCAGCTGCGGACGGAGCATAGTCGAAAACAGACTGCTCCCATGCTTAGAGAGGCTATGAAGAGGGCGTGACTGGCAGTGGCCGGGCGTTTGTGAGCGTATGATACCCCAAGCGTATTGCATTGAATCAGTTGGCCTGGCTACTCACAGCCTGTGATCAGGGTTTAGACTTCGTACATTGCCTGATATACCATGACATGTGTTTTCAATGTACTGCCCGTGTCCAGGGAACAGAACGATCATTTGAATATCAGTTCAATTTTATTCTTAACATTTATATCAACCTCATCCAAGCC
This sequence comes from Coniochaeta pulveracea, assembly GCA_003635345.1. NCBI lineage: Eukaryota > Fungi > Ascomycota > Sordariomycetes > Coniochaetales > Coniochaetaceae > Coniochaeta > Coniochaeta pulveracea. Next base: position 313,377 of record QVQW01000010.1, on the reverse strand, counting down.
GCTCCGCTAGCTCAGCTGCTTCCTGACTTTATCTGGAACAAGATAGGTATGCGGAAGCTCAATCTATATAAGCTACACAGCGTACTGTAACGATATCCGAGTAGATCTCCTCAGCCCTAAGCGTCAGGAAGATCATGCCAGTAGAACAACCTCAGTCACAGCTTGAAGAAAGACTCACAGTTAGACACACTGAGATGCAGAAAAAGAGTACAACCGTCGGTGTTGATCTCACCTACAGAGCAACTACTATGCGTTGTAGGTGATTTTGCTGGTTGGCGTTTAATCATTCCCTTGCCCCAAGCCTCGATGGATTTCCACTCGGCGTATGCAACAGGAGCAATTGTTGTAACAGGAGTTGAACCTGTGACCTCAGTGGAACTGGTGTGTTCTAGCACACGTATCCGACTGCCCCCAGAGCCACTCCGCCAACCCACCTGGTGTTGAGAATCTAGGGTGGCTATACCGCTTAAGTGCCTGTTTCAGGCAAGGTGAAGGGACAATCCAGCAGTTGACACTCACTTCACCCTCACTTTCCGACCCTGCGGTCCCAGCCCATCACCGTAACGTGACAAAGTGAAGCAACTGTGGTACCAAGCGTAGCTGTAGCTGGCAATTCCTCAGGCCCTCCCATCACGCAGTCCTTTACAATAAGGATAGTCGTGTTATAGCTCAGCCCTCTCGCGTCTCGGTCGCAGTGAGAGTTCCAGACCCCTCGCGTGCCTCATGAGCAACTCCAGCAACAACGACAAAACAGCTGCTGCGGGCGTCTGCCTCTCTTCCGCCGCTGTGCTCCTGTAACCACGATGGCCAACAATAGCCGCGACAACAACAACAACGTGACCGACCTCCTCCTTCACGTCCTCCCTCGCGCCGGATTCGTGTGGCCGGCGCAGCGCAGCATCACCAGTCGGGCGCAGTTTGACGCCAAGATCCAAGACGCCCTTCGGGCCACGAAGCTCCGTTTCAGCCGGAAGGATATTACGCCGCTGATTGCCAGCACCTTCGACGAGGCCACGGCCAAAATCCTAGCCTTTGAGCCGGTCAGCGACACCGATGAGATGGTCGCACTTTACGACGCCATTGAGCTTGCCCAGGGCTCGACAAGCTGGGCCGCCGCAGTCCCCTCCTCGATCTTTGCCGAGTTCCTCCTGGAAATCAAAGAAGCACGCCTCCGCGCCATTGAAGACGAAAAGCTCACCCCGGTCGAGGGCACCCTTGCGGCCACCCTCACCATTGCCGTCGACGCGTTCGCCGACGCCATCGCGACCCGCGACTGGGATTTTAACGAGGAGCTGATGGCGTTGGCCGGCCATGACAACGACACTGAGTGGTTGCCTCGGGAGCCGCTCGGTGAGGAGGAGTATTTGGCTGCTAGAATGGAGGGGTTAGGGGATGAAGATGAAGACGAGGACGAAAATGAGATGGAGCCAGAGATGCAAGACGAGGACGAGGTTACCGGATGAGGAAGTTGAGATGTTGGATATTGACTAGACTCGACTGCGGTATAAGTGGGAGGAGAAGATATCACAAAGTAACGACACCCGCGTTGGGCACGCCTTATATTAGCGACACCTGTTCGGAGCATGGAATTGCCCTACTTCTCATGTCGTGCTCCGTCCAGCCGCAGTGCATGAGGCCAGGAACCTGACAGATAGTCGTCTTTTCATCTCGACTTGTGCCGAGGAAGGGTCTCTTTACCTTACCAGCCGTCGTAGCTAGGTATTAAACAGAGTAACAGCTCCTTCATGGCTAAGTGTGGTTAAAGCGTGATTCTACCCATTCTCGTCTCATGCATAGTAGCATCGGATCAATTTCTGCAATGACCTTTTAGTGCTTCATACTTTGGCACTTTCCTATGAGCTGCTTTCAAATAACTTAGGCTTACATGATCAGGGGAAGGAGCTGACCCCTTGGCCGGAACTACCTTCCCTCTGACTTTTCGCGTCACATCCATACAATACCATGTGGATGTCAGGGGCAACGCTGGTGGAGCTTCAGCTTGCATGGTTTTATGGACATGCCGCTGCGACGCGACATCAAGGAATGAGCATAGTAGTTGCGCTTTATAGAAGCGTAGAAGACTAGAGGTACAAGTTTCCGGATATACATAGTAGGTAGGTAACATCCGATGCAGGTAAAGATGGAACCAACTCGACGGAACTCCCCGCACCGAGCGGCCCGCAAGCGTGACCGCTCGTTGAGTGTGGGGGGTCACTGTGTGAGAGAGGTATTTCACAAGTCCGGTCATTCCTGCTCCAACGTTGCTACTAGCTCACAAGCTTTAACACCATCTCACCTACGTTTCCAGTTACAGTGTCATGGGATCTACCTCGTCCAAAACTCCCGGACATTCTTCCACCTCACCAAACATGACGTCATTCTCACTAACGCACCACCTTCTCTCCCTCTACCCCGAGGTCTATAAGAAAGCAACCCAAGCTCCCTTCCTCCTCGTAGCTGCAGAAGGTCGTCTCCCGAAGAAAACGTTGGGTAGATGGCTGGCAAATGACAGACTCTACCTTCACTCCTACATCCGGGCGGCCGGCAAGATGATCGCCGAGCTAGACCTTCCCATCGCCGCTTCCGAGGCGGAAGCGCCGGAGACGCAGCTAGTGGACTGGCTCATCGAGGCTCTAGCTGGTGTGACCAGAGAGGACAAGCTCTTTCTCGATGTTGCCAGGCGCTATGGTCTTGACATTGACCTCGAGGTCCATCATCCAGTCTCGGATGAAGTGCCCAGCAATGATGCTATGGTCATCAACGAGGCTGCAAAGTTGCCGGGTTTGGTGATGATTGAAAAAATGTTCGGAGAAGTCGGGAAGCCGGCGGAGGTAAGCGTCGAGGGTATGAAGACGCCAACGATCCTGCCTTGGCTCGAGGCAGCCGTGTTGTTCTTCGGTACGGAGAAGTGCTATCTGGATGCATGGTCGTGGGCCAAGGATTGGCAACTGGTGCATGATAAAGAGGACCAGGCGCGTCAGGATGATGATGGGGGTGCATTGAGGAAGGAGTTCATCCCGAACTGGAGCAGCGATGAGTTTGCTGGGTTTGTCGACAAGCTTGGAACTATCATTGACTCTGCTGTCGCAAAAATGCTAGAACGCCCAGGGGGCGAGCAACTGAAGGATTCCTTATTGAAACGAGTGGAAGGACAGTGGAAGTCGCTGTTGACTGCCGAAGCGGCATTTTGGCCGGAGGTAGAATGATTTGACGACACATCCCAGGCCGGATACAGAATAACAAACAATACGACACAAAGAGTATCATGAGCACAACACCGTACCTCCATCGGGTCTTTTATGCACATGGCTTGCTGGAGTTGATGTTTGGTAGACGGGAACCGAATCTTGACTAGAGGCGACACCAATATACAAACACGCCAGTTTGAGTTGTTGAGTCTAAACATTTAGTTGCAGGTTCTCGTTGCCAAGGGCCGGAGTCAATGCTGATGTTTCCATTGCTGCTACTAAATCCTGGAGAAGAACCTGATTAAGATGGTCTAACTAACTCAACACAGCGCAAACCGCAGCGTGTGGATTGCCCAGGGGAACATTACCCAATGCACCTCTACCTTCTCGAACTCATAGATACCCCCAGCCACCTGTATACAAAGGAAGTGAATATGGAGGGTACGTACTCGCAGGGCGGTTATTGCTCACCTCGCGCCTTCCCCTTCCACAGACAGCTAGTCGTTTTTCACTATCTGCTTGCTTCCAAAGCCACAATCTATGGTACCTACCTCCAGGTAACCTATTTATCCTGTTTTGCTTCCTCAACCACACACTTCCAGGTTGTCTTCGCTCAGCTCTCCTCGACCCCTCCATCCACCCTTTCCTAGTCTGCCGACCACCGTATCGAACTTACAAAGCCCAGGATGCTGCCCTTTTGGGGCTTCTGGTCGCGCGATCTCGTTTTCCCAACCCAGTCCTCCGCTTCCACCACGGCTCCAATGTGGGATAGACACTCCACCAGGACACCCGTCTTCCTGCCATCAATACCGCCTCCCTCGCAGATGTGGTCGCGTCCTAGTACCGGCAACCCAATCTTCGTCAGTGAGCCTGTTGTCGGGTCCAAGCCGATGTGGGATCGGTCTGGCAGTGAGGATGTGTCAAGCTGTCCTTGTTGCTTGAGAAACACCGAGACATCTTTGAGAGGGATCGTTGTATGTACGTGGTGGACTTAGCAAAGGAGCGTTACTAGATCGAATTCCGCTGACTGACAACTCGTCAGTAGACGGAGATGAGTTCACCAGAGGCAGCAGTAGCAGCAGGGACTTGAAGACTGAGCCGTTGTGGAACATGCCTGGCGGTTGGAAGGGGAGGCTAAAGAAGCGCTTTCGCAGGCCGAGGAGTATAACCGGCCGGAGTTCGGACTCGGACAAGGGACTGCTCGTTTGAGAGGGATATGGGATATCTGGGTTAGTGACACAGGACGCCAGGCAGCTGGACAGGAGAGGGAAGAACGGCTGATTCTCTGCCACTGGACCGATTCGTTGCCATTTCTCCAGGAGACGCCATGTCTTGCTAATCTCAAATGATCTAAACACATATGACCCAGCCAGCAATGCTTTCATCGCGTAAATTATCATGCATGGTACAGTCAAAAGTAACCGTTTTAACCCCACGTGCCGCCGCCGCCACCAGACCGTCCTGTCTTTCTCTGTGAGCTGAGCCTCCAGTCGTCCTCGCCCTGAAACTTATTGTACAATGGCACAATTCTCTCCTCGGCCTTTCTCTTGGAGAGTCTATCCGTCGGTGCCACCTTGAAGAAGGTCGGAGCAGCATCCACCAGCCACTTGGGCTCGATGGCAGTAGTGCAGTGCATGTACTCCTTAGTGGTGAGCACCAGAGTGTGATAGATGACCCATTCAGCCTGCTTGCCAAATAGGGCAGAGCTAGGATGAAGATAGACAGGAGTGCCCTCGATAAGAGTCTTGTATCCCTCCTGTGGATCCTTCCGCGCACTGTTACGGAAGAAGCCTGAGCAGAGCGCTTGCCGGACCTTTTGAGTGTCACGGCCACAGCTAACGACGGGATGGCGGTACCGTTGCATAATCTTTACCAATTGTTCCCGCACATCCTTGGCGCGCTTCATGGACCTCGCCTGTATGAAGTTCTCGGAGCACCAGGGGCTCGAATACCCACTGGTCTTCCAGGAGTTGTACACGTTCAGAAGGGTGAGATGATCTCCATGAGGGTCATGGAATTTGGCCTTCTTCTGGTCAGCCTGTGCTTGCTTCTCCTTCGGTCGGTAGAAGACAGTGGGCAGATTCAACATGGCAACAATGCTGAGAACCTCATCCGAACAGCGCATATCGACCGACATGATGAGCACCTTGGCCAATGACGGCTCCATCGGAAAGTCTGCCATCTTTCTGCCAAGTCGTGTCAGCAGACCCTCGTCGTCCAATGCTGACAGAGCATAGAGCTCCTCCAATGCGGTAAGCATGGTGTTGACTGGCGGGGGATCCATGAAATCGAAGTGAAGGAGATCGTTGATGCCCATGGCCTTGAGCATGAGAATGGTATTGGACAAGTTCTGCCGCTGGATCTCGGGAATAGTGGTGGGTAACATCTCGGACTGGTAGGCTGCCTCCGTGTAGAGGCGGAAGCATTTGCCGGGACCTGTTCGGCCGGCACGGCCAGCTCTTTGGTTCGCTTGAGCCTGCGAGATAGGTGTGACAACAAGAGAATCCATTCCTAGCTTCGGGTCGTAAGCATTCTGCTTCACGAAGCCAGGGTCGATCACGTAGTAAATATGGTCTATCGTGATCGACGTCTCAGCAATATTGGTGGCAATCACCACTTTGCGGCTACCTGGCGGTGCCGGATCGAAAATCATACTCTGCATCTCGCTGGGAAGAGCAGAGTAGACTGGTAAGATGATCAGCTCGGGCACATTGGGTCCAAGCGCCTTCATCCGCTCGTATAAGATCTCGCAGGCCGTGTCAATCTCCTCTTGGCCTGTTAAGAAGAGAAGAATGTCGCCCATGGGCTCACTGAGATGAATCTGCATGACCGTGACCAGGGCAGCGTCGAGGTAGTCAGACTCGGGTTCGCGCGAGTACAGGATTTCGACAGGGAACGTCCGTCCAGGAATGGTAAAGATGGGGCACTCGTTGAAGTAACTGGAGAACTTGTCGGCATCCAGAGTAGCAGAAGTCACGATGATCTTCAAGTCTGGTCGTCGCTTTACACACTTTTTCAGAAGAGCGAAAAGAACGTCGGTGGCAATAGTCCGTTCGTGAGCTTCGTCAAGCATGATGACTGAATACCTCTTCAGGTCCGGATCCATCAAGATCTCACGTTGCAGCATACCATCCGTCATGTACTTGATCTTGGTCGCCGGGCTGGTGACATCCTCGAATCTGATCAGGTAGCCAACTTCTTCACCAAGCTTGCAACCCACTTCTTCGGCGACACGCTTGGCTACTGACATGGCCGCTACACGACGAGGTTGGGTACAGCCGATGATGCCGTTGTTGGCAAAGCCGGCTTCGGCCAAGTATTGAGTAAGTTGAGTTGTCTTTCCCGAGCCCGTCTCGCCGACAACAATAAGAATCTGATTCTCATGTACGGCCTTGATGAGTTGATCTCTGAAGGCAAACACCGGCAGAGACTCGCGTTGCTGTTTGATTGTCATGTTTGTTCGCTTGCCGAAAGCCTGATCCTTGGGAGCGATAGCCCTCTTCCATTCTGGTACCGCACCAGTCTTGGGAGCAGCTTCGTGTGCCCTCCTCAGATCGCTTGCAAACTTTCTCTGCTCGGGGTTGGCCATGGGGTCCTGCCATTGTGACTGCAAATCGACCTTCTTGCCTTCCTCCTTCTCTTCCGCCTCCGCTTGTCTCATCTCCTTCCTCTCTTTGGCTAGGTTGGTACCGGCCATAGCAGCACGGTTGAGCGATCCGTCCGGAGCCTTGACCACTCTGATTGGAGACAACTCAAGCGACTGCTTCGTCTGACCGGCAAGGAAAGGTGGTTCCTCATCTCGAACCTCAATGTCTACGTCTTCTTCCAACTCCATGCGACTTTCTCCTGTCAAGGTTTGGTGGTAGTCCTCTTCCAGTTCGGGATAATCTGAAGCCTTGGCTACTCCGGAAGCGATCAACTGCCTGATCTCCCAACGCTCTGGGGAAGTCATCCTCTTCTTTCTCGGGTTGACCCTGGCAGAACTTGGTGGTGGCATCGCGATGCTGTCATTGAGAGGTAACAAAGCCTCGTCGTTTCTCCTGCCTTGTCCACGGGCCCCAAGGGCCTCCATATTTGCACCAGACTCTAGCCTCGCTTGCGGTGCTAGGTCCTGACCAGTTTCTTGGTCAACCTCCTTCATAGACAAGCCTATCCTGTTACCCTCTAGTTTGATGACCTTCACCTTGACTTCCTGGCCTCTAGTCAAGAGATCTTCCGGATGGTTGACACGTTGGCCTTCTGCTAGTTGTGATACGTGGACCAAACCGTCCGCCTTCCCTTTGATGCCGTGTAAGTTGACAAATGCGCCAAAGTCCTTGAGTCCCGTAACATGACCGTCATATATCTTGTACAATATAGGTGCATCATCCAGCTCTTTCGGTGGCGGCCGGCTGAATTGGTCCTCCTCTGTATCGTCGTCGTCGTAATGTCGTCGCCTTCGAGTTTTCTCTTTGTGCCCATTTCGTGAGAATTTGTAATCGTCATCAAAGTTGCGGTCATCCCGTCTTCCCCGAGACCTAGATCTAGACCTCGACCTGTACGTGCGCGGCCGCTCCCTGCGCCCTTCATCGTCCGGACTACGGCTTCGTTTCCTGGACTTGGCGAATTTACTGCCCTTGGGCTCCAAGCTCTCCAACATTGCTAGCGTATTGTCGATCGCATCAGGTTCCGGCTCATGTGGTGGCTCTTTGTCGGGCATCGCAAGTCCCCGAAATAGCCGCTCTTTCTCTTCTGCAGACCGACCATATTGATCGTCGTCTTCATGTGCGCCGTCATGCTGCGCCTGCTTCTTCATTCTCGGATGCATCGTCCGTACGAGTCGGTCTATGCTCTCCAACAGACTGGCTGGGAATTCGGCCCCCGCCGCAGCCAACTTCTTCTTGAACTCATCGAAAGAGGCGCATTCTAATCGTTGTGCGATCACAAACTCGGCCAAGGTCTTCTCACTAATGCCCAAATGGTTCTGCAATTCCGACGTGACTTTGGACACGAGCGACAGCAGCTCGAGCGACTCGAGGTCGTCCATGGCTTCAATAACCCGGCTCAGCAAGGATAAGATTGACGGCTCACGTTGGTTGCAAAGCTAGCCTAGAGCCTTCGATGACGAAAGTTTACTTGCAGAGCTTCGATGTCCAACGCGCTGGCAAGTGGCAAGCAGGTGCCGGAGCAACCAAGACGTTCTCTACCTTATCGATAACACGCTTCGTCGGGATCGCAGTCATTGGTTGGCGAATAAAAATACTAAAAACGAGGCACAGCCGGTTAGCGTCCAGATTACCGCGCTAGTTATGCAAGGGGCTCCGCAATTACGCAAGCTAACCCCGCCACTTCATGCTGTCATGCTCCAGGCACTTCCCAAACTTCCATGTGACCAGAGCATCGTCATACCAGTCAACCTACGAGAGAAGAAGACATCGAACCTAAGAACATTTCCATCTTCCCGCCCACAACCCTACATCACCATTCGAGACAACGTCTTTGATTTCACACACCCACGGCCGGACACTCTTCGACAATGTGCTCACCGGACATTTTTCTGGGCCTCCTGGCGATGCTCTTTCCGCCCTTACCGGGTATGTTAAAGTCCAGTTCTAGGCTCATAACATACCAGTTGATGGCTAACAATCACTTGTCATAGTTTGGGTGAAGCGCGGAATATGTTCGGCGGATAGTCTCATCAACATTCTTCTCTGTACGCTGGGCTACATTCCCGGCCTTATCCACGCCTGGTACATCATCGCGAAGTTCCCCGAGCAGAGCTACGACTACGAGGCTATCCCACAGGACGCCGAAGGTGGCCGCGTAACAGGCTATGTGATTGTGCATGAAGGACGCAGGGTGCAGGGACAACGCGTCGGAGGCCAACACAACCAACAACCACGACCGCAGCCACCGCCCAAGCCAGTTCACCAGCAGGGATACGGGACCACGAACAACAACAACAACAACAACAACACGAACAAGCCTGGTGCTGGTCCGGCAGCCGCTCCAGTACAGCGAGATTCCGGTGAGGGAAGCAGCGATGCAAACCAGGCACCACCACCCAGTTATGCTCAGGTTGTCGCCGGTGCGGGTGACCATAAGGTTCAGACGCAGGATTAGGAGACGGCTTCCCATTGCGGGTGTCAGTGTGAAGACTGTGTCAAGAGGCGGAGGAGACGAGCTTCGTCGTGGATACCTTGGCTTGGAGCTGTATGGTAGTCGGGTGCCTGGGTGGTCAGCTGTCGTTTTCAAGCGAGATACAAGGCTTCGCGATGGGTGTTCATGTGTTATGATCAATAGGGAATCGGCTTGTTAGGCGTTCATCAGGAATTTGTTCAAGACTTATTACTCTTCCCTCATCTTACGCTGGATGACTTCCGGCTCTTGGAGGCTGAGCCGTCTCGTCACGTAACCACCTACAGCCATAGCAGGACAACGAAAGCCGAAAATCAACTCCGTTCAAGTCAGTTCGTCCAGAGGAAGATAGAATAGAGCAGGAGAGGACCTCGCCGCCTCTTACCAGAAGAGCCCTGGCGTAACATTAAGCGGTCTCTCACAAGTACCAAACTAGTAGAATGAGTCTACCAGATGGGTTTCAAGGCTGATTCAGACATTCAATGCAACGCTGTTCCTCTGATTTCGATATGCTTTAGATTCCTCGTACGTGAAGTACCCTCCATACTCGCTAGTGCTTTCCTGTGACTTGGTTTCTGTGAATATGGGGGAAATAGGCGGAGAGTCGACAACGCATAGATTGACGGATGGTTGGCCATCGATCCGTATCGCAAAGGGCCTAAACAGGCGTAGCTACCTAATCAACCAAGTGCCCAAGTCTTTTCATGAATTTCTAAAAACAAGCATTCAGTCGTGGTGTTCATTCGTCGTGAGCCTCGTAACCCATAATGCCAGGTCAGTAGCGCCGTTCATCGCCCGTCTAGTCATCCTTATCATCCCCATCACCATTCTCTTCGACGTCGGGATTCTCAGTGGAAGGTGCTGGACGGTCGTTGGGTGTAGGCTCGCGGTAACGAAGCATCAACTCCTGCGGCAGGAAGGTGTAGTAAGTTGGGTGGACATCATATACGTCCCGGATGAACTTGACGCCGTTGTTCAGGATGCAGACGACGAGTTTGACCTTCATGCCAACAAGGAGCTGCTCCAGAACGCTGGCTTCGACGACGAATACTTCGTGGTCCTCGAGACCCGGGGCCGGCCCAACACGATCGCCCGTGTCCCAGCCACTAACAAGATCGATGGCCTTGGCAGTGAGCAAACCGCAGGGCTTGATATTACCTGTATCATTGTGCTCATCCTTGACGCCGAGGTACTGACGAACATGATCCTCGGTCGGCAGAGCGATGTGCTCGACCTCGAAGTGCTGCATGACCTGATGAGCGATCCGGATGTCCTCCACTCTAGTGCCCTTGACTTTGTCATAAAGGACGTCCTGAGCGGCGACGCTGGCGTAGAAGACACGTTGGGCATGCTCCTTATCCATTTGCTTCGAGGTATCCCAGTTATCGTACTCGGTGTAATCGGCGTTGCCGCCGTCAAAGAGAGCGTTACAAGCTCGGCTGAAGTCATCCGGAGTGTCCTGAACCACCTGGAAGGTGCGGGTAACCTGATCAACAGCCGAGTTGCAGATTTCCTTGGCCTTGAGGATGTCTTCGTTGTATTCCGGGCAGACATCGTGGTGCAGGACGTAGTTCAGGAAATTGGTGACGACATCTACCGCCATCTGAACCAGACCCATGTCGGTACCGACGAGCTTGAAAACACGCTCCGAACTGAAAGATGAGACAGTCAGTACGTTGGATGCTGACACACAGCTTCCATAGTCAACCTGCATCTGGGGCCTTCACTTACAAAAATCCAGCCGCCACGCCGGAGAAGTCAACATCCCAGCTGTCAGGCTCATTGGGATTGTAGAAGCGAACATCTGTGTGGATACCGCGATGGATCACTGCGTCGGCTGTCATGTCGCGAATCTCATCTGCCGTGTTGTCCTCGTAAATGATCGACTTCAGGCCCTGGAACATGCGCTGGGCCGTGTCAATACCACCTAGATTCAGATATTTGTTGAAGAGATTCTCCTTGGTGTTGTCCAGGCGGCGGCGAGCGCGGTAGCGCTGGACACAATCCTCGATGCGGCTGTGTCGAGTTAGTCTCTCAGACGGGTTTCCGCTCCTGCCTCACGCCAGACTTACTCGACGAATGGACGGTCACTGTCATCTGAGTTAGCAAAGCGACAGATAGCAAGAACCAGACCGGGCTATATACTAACGGTGCGTAGATGGTTGTCTTCTCCTCCTTCGCCTCGGCGGGTGTCAAAGGCGGATCACAGTAGTAGTCTAGCCAGGAGATGAGTCAGTCTGCTCAACCTGGCTTCGTGGATACAGAAGCCTTACCCTCAAACCCGGTACCACGCTTCTTGGCTCCCTTGGTCCTCCCACTCCTCGTCTTTTTCTTCTTCTTGGGCTTGTCCTCGCCTCGCACCTGCACTCTGCCTTTCAGAGAATTATCACTAGTCTGCTGAATCTCGTCCTGGTCCTCAGGCGCGATGTTCTCCTTGTTCTCCTCTTCCTGCTGCTCGTTGGGCTCAACTGTCGTCCCGTTGACGACTTGTTTCACTAAATCCCCATCCGTCGCTGGACCCCTCGCCTCATCGTCGGAAGGGAGATGCTGTGTAGAGATGCCTACATCATCGGCATCGTCGTCCTTCGCAAATAGGACTCCACCTAGAACCTTAGAGGCACGGCCATGGTCAACAGTGTCGCCTGAGGGTGCCATATTGAAGAAATGATTGGTTGGTTTGGTGGAAAGTAGTGTGCGGACAGCAATAGGCGGATCAATAAGGCAGTTTTCGCAGGATTGGTCGAACTCTTGAGCTTGCTGTACCTTTTGGTAGCATGCAAAGAATTCCTGGTTCGTGAAACGTTCTGTGTTTTCTGATGAAGTGTCGTTGGCTTACGGGGAGGTGATTGAATGGAAAAGGAAAGAGGTGACCTGGTGCTAGGCAGGTATAGATAGGTAAGGTAGGTGAGGTAGGTAAGGTAGGTAGGTACCTTGAGTTGATTAAGGAATCACTGAGGATAGATACCTCTAGGCAAGGTATCAAGCCACAGAGTTGAAGCACTGAGGTTATGTGCAGGATTAGGAAGGTACAAACTCCCAGGGCAGCAAACACTAAGTTCCAGGTTAAAGCCTTGATTCGCAAGGCGGAAGGTACATATATGCGAAGAGTTCCAGGACTTCCTGGAGTCGTCCTCATCTTGTACTTGAACCTAGAAAATGTCACAGTGAGCGTATACCTAGAGGACTCATCTAGCCCACGCATTACAGTAGCCACATACGCGTGTCTGCGCTAGCCAACACTTGCAAGCCGTAAAGTACATCTCATCAGTATACAACAGGAGACGGTTTGCTTGGACAAGGCCGACTTCAATGTCACGTACCTAGACACAGCAAACGACGCACTGCGTGTAACCGAGGCTGCTGTGATGGGAGTCAGTAGAATAAGGCCACTGCAGCAGCAACTTCCCGGACCTCCTAGAATCACCATGATAAAACACGTATGGCCTCCGACCAACGTCCTGCTTTCGGCATATGCTCATAGGATCAAGGAGGACAACGGCGTGTAGGCGAGTCCCATGAACGCTGTTTTCGCCTGAACGGGAAAAGCTTATATGCAAATGCAGAGATTCGCATGTAAACCAACCACAACACGACGCCGACGGTCGTGACCAATATCATCCCGTGGAGTGTAGTCATCCTGTCTCGTGCAGCATAGCCGCTTATCAAACACAAAGACCCAACAGATAAGTTTACCATGTAGGCGATGATTGTCCCTCCCCAGTCTGTGCTATCAACTCGTCCAATTCCCGCGCTTTTGGCGGTTGCACCGGTTGAAGTATGACTTGGACTCGCGCTGACCCATCTCCTATATCTAGCTTCTTTAACATACTCCGAGTGGACAAGGACTGTCGCGTTGGTCAAGCGGCACTTGCTGCGGTCATGTTGGATTCAAAAAGGAGCAGTCTACATAACGAGGCCACGATGCGGACAGCGTAATGACTGGGGGAGGCGGTTTGCCATGTGGCTGAGTCCTTCCAACATTCTTAATAAACAACCAATTAGACAGTGCGACCAGCTATCGTTGCACATGTGAGATGAGAATGTGGTTTTGCGCAGTCACACACAGCTCGAATCCTTCTGGCACAGAAGCCGCCACTGTCGCAACCCCTGTAACCTGCCCCACTTTGGGCTCCTCCAGGCCCTTGGAACGGGACAGAGAAATGCCTTCCTCAGCTTGCCCCAGTAGCGCATGTTAGGGGCGTTACAGAGCGCCTGCATGACCGCAGCGGGAAGTTACCCGCTTCTCATTTGATCCACCTATCTGGGCGACTTCGTCAAGTTGCGCTGGTCACAACGCCAACTAATTATGCCTGCCCAACCGTGTACATTACCGCACTGCCCTCAAGTCTAGAAAAGTCACCTAAGCCTGTCACTCTTGAGTTGTCGTCCGACCTTGTCATCTTCAATTCTAGCGCTTCTGATTCATAGCAGTCTGAACCCTTGCCCCGGTCTGGATTCATGCGTCAACCAGACATATTCATCAATTTAGAACGGGTATAAGAGGCCCTATGCGCCTAGTGCTCAGCAGGACTCCTAGCTTTGCCAACTCTCTCGGTATTAGGCTGCGCTCGCAGTGATACGATACTCGTCCTTGCCCCGTGCAACCGCCGGGCGATTTGTCAAACCAAGCCTTCAGTTGTCGAACAGCCACGCGATCATGGGGAGCAAGGAACTCCCAAAGCGGGCGGACTTGGTGGACTACAACTATGCCGTTGCCGGACAGTAAGCCTACCAACTCGTAGCATGTTTGAGCATGGTTCGTGGGCGATGCTGACCATAAGATAGTGCCGGCACTCTCTGCGATCCTGACGGTGAACTGTTTATTAAGCCGTGTACCGCGCAAGAGATTGCCTTCTACGAATCGGCCAAGGCGGAACATCCAGACTTTGCAGAGTTGATGCCGGTCTATATGGGTACACTACAGCTGAACGATGCGACAGACATCAACTCGATCAACGAGCAGATACCGGGGGTCGCGGACCACATCAGCCAACATATGAAGGAGGAGGTGGTGAAGATGGCCCACGAGATCCAGCCGCAGCAGTCCACAGTCGACCTGCACGCAGATTGGGCGCCCAGCGTCACCAAGAAGATTGTAACAAACACGGCTATTGTGCTGGAAAACGCAGCGCACGGCTACAAACATCCCAACATACTCGATGTGAAGCTGGGCACCCGTCTTTGGGCGGACGATGCGCCATTGAAGAAGCGGGCTAGGTTCGATCAGATAGCATCGGAGACGACTCATGGTGACCTTGGCTTCCGGATCGCCGGCATGCGGGTGTATAAAGGCACAACGGACAAGTCCAAGCTGGATGAGGAGGGCTACTTGATCTACGACAAGGAGTTTGGCAAGACCCAGGTGAAGACGCACAACGTCGCGTCAGGATTCAAGAAGTTCATCTTCAACGAATCTGCCAAGGTAGACGAAGAGCTAGGCAAGGCAGTCGCACGCGCATTTCTGGATGATCTCCGGCGTGTCGAGCAGGTTCTCGCCGCAGAGGAAAGCCGTATGTATTCGGCTAGCTTACTTTTTGTGTTTGAAGGTGACGGTGAGGCGTTGCGCGCCTGTGTCGAAGAAACAAGCGCCAGTACCACATTGTCCGACAAGGGAAGTCTCGACAGCAGTGGCGTCGGTAGTAGATCTACGGCCCGCGTTGACAGTGGTATTGCCGTTGACGAAGACGGAGAGATAATCGCAGCTGCAGAAGATGAGTCTGACATGGAGGACGATCTACCTCGAGCTTATTCGCTCAAGCTGATTGATTTTGCGCATGCCGAGTGGACTCCTGGACAGGGACCCGATGAAAACAGCCTCAAGGGTGTCAGGAGTCTGATTCGAATCTTTGAGGAGCTTGCGGACTAGGGATCCAGCACGTCCGAATGGCAGGTTTTCGGGGGGCATAAATTACGTTCATGGAGATCGCGCAGGGGCCCGGGGGCCTTCCTTGAACGTTGACGTACTGAAACCCGTTCGTCTCTGGTAGCTTTTCTTGAGAGCCCGTTGGACAGGATCGGAATCTAGGCGGCTTACGACGCGTCAGGACCAGGTTTAGCACCACGGTTGGGTGAACAAGGACCTCTGCATGCTATGAACATGATCACGATGAGAAGACAAAAAGGGGCGTTATAAGAATACCCATAGGACATCTGTACAATAGACAGACAGGTAAGGCGTTAGTCGGCGTTTGCTTTTGGGCGATATTACCTAACACTCATTAGGTGGAAGAGGTTTACAGGAGTTACTACGGGTTGTGGTTAGGACATAACATGATGGTCATTTTCTTGCACGAGCCGTACTTCCCACTTGCATTATATATTCAATTACTGTACTCTATTTGCATAGCAAAAGGGAGATCAGTATATCTGTGTTGCAACATCATTACTGCACGTCCTCCTGTAAGGTAAAGGCCTGAAGGCCATGAAAGAGAATGTCCTAGATCTAGTCTACAGTACTTATGCTAGCGGGTCCTATCCGATAGCAGGGGGTTTAATCAGTGCCAAGCTCGATCCCCACAAGGCTCAAGCTAAGCTCCGTCATTTGCACATGCGCGTCTCCAAAAGCGATGACAAGCTCGCAGCAAGCTCCTCCCCTACCACACAACTCAGAAGTTGCCAACCCTCAATATGTCTATTCCAGGTTTGGGACAAATACCGGTGCAGGTGAGCATATTCCCACGAAAACCTGCGTCTCCGTCATCCGAAACTAATTCAACAATTCTAGCCACCGCCCTCCAGCACCCGAACCATAACCCTCCAACCCTGCTGGGAATGGCGTTTCGAAGCCCCCTTCGTCGGCAACACCTCGCTAACCTCCACGAACCCCTCCTCCACCGCCCCCGGTACCTCCACCTCCTCGAACTCGAAGGCCCCATCCACGCGACTCACGGTCCGACTTCTCTCCGGCACGGCAGAGCGCGATGGAACGGAGCTGGCAACTGGGACGCCGTATACCTTCGTCGGCCAGAAATCCAAGATCCTGACATGGCAGGGCTGTCAATTGGAGGTCTCGGGGCCGTGCGAGGACTACGTTGCCGAGATGACGCCGGATGAGAACCCCGCCGTGCAATACCTGAATCTGCATTTCTACCTGCAGAAGCTGAGGAATGCTGCTGCACAACCGGGCGCAAGGGGAGTTGGGCCCAGAGTGATGGTCTGTGGGGCGCCGACGAGTGGCAAGACTTCTGTTGTCAAGTCGCTACTTGCGCTCGCGACGAGGTCAGGCATGGGTTGTGTGGGCGTGGGGGTGGATCCTAAGGATGGAATGCTGGCTTTGCCGGGTACCGTTGGTGCTGCGGTGTTCAGAGGCCTGATGGATGTTGAATCGGGGGGCATATCCGTGGGTGATACGCCATCGAGTGGACCGGCGGCCGTGCCTAGCAAGGTCCCTGTTGTGTATCTGTATGGGCGCCGGAAGGTGGAGGAGGAGAGCGGTGCGTGGAGGGAGGTCTGCAAGAAGTTGGCTGGAGCGGTGAAGGGACGTATGACCGCTGATGAAGGGACTCGACGCGCGGGTGTGGTGGTTGATGTTCCTTCGCTTGCGAAAGGCGGCGTGGATCTGTTGACGGGTATTGCTCAGGATTTCGACATCAATATCGTGGTTGTGCTTGGTTCTGCCAGGCTCAATGCTGAGTTACAGAAGAGACTGGCGGGATCGAAGACGAGTCTGGGCGAGGATGTCTCGATCGTGGCACTAGATCGGTCAGAAGGTGTGGTCGAAATGGATGAGGCGTTCTTGCAACAGGTCCGAGAGTCAGCTATCAAGGAGTACTTCTTTGGCGGCGTGAAGAGGACGCTTAGCCCGGCTACGCAGCAGGTTGATTTTGGTGCTGTATCTATCTACAGGATTCCTGAAGGTTCGCCAACGGCGTGACCCACAGTTGCTTGATGCTCTAGCTAACATTTTGCAGTTTCGGAATACCTAGCCGACGAGGAGGTCCTTGAGAAAATCGAACCTGTCCCCGAGATGGCGCACTGGACTCTGGCTATCATGAATGCCTCTGTCAAGGACTCCATTGACACCATCCGATGGTCTACCGTGATGGGCTTCGTGTATGTCGCGGATGTCGAGCCAGAGAAGCGTCGCTTGAAGATCCTGTCTCCCGTCAGTGGTCGATTGGGTGACCGACCGCTCATTTGGGCACACTGGCCGGAACCATACATCAACCTGTTGGGCTAGTCTTTGTGAGCTTCAAGCGGTAATGGGACTGGTTGGCCGATGAAAGGAAGGCCTTATATCTTCGTGTATCAACCAAGGCCCTGCCCTCATCTGGAACGTCATTACAGCCTAAATATGCCCCTAAGCTTCTGGAAGACATTGGCGGGTTCCTGTAGGAGCCTCCTGAACAATCTGGTTGACTTCGAGGAGCGTGATCTGCGCAAGGGCTTGGTACTGCGTACTGGGGGACAAGGAACAGGCCGTCGGGAGTGGCTGAGATGCTCTCATGGTAAGCCTTTTTCCAACGTGTTTGCATGGATACTTGAACAGCTGCTGACACGAAGGATGGGAAAGCACGACAGGAGTCTCGTGATTCGAGTCGAGAGTCTTGTGGTGTTCTCTACATGTAGTGTACTGTCGAGCAAGCTGCACAATGCCTTTTAGGCAGGTCAACACATCGACACTCGACTCTCACGATGAAGCAGGTTTAGCAAGCTTTCGTTATCACAGCATACCACAATACTTGTATCTTTGGACACTTGATCATGCAAGTTCCGTAACAAGAAGATGGACAGGATAGAGAAAGCAAGGCGTTTGAGGCGCAAATGGTCAACTTTGCGGGATATGAAGCCGCTGATTGGAGTTCTGTGTAAAGGCCTCAAAGCCGTTGGAACTCTACCTATAAACAAACGCTGGTGGGATATCATCAATGACTCTCGACGTCCTATCTTTCTGTGCCAGAACCCGGGAGTCATCCAACGTCCTCCTCGACATGCATGCTTTCCAGATACAAAACTCCTCAACATGCCTCTCTGAAAATGTATCAACTTTTTGTTGTATCCCTTGAAAAACGCCTGAGCATGCAGAAAATCGGTGGCTGAAACATGGTGGAATGATCGTTTAAGAGGTCCAGAAACGTCGAACACATCGGCAAAAGCTAGCCACCTAGGAGCTCGCAGATTCGGAGCCGTTCTGGGTGGGTTGGGAAGCAGCAACGGTGGTAATACCCTCGGCAGCGGTTTCAACAACCGTGAAGGCGGAAGCATTGCCCTCGCCAGCAGATGCTTTCTCGTAGGCATCATCACTCCTGTAACAATATCAGTATATATTTCATCACGTGCCACTTTCACCACCCCAAGCACCAAACAAGCTGAGAAAACGTACCGATCACAAAGCACCTCTAGATCCTCATCACTCAAAATCTCCTTGTGCCCCGAAAACTTATAGACCTCTCCGTCCTTCAGCAACAACCTCTTCAACTCGTCCGCAGTGACATCATCCCCTCTGCCCATCATAGTCTGGATATTGCCCTTCTTGATCACGAGTTTCTCCAGTCTCCTTTTGCCCTCGGCACTCATCAACAATCCCTCCTCGACGGTGTTCTTCGTCGCGAGTCGGAAAACAATGACCGGCCTTGTCTGACCGATGCGATGAGCTCTATCCTGCGCCTGGAGATCCTGCTGCGGGTTCCAATCGCTGTCGAAGAGGATGACGGTATCCGCCGATGCAAGATTGATACCTTGTCCTCCAGCACGGGTGGTGAGGAGGAATATCTTCACGTCGGGGTCGTTGTTGAATCGCTCGATCTGCTCCGCTCGATCGGCCTGCGCGACATCGCCTACGATACGGCAGGTATCCCATCCGCGAAGGACGTGGCAATAATCTTCAATGAGATTGATCATCTCGACGAATTGACTGAAGATGAGAACCTTATGGCCCTTCGCGAAGAGGGTGGGAAGAAGACGGTCAAGCATCAGCATTTTGCCGGAGGAGGTGACCAGGGTTTCGTCAACGTCGTGGGAGGTTGGCCAAGGATTGTAGAAGAGATGAGGACTGTTGCAAACTTTGCGGAGCTGCATCATCACGTTACCCAGCTTCTTATGTTGGATCTCCTTCTTGGCCAGTTCCAAAGTCTTCGTACGTTCCAATTCATCGGGCGACAGGTCAGGTTCGTCTAAAAGCTTGGCGTAGGCGTCGTCTTTAGCGGCCTGCTTGAGCAGTTTCGCCTCGAACTCGTCGTCATCGAGGAGGTCGTCCTCGTCTGGGTCGTCGTCTCGCAGGATGTGGCGCCGGCGAGTGCTTCGACGGGCACTGCTAGCTGGTGTGGACTGTCTGGAGGACTTCGCGCTCTTCGAAGCCGGCGATGCAATGGTCGTAGCTGTCTTGCGCTTGCCGCTGGGTTTGACAGAGGCCTCAGTGTCAGTAGTTTCAGCCGACGCCGCTGTCGACTTCCGAGGCCGCCCACGACCCCGTTTGGTGGCTGTAGCTGGAGCCATCATCTTGGAGAAAGCATTGGTGACGGAGACTGTCGATGCTGGTGAACCGGACTTCTTCGGTGAACCCTTGTGTGGACTGGGGCGCATGGCAAGCTCCATTGGGTCTCCCAACTCCAGCTTGGGGCTGACACTAGCATTCCGCGAGGTGGTGGTTGACATGCCCGGAGATGCTGGGCTGTTAGTTGACCGTGTCAGACGCTCGACGATCTTGTTCTCAAGGTACGACCGGGTGTCCTGGGTTCTGTCACTCAAGACATTGTACAGGTCAGTCTGCTCGCGGGTCATAGGAGCATGCAAAAGGTATTCCCGTTTCTTCGGCAAGTACGCTGCAACATCCTTCTTGACACGGCGTAGGATCATGGGCTGAAGCACAGTATGGATCTTGACCAATAAGTCTTTCTTCTGGTCATCATTAAGAAATGCGTTGGCATCCTCGTCGTCAGCCAGGTCGCCAAAGTCGAACCAAGACTCGAACGCCTCCCAGTCTTTGAAGATGGTGGGCATGAGGAAGTTGAGGAGAGCCCAGAGCTCCTTCAGGTTGTTCTGCAAAGGCGTGCCGGTGATGAGAAGGCGGGTGGCAGACTGGAACTGCTTAAGCTCACGGAACAGCATGGAATCAAAGTTCTTCAACCGGTGGCCCTCGTCAACAATAATGAACTCCCAGTTGATCTTGCCCAGGACAGAGCGCTCCTTCAGGACCATCTCGTAGCTGGTAATGACAACCGGAAACTTCTCTGTTGGCCTACCGCCTTTGAGGTAGGGAAAGATCTTGGTACGGGCAATCTCAGCCCTTTCCTCAGGATTCCCATGAAATTGAACAATCGGAATCGACGGGCACCAGTGGCGGAACTCGTTGCTCCAGTTTGAGATAGTGCTCAAAGGCGCCACGATGAGATGAGGGCCGAGGTAATTCTCCTGTTCACGGAGTAAGGCAATCAGGGCAATTGTCTGGACAGTCTTGCCTAGTATATGTCAGCCAATAAGAAGTATACAACAGAACATCCGAGGAAGTTACCAAGACCCATTTCATCGGCAAGGATGCCACTCATGCCTTGGGCGCAAATCTCATACATCCAGGTTAGACCCTCGAGCTGGTAGTCCCTCATGGTCCCGCCAACCAGGATCTTGGGCTGTTCGGCCATTTTGAGGTCATGTTGACCTAGTGACTTGCCATCGAGAGCAGTCCCTACCCTGCCAAGCACCTGCGTCTTCTTGGTCAGAATAGCACTGAATGCCGCACTTTGCTTCAGCAGATTCTGAAGCTCGCCGGCCTTAGCGGCGCGTTCTTGCGGGCTCAAAGCAATCTTTCTCTTTCGGCGGGCAGTGGCAATCTGCCTGGTCAAGCTTCGAGCGTTCTGTACATCCTGATGTTTCTTCTCCTTGGCAGTTAGGGAGCCCTCTTCAGTTACCTCAGTCAGACCTGGTTCGGTGGTGACTTCTATTCTGACCTCCGGAATAGCTTCGGGTGGAGGCGAGGATGCCGGTGTGTCAGCTTGCTGAGAAGTGTTCGACTGAGCACTTGTCTCGACCTCTGATGTCTCGGATGTCGCGTTTACAGCCACGGCCGAAAGACGGGCTGACCGTCTAGTCGCCGGCATGTTGTGTATTTGTCGCAATACAATAGATTGTTTGAAACAAGAAGGATACTGTTGACTCTCTAGGACCAAAACTAGAGGAACAGCCAAGGGAAGCCAGGGATGAGTGGTGTTTGCCACCAGGAAAGGGTGTTGGCGAGCTTTGTTGGTGCCAATTGGGCTCAAAGAGGTAGCTCACCAAGAAGAAATCAAGATATCCCACAGAGAGCAAGAGAATCAGCCTTTATCACGCCCCAGTCTCGTCTCCCAAGGTCGAGGAGCATACCAGCGGGATATGATGCTGTCATCGAGGCAGCAACGCGTCAAATCGCGTCCTGACGCGTGGGTCACGTGCCCACATTAAAGGGGGTTTCGGTGAGCCAGTGACAGCTCGGTGAGTGAGGTGTGACTCACCTTGAAGCAGGCCATTGAAATTTAGCAACCCCTCCAAAGAGTCAACAAAATAGTGCCCCTCCAGCTTCGTGCTAATTCATAGAGCGTCATTGTCATTTAGCTGCGACACCTTCACCCTTGGTGTCACTCTTTAGCCAAACTGTTTTCCCTGTTTGCACCACGAATCGCTCTTCGTAGCGTATCATCGTTTCGTCAATTTATCTCACGTAGCAGCCACACATCTTCCATCATCATGGCCATCTCTTCCCAGAAATACAGCACCGCTGAGGAGACTGAGGTCTCCCAGTGGCTCCAGACTGCAGAGCGCTTGAAGTCCTCTCCTTCCGATGCTTCCATTCTCGATACTCTCAACACCCACCTCTCGACCCGCTCTACCCTCCTCGGTACCAAGCCATCCAAGGCCGACACCGCGATTTACTCCGCCCTCGCTCCCACAGTGAAGTCATGGACCCCTGGGGAACGCACTGGGCAGGCTGGTCGCCCGAACGTTGTCCGCTACCTCGACTTTGTCCAGAACAGCCCTGTCTTCGAGCTCTCCGTTTCCGAGTCCGAGAAGATCACCGTCGACCCCGAGGAGATCCTCTACGTCAAGCCTCCTGTGGACGCAAAGGCCGAGAAAGAGCGTCTGAAGAAGGAGAAGGCCGCTGCTCTCGCTGCCGCCCAGTCTGCTGCTCAGACTGCCACCAACGCCGCTCAGGCCGCTGCTAATGCTGCCCCCGGTGTTGCTCAGAATCTCGTCGACCGTACCAAGGCTGCCATCAACAGCGATCAGGCCGCCCAACTCAAGGATGCTGCTGCCACCGCCGCAACCAACGTTGCCGGTACCGCATCGAACCTCGCTGATGCCGCTGTCGCCGCTGTGCAGAACGCTGTCGGTGCTGCTACCGGTGCTCCCGAGGGCCAGAAGCAGCAGAAGCGCGAGAAGAAGGAGAAGAAGCCCAAGCAGCCCCAACCTCCCGCTGCACCAGCAGTTCTCTCCCCCTGCCTTATCGATCTCCGCGTCGGACACATCCTGAAGGCCATCAAGCACCCCGAAGCCGACAGCTTGTATGTCTCCACCATTGCCATGGGCGACAAGCCTGGCACCGACGACACCACCGAGTACGAGGGCCAGGTCTGCCGTACCGTGTGCTCCGGTCTCAACGGTCTCGTTCCTCTTGAGGAGATGCAGGGTCGCAAAGTTGTTGTGGTCGCCAACTTGAAGCCCGTCAAGATGCGTGGCATTAAGTCCAGCGCCATGGTTCTGGCTGCTTCTCCGAAGATCAAGGAGGGTGAGGCTGACGACCACAAGGGTCCAGTCGAGCTCGTGACGCCACCTGCCGATGCTAAGGCCGGTGAGCGGGTGTACTTTGAGGGTTGGGCAGGTGAGCCCGAGAAGGTGCTTAACCCCAAGAAGAAGGTGTGGGAGATGTTCCAGCCTGGCTTCACTACTACTTCCGATCTCGAGGTCGCTTTCGATGCCTCTGTTGTACCTGATTTGAAGAAGGAGGGTCTAGGCAAGTTGGTGGTTGAAAGTGGTGGTGTGTGCAAGGTCAAGAGCCTTGCCGGCGCGCAAGTGAGGTAAAACTCTCAAGCTCTGATGGATTATACAGAGAGGATAGACAACAAAAATCCAAAACGTGCCGACAACATGGACGCATGCCTCGAAACAATTTAGGACTACTTTGATTCTGCTTAAATCGATGGTTCTGTAAGCATGAACTCCTGACTAAGACGGGAACATCACGATGGCTGCCAGATTCTTTTTAACGTAATGAGGTACAGTTGCTCCTCCCTTAACCCCTACTTCTTCCCCGGCGCAAGCGTAGCCGTGCTACTACCTCCAGTGATGAACGTGACCGATGGTCCTGCAGTCGGTGTAGTCGTCGCCTTACACCCTGTCGTAATGGTCTCAGTGATGGTAGGAATGACACATCCTGTGGCACACGTAGGGCAGGCCGTGGTGGTGTATTTCGTCGGCGTAACCGGGCAGCAGTTCGTGCTTGGCACATGTGTCAGCTCATGGTTTCCCTACCAAGCGGTGAAGAAGAAGCACAAGCAAAGAACGGCTACACAAGAAGCGACTCTGAAGGGGTAACTTGGGTGGGTAGCTCTTACGCGCACGGGACGGCAGTAGTCGTGACTTTGACGATCATGGGGCATACAAGCGGATCATCGCCGATGCACTTAATCATAGGGCAGACCTTGGGTGTGGTGGTGGCCGTGAAGGTATAGCATGACTTGGTGGCTTTCCCGGTGCAAGTGGCTGGGAGGGTGATCAAGGGTGCGGCGACATCGCGGACGAGGTCAGCTGGGGCGGCGGTGGTGAGCGCTGCAAAGACGGCGAGGAGGAGTGAGTTCACGGTAGTCAAATGCATTGTGACCTTTCTTTTCAGCCAGATTTATGTATAAGGTAGGTAATATCGCCTCGAGAGGAAGTTACTGAGCGGTCGTCACATCATCGTCCTAGAGGAGGAGGCTAAGGTACTATATACCTTCTACACTAGGCATCAATGGGTTGCTCCTCTCTTGGTCTCTCTAGATTGTACATGCTCTTGTCGTCTGGTTCGACCGTTTCTGGATGATGTAGCTTTCCTCCTTTTGCCAAAATGATGGCCGAGAAGCCCAGAGCAGTCATGTAATATATGAAGAGGTCGGATATGGTATGACGGACGCACCATCCGAGGGGCTGGACCAGGGTTCATAACGTGACCTGAGTTTCCTCTCCAGAGAATAACAGTTGGTCTGAATGCATGGCGCTGGACTTGGACAAGCTCATCCTGATTGACTGGAACTTGACCCGGGAATCGGTCCCATCGTTGGTTTAACCTTGATCCCCACCGGAAGCTCATATGAAGGTGCCATATTCGTTCTGAAGGGCGGACGAAAATAGAAGCGGAGGGCACTGTGCGAGATTGACGGTGTTCTGTCTAATTTGGAGAGCATGCGTATCCAGGTTATGGTGTCGTGTCATCCTATGAGCCGGTTGAATTGTGACACTCAAAGTCTTGGACGAGCTGCTTGCGGCGGCTATATAGGAGCTATGCAGCTACCAGTACGACCTTAGCAGCAGCCCACCACCACACCACTTGCCTAGTCTAGGGTGTCCGGGGCGACGTCTGTGTAACAGAACTCCCCTGCTCAGTAGAAGGTATAGTCCAAGGATACTGGAATGCAAAGGACTGGAAGGATAAAAAGTATATAGGTATTATATGCAATAATGTATGCCAAGTCGTGATGACCCTAACCATTCGTTTAACGAATGTAATATACAATGTCTTGTGTACACTTTTGGACATTGCCGGCACAAATGCAGGCCGTCCCCATAACCCAAGAGCTTTTTTTCCCCTGTCAAACGCCGACCGTGAACTCCGCCCGCCATGAACTATGCTAATTCCCCGGAAACAGACCATCAAAACTTCAAAGCACAAGTCGTACCACTCACTATCGGCACAGTGCCTACTAAGAGAAGAAATATTGGCTACCCTTCAGTCTCCTGACGTCGAAGTCACCCTTCTCCGGGATCTTTGGGAAGGTTAGGGGCAACCAAAACTGGATGGTGGAAGGAGCGGATTTTCTAGGTGCCTTAGGCGCTGTCTCGAGGGCAAATTGCTGTGTGCCGATGAGAGAAACAAGTCTGTCATCGCTTGACTCGGGCTGAATATCGTCGGCCTTCGCTTCGGCTTCCGAGCCCTCCTCGGCCGCTTCAAGCACGGCCTTAGCCTCAGCAAGCTTCTTCTTGGAGGTTTTTGACTCCAGTGCATCTACAGCCTTCTGCTCCTCGGAAGGGATGACACCGAATGTGGTCTCGTTGGACTCATCGGGCTCAACAAGGTCCTGAGCTGCCGACATCTCTTCGTAGATGCTCGCAGGGGTGACCATGCTCTTCCCCTTCTCAACGTCCTCTGGATTCTCTGAGTGGAGAAGCTCCATCCTCTTCTTCTCCGTCAAGAGCTCGTCCCTGAGGGACATCCTGTTCTCCTTCCTGAACTCAGCAATCTTCTTGGCCACATCCGTACCTTGGTTGACCTTGGCGAGGTAGACACATCCCTTGTAGCGAGCTTCGAACTCGGCAGCCAGCCGACCAATGACGTCCTCACTGTGAATTCTGATAAAAGCATCGCGAAGGACATCGTTCATGACGTCGACGTCGGCAGCGTGTGTCCAGAACGAGTCGTGAACAGCAGCGAAGGTGAGCCCTTTCTCGTCACACTCTAGCGCAGACAAAATCATATGGCTTGCGTCAAGCGAGTGGATGAAGTTGGGCGGAAAGGCCTGAAGTTGCTTTCGCCGGTGCACAGGATCAGTCCGGTCGGGAACAGTGAGGATGAGGTCTTGGAGGCAGGTTGAGATGGTCCTGGTGCTGCTCTTCTTGTAGGGCTGCACAATAGGCATCCGGAGAGGTGTTGTCCAGATCAAGGTCGACTTGAACTTGTCCACGAGTTCCTCGGACTGGCTCTTGGAAGCAGACTTGGCTGTCTTTTTGACGGTGGTGGTCTTAGATTCGGCAGACTTCCGCGTCTTCCTGGCGGGAGGAGCTTCACTTGAAATAAGTTCCAGTTGCTCAGGGGTCAGGGCGCGGCAGACCCGACCACCTATCTCGCCAAGCCAGTGCTGGATGTCATGGGCGCCCTTGAACATGGATCCCAAAGCCTTGAAGATCTTCATAGCAACGTAAGAAGCAAGTAATAGTGGTTCGAGTCCTGTGTCCTTGTAAATTGTGGGATACAGCGAGTCGAGCTGCTTCAATACCTGCTTCTTAGCACCGGAGAATGTCACACCATAAACATTGGTCATGACAGTTTGTTTGACCACCTTACGAGTGATCTTACCATTCATGGCCTTGGCAAACGGGTTACCGGCCTGGAGATCCTTGGCAATGCTCTCTTTGACCAGATCGGCGACGGCTGAGTAGACATCAGCTGGGCGGTCACCAGGCTCGAGGTTGACCTGTCGTGCACCCCATGTGTCACCACCAAGGGCGGCGTAATGCTGGAGACCGTTGCAGGTTCCATCCTGGTGAACGGGCAGGTGCGAGATATATTTGGTAGGGTCCGGAAGATCCATGGCCGCCTTCAGCTCATAGCAAGCGGCTAGGCATTGCCACGGGTCCTCAGCCTTGAGCCACCATCTGCTGCCACCAAGAGGGTTGGTGACAGAGTCCACGATGTGCTCCATGTTCTTTCCGGCGAATGCCTCCCGGTCACTGAGACTAGCCTTGTCGTAGCCGTACACATTGGCCAAGTGTACTTTGAGCCAGCGCAAACCACTCTCACCAAGCTCCTTGCCTTTAGCAAAAGCCATCAGTCCACGCACGTGATCAGCTCCCATGTGGTTGAGATATGTCGGGATGGGATAAGCACGACCACGGAAGTCGACGTTGTGGGGGAAGTAGAATGTCTGGTCTCGGAAAGCCCTGGCAATTTCAAGCTGAAAGTTCATGAAGCAGCGAACCGAGTGAAGACCCGACTTCTCGTTCTCGATGGCCTTGACTGTCCTTAACCACTGACGTTTTTGTAACGGGTCATCACTGCTTTGCGGCTCGGGCGGAATAGGCAGGTCAGGGTTCACCGAAGGGATATCGGCAATGCTCTCACCAGAGTTCCAAGCCTCGAGCATAACATCGAAGACGGGTCGGTTGATGCGCCATGCAGTCCGACCAAGCACATCCAACCCCTTCAATACCTGGTCCATATCACCGCGAGCAATGGCTGCTTCCATGTACACGCGCTGATCCTTCTCGCCAGCCTTGATTCGGACCAGAGAGGAAGGAACCTCGACGAAGCCACCCTTGTCAAACTTGGTCCACGGCTCCGGCTCGACAACCATGGGCAAGTGACGAGCTATGTAAGCACCCCTTGGCTCACGCTTCATAAGATCTACCAAAGAACGGTTGGGCATGATCATCCCAATCTTCTTGCCCTTCCTGAGATGGCTAGCGTGGGAGAACGCCGGTTGCAGTTGCGAGATGGGCTCCTTTGTAACAGGGTGTTCTCGCCTAACCATGATCTTGGCAGAGTCGATCAGGGCCAGAAGTAAAGCCGCGCCAACCTTGGTCCTGATAGTTACCGGCCAAGCTGCGTCAGCATAAGCTGCCGCTGATTCCGAGCTGCTGAGATCTGGCTGGGAGATTGTGGGCGCTTCAGCATCAATCGTGTCAGATGTGCCATTCTCGGGTGAAAAGCGTAGCACACGTCTGACATTCATTTGAGCCGTCTTCTTGTTGGTCGATTTGGTCTTGTTCTTAGCCTGAGTGCGAATGTCCTCCTCGGCAATCTTGGAAAGCTGCTGAACCATGGTGGACAGGGGAACGCCTTTGTCCGCGCCCTGCATAGCAAGCGAGCTGAGAGTGCTGAGAATGGTGACAGCAGCAAGTCGGCTCGGTGTGGACTGCCGCAGGAAAGGGCCGTAAACGCATCGATCCATGTCCTCCTTGCTCTTCTTGGGCGACTGCTCTGCCAGGTCGATATCCTCAAATTCCTTCGCTAAGCGCGTCTCCAAGGCCAGCTGCCAATCGTATAATCTGGAGCTAAGCGATGAGCTGGCCACGGACGTGTTGAGGCCCATCTTCTGCAGAGATTCATTCTCTTCCCGCCACCGCGTGACGGCAGCGTCAACACAGTCGTTCTCCAAGCGTGCTTGAATCTCTCTTCGCTCGGCGTGTGAGAGCTTGGAGATGTCGAATCCAGCAGGCATCTCTGAGAAAAGCGTGAGTTGGCTCTTCAGTACCTTCAAACCCATTCCTTTTTGTGGCGTGGCCAGCACTTCCGGTGCTGTGGCGCCGTGCAATGATTCCGGAGCATGTACTGATGTATCCACATCTGTTTGTTGTACCTCTGCATCGTATTCCGCAGCCACATCCTCTTCAGGCAGCAGGTTATAGGTCGGACAAATCGAGGTTATAGTCGCAAGGTCCTGGTCAGAAAGGATATCGTCCATGTATAGAACCTCCAAGCCTGCCTCCCCAGGAACCATGCCCATGTAGCGGTCGACCAACCTCTCGAGTCTCGACCCATGAGCTGTAAGCAGGGATGCCTTCAGCATGTATGCGATCGTCTCGGCGCTTTGCGGAAGTTGCGGGCTTCGTATTTGGAGCTCATACCACTGGTGTAAGTCCTCGGCCTTGTTCAGGCCTGGATCTTCCTGGATCTGGGCCAATCTGGCGCGCAGGTAACGGTTGTTGAAGTGCATCAGCTCAAATGGGCTGAACGCTCCCACAGAACCTATCCTCTTGAGCACGAGCGCAGCCCGGTCGAGCTTCCCCACCGACAGGCAAGCGTCGAAAACTGCTACCAACTCATCAATGTCGCCGGAAATGCCATGGATATTGACCTTTTGCCGGGCCGGCCGGGCGGGAGGTTCCTTGACAACAAGCGGCGACGATACATCGAGGGGTCTCAATTCGTATAAGGGTGCATATGGTTGCGATGAGGAGTATAGCGGACTGACCCCACTACGGATGTCCTCGTAATGTACTTTGTCGAGCGGCTTGAAATCGTCTAGAGCAGTGGCAAGGTTGCGCTCAGAGCCGTGGAGGCCACGAAGGTGTTGTTTCCTCCTCCATGGCCTCAGTTCTTGCTTTGTTGTGAGTAGTCTATGCGTGGCAGTCAGAGGCGATGCATAGCTGGTCGATCGTCTTGATAATATATGAGGAGAGCTCGAGATGAATTGGCGGACTGGGAGGTTGTTTCGAGGGTTTCCGGCTCGGATTAGCATGGTGAAGACCGGAGACAGACCTCACGCGACAGCGTCCTCGGTCCAATTTTTAAGGAATGAATAACAGCCGTGACGTTAAGACACCACACCTGTCAAAATGCGAAGAAACTAGAAAAGCATTAATCTAAGAGAAGGAAAGATAGCTTCCGGTGTACAGAAATAAGCATAGGTTGTTGCCGCTAAATGTCGAAGAGATTCGCTCGGAAGAGATGCAATCGCGAGATAAGGAGCAGCTCACTCCAAATTTTGCCTTCTGCTGGACTAGTCGCAGAGCCTGCCGGCTGCTCCTGACTGACTCGATTCTGATTGGGGCGAAATTTGTCATATTCTCCACATTTCTCAGATCCTATTCGAGTGCACGGACTGCTTGACGAACAATTCCATCAGGGGTCTTGGAGGGAACGTACCTGTACGGAACTTCGAAACGGGGCTAAGCAGGTCCTCAGTTGCTCTAGAACTGGAATTGTTCCAGCCGTGTTCTGTCCTTGTTTCGGTCTCCAACTTCTCCAGTCTCAATGTCAGCGTCACAGTCATTTAGGACAGCGTCTGGCTGCTCATCCTGCCGACTGACAGCGCTCAACCTCTTTCTGGGCAACTCACTCCCGTTACGGACACCGCGCGCCAGCATCCAGGCCACAAGAGCGCTTCGCCGTTCTACTGCGAACTTTTCGACGAGTCAGTCAACACTGCAGAAGGATGTCCCAAGCCCTGCGATCATAGAGCTGAGGACGCAGAAAGAAAAGGATGACGCGGACAAAGAGGATAGCTCGGAGGAAGTGCCATGGTATTTGGAAGTCGAACCACCTAAGCATCCTACCTTAGTCGTGGAGGCACCTCCGCTACCCGATGTCCCAGAAGGCTCCCCGAAAGTGATGGAGCCTCTCGTGAAGTTCACCTCGGAGGCACTAGGATTGGACGACATAAACATCATGGACCTGCGCAAACTGGATCCGCCGCCGGCGCTGGGCCCGAACTTACTGATGATCTTCGGTACCGCGCGCAGTGAGCGGCATCTCCACGTCTGCGCTGACCGTTTGGTGCGTTGGTTCCGCAAGCAAGGCATAACAGCGTCGGCAGATGGCTTGTTGGGTCGGAACGAGCTGAGGACGAAGGAGAAACGGCTTGCTCGCAAGATGAAACGCATGGGAAGCGGCTATTCCCGCAATGAGGATGACGATGACGGTATCAGCACTCAGTGGGTGTGTGTCAACGCGGGCACTGTTGGAGGACCGGAAGCACATGTCGAGAGCGTCATCACATCCGCGGACGGGAGTGTTGCTGGCTTTGGCGTGCCGCAAACCGGTTCAACGATCGTGGTCCAGATGTTTTTGGCAGCCCGCCGCGAGGAACTAAACCTGGAGGGCTACTGGAAGAACAAGATCATGACCCCGGAGGAGCGAAGGGCGAAGAAGGAAGCCGAACGATTGGCGGATCCCTTCTCTGCCATCCAACCGGCCGGTGCGAAACAGATTCCTGGTGGGATTCGATATTTCTCGACAACCACGCGCAGCAGACGCTTCGCTCCTGAGGATGCTAAGAATTTTGACTTGGCCGAGGTTCTCGTCGGTGACTTTGACTCTCCTGGGTTTGTGGACAGAGTGCAAGACATTCTACGGTGGGACGAGGACCAAAAGCTGAAGTTGCTGCAGAAGTTACAGGAGTTCGCACCTCGTCTAGGGCCTCTCAGCGGAGACGAAGGAGCCAGCATAACAACAACATTTGTACGACTTTACAACATAGCCATGCAGAACCTGGAGCCTTTAAATCAAACGAACTACCAGAGATGGCTCGTTGCCACGGGACGGAAGTACGGCTGGCCCGGTTTCGATCTACAAACGCTGGCCGATTCGGTACAACAGATGCGAATGCAAGCACATGACCACGACACTTCGGGACGGGAATACACAGAGTACGTTGAACTCCTTGAAGCGATTTATGCCCGGCCATCGATTGTTAAAGGTGACATAGGACGAGAGCAATCGGAGCTTGCCATGAAGGTCTTGGACACCATGCATGAGCGTGGCATGGATGTGCTGTCGAACCAGGTTATTGTCGGCCTGTTGAACGCTCTGGCTCGGTCCGGGGCGCAGGGGCCTGAAGTCGACCGAATCAAGGGTCACCTTGATCGCATCCTGCAAGACCCCGACTTCGATCAAAAGCGGCCGTATATGGGCGAGCCTCTGCTGATGAAGCTCTTGAACGCGTATGCCGGTGTCTCCGATTGGGCGAGGTTCTGGCAAGCATGGCGGATTCCAGCCCGTTACAACCAGCCAAGGTCAGAGGCTCTGTACTTCTACATGTGGCAGCGCATTGCGCAGACCCAGGACAAGGCGATGTGCATGCGGGCGATTCGGTCCCATTTCCACGAGATGCTGAACGAAGAACCTCCTGTGGCAGCCGAGGGACGCATACGTGAGGCAATCATGGGCTGCGTGCGGTACGCTGATCCAGGCGCTATGAAGATCGCCATGGATCCAAGCCGTGATGCTATGGTCGTCAAGCACGAGCATGGTAGGGAATTTGTGCGGATCCTCGCTGATATAGGAGTTGGTCCAGGATTCAAACCTTGATCTTACAACCAAGCGTTTGACAACTCAATGAAGACCAAGCCGAACCGGGCTGCAAGGGAACTGGTTTCGATCACCGGGCACATGGAGTCTCGTTTCGAGTGGATGATTCTAATTGGAGACTTTGATATTGTACGATTACCAAACCATATGACGCTACTCGTGATACCCCTGGAGCTGTTAGCACTTTGTACCATATTGTATCATCAATTTTCACATATTCGTCCCTCAATGCTTGTTGATAATGCCTTCTCGTCACGCATTACGTGTGCAATTGTGTGTCTTAGTGTGGTCCGCATAGGTACCTTCCTGTTTAGCACTGGTCAGCTTTCTTGCATCCCCACGGGGCCAGAGGACTGGAAAAGAGCCTTCTGGACGGTCATGACCGATATCCAGGCGGTGTATCGACTCCACGAGGGTGGGATCGTGGAAAAAGAAAGGTTGAGCGGCGGACACCGTCGGCAACGAGCTCGGCAGTCCTATTGCCCAGCACATCGTCCCAGACCACAGTACCAGAACTTGACCAAGTCACGACGGCATCTACCTGCTCTTTTCGGGCTGCGTATTCGGTGTTACTGGTGGAACAGGAGATAAGGTCCAATCTGTCTTTATTCCTTCGAACTGCCTTCCAGATCTCGCCAAGTGTGGATGCCGAATCTTGGCTTGTGGCCCCGGGGTCGCGGGATCACTTTGGCGCATTGATTGGACAGTCTCACCAGATGGGGATATTACCCTGGCGATCTCTCCGAACATTCCCAACATTGCTCAACTGCAATAGGGTCCCTGACTTGCTTCAGGTTAACCTTCCGGTGCCAATCGTTGGCTTGTGAGTGGTGAACGGAATGGAGCCGACGAGAATGAGGATGGGGCATGATCGCGAATGTAACGCTATGGACATTATCGGTGGCAGTTTAGACAAGATCTCGCTGTGATCCACGGGTGTGGGCGGTTTGAGTAGGGGGACAAGAAGATTTAAGTATGCCGGTACTCGGTCTTCCTGGATCTTCGTTTACTCCTGTCGTCCTACCAAGTCTTGCCACTCAGTTCTCCAACATGGTTCGCATTCGTTCGCTTGTCGCTCTGGTTGCCGCAGGTGCCCCTTCTGCCATGGCATGGGGTGCTATGGGCCATGAGACCGTGGCCTACGTCGCGTCCAACTTCGTCAAGGCTTCGACCAAGACGTACTTCCAGAACCTCCTCGGCGATACCTCCGGTGACTACTTGGCGTCTGTTGCGTCGTGGGCAGACTCTTGGCGGTATACCACTGAGGGCGCCTTCTCAGCTTCGTTCCACTACATCGACGCATTGGATAGCCCGCCCACAAGCTGCAATGTGGATTTGGAACGGGATTGTGGCGATGCCTGTGTTGTGTCGTCTATTGCAAATTATACCAGTCGTCTCCTGACGCCGAGCCTGAGCACGGCTGAGAGACAGATTGCCGCTAAGGTAGCTTCCACAATATATACTCATGAGACCAGAGGCTAACTAAAGTCACAGATGGTTGTCCACGTAAAACACCCCAGGCTACCTTTACCTCCTGTCAGCTCACCCGACCGCTAACCTCTTCCAGCTTGTCGGCGACATCGGCCAGCCCCTTCACTGCGAGAACCTCGACGTTGGCGGCAACACCATCAAAGTGACTTACAACACCAGCTCCACCAACCTGCATTCCGTCTGGGATTCCTCCCTTCCCAACTCTATCGCCGGCGGCTCGACCCTCGCAACCGCCAAGTCTTGGGCTGCCAAGCTCACCACCGCCATCCAATCCGGCTCTTACGAGTCTCTTGCCTCGGGCTGGGTTTCTGGCATCAGTGTAAAGGGCACCGCCTCTCCGCTCAAGTGGGCCACCGAGTCCAACGCTGCCGTCTGCTCGACTGTCCTAGCTCGTGGTATTGCTTGGGTCGAAAGCAATGATCTCAGCAAGGACTACCTGACTTCTGCCAGACCCGTCATTGAGTTGCAGATTGCCAAGCAGGGATATCGGTTGGCTAAGTACTTGGATGCTATTGTTGGAACCTCGTAAGTGGATCGCAGCGACGTTGTTCAGCTTTTTTTCAGATGGACGGTTGTGCTAAGAGGTATACATGTGTGTAGCAACTGTGCTACTAAGAAGGCTACTCGTGCTGTAGAGGCTGAGAACTAAAGAAACCTTGTGAGGAGGAAAGCCTTCTGAGGCTGGTGGACAGCTGATTGTCACGTATCAGACCTACAGGCTCGGCACCAACTTGCAAACGAACTGGAGCCTAAGATCGCCAGCCCAAGTACCAAGCATGGGTCTCTCAGTAACCATAATTACAATCTTATATTTCTGATTACCAGCGTATTCTCCATCATCTACCTCCATCATCAAGATGGAAGCCGCCCTATGACCCGCCCTCCTCGATACTGATAATAACACTCTTCTCCTCCAAAAAGTTGTTCATACTATGCAACCACCCTTCTCGCCCCTGACCGGACGTCTTGTACCCACCGAACGGCAGGTCCTTCGCAGTGACCGGACTCGTACAGTTGACGCCCACATATCCGCTCTCCAACGCCTTGGCCACCCTCACAGCTCGATCGATATTTTTGGTATAAACGCTTGCGTACAGGCCAAATTCGGTATCGTTCGCCTTCTTGATAGCCTCCTCCTCCGTCTCGAAGGTATTGATATTCGCCACCGGACCGAAAATTTCCTCCTTCTGGATGCGAGCATCTTCAGCCGTGTCGAGGAAGACGGTGGGCTCAACGAAGTAGCCGTTGGTGGAGTCCAGTTTGCCCTTGCCGCCGAGGGCAAGGGTGCTGGTCTTCTTGCCTTCTTCGATATAGCTCGTCACGTTCTTGTACTGGACTTCATCTGCCTGGGGACCGACGGTAACATCCGCGCTGGTGGGGTCGCCCTGCTTGACGTCGGCGAACTGCTTGGTGAAAGCCTCGATGAACTTGGGTGCGATGCTCTTCTCAACATAGATGCGCGAGTTGGCCATGCAGACCTGCCCGCTGTTCCACTGCAAACTGTACGACGTCTCTTTGACGGCCTTCTCGATGTTGGCGTCAGCAAAGATCAGTGCGGGTGACTTCCCGCCAAGCTCAAGAGTAACCTTCTTAAGATTCGACTTGGCCGCGGCTTCCTGGATCAAGCGACCAGTCCGGCTGGAACCCGTAAAGGTAAGGGCTCGAACATCCATGTGGCTCGACAGCGCGGCTCCGGAGGGCATGCCGTGGCCGGAGAGGACGTTGAAGACGCCAGGTGGAAAGCCTGCCTCGACGATGAGCTCGGCTACACGGGCGCAGGTGATGGGTGCCTTCTCGCTTGACTTGAGTACCACGGTGTTGCCGGTGATGAGCGCCGGGGCGGCTTTGTGTCCGAGGAAAAACAGTGGGACGTTCCAGGGGATGATGGCCGCCACGACACCGAAGGGTTGTCGCAAGGTCATGGTCAGATAACCAGGAGTGTTGACGCTAGCTTGACCTTGGATGTAGCCCCAAGCCTCGGCGTAATGGTCGAACTCGGCCGCGGCCGCGTGTGCGTCAAAGTAGCCGCTGACTGGGCGTCCCATGGAGACAGCTTCCAGATGGGCCAATTCATCGCTGTGCTTGTGGAGGAGTTGAGCAAGCTTCTTGAAACACGCTGCTCGGTGGTCGGGCGAGGCAGCAGCCCATGCTGGTTGTGCAGCCTTTGCCGCGGCAACGGCCGCGTCGACATCGGCTTGGGTTGCCTCGGGGACTTGGACGGCGTGTTGTTAGGTATGTGTCGCGGAAGGGGTGCCAGGAGTGATCTCTTACCATCTGCCACCTTCTCCCTCGTTGCTGGGTTATACAGAGTAAACGTCTTCTGGTCAGATGCTTCGACGAGCTGCGCATCTCTAGAGTCAGTCCCGGTGTCTATGGCTGTGTCTGTCTGTCGACCAGCGCAGAGTGTACTTACCTTGCCGTTGATGAGCAGACGAGGCTTCAACTCGACTTCCGCTTTCATGTTGGAGCCCATGTTTGTGACTCTGGCTGTGTGTATGCTAACTCACGAAATCGCAGAATACAAGGTCCACGACAACAAACCATCGAGGGTGGGCGGCCATCATGTCCTATATGCTCTTTACACCGTCAGCTGTAGGTCAGCAGCAGGTCAGCGCTACCAAAACTCGGTTCTTCGGTGCCCAGATTTAGTACCTCCGCAAGCCGTACGGCGGTCAGACGAATCCAACCCAAGCAATGATGGTATTGTTTATCTCCATCCAGTTACCCCGTCTTCAACCCCACACTTGAATGCGGAGGATTAAACGAACCCCTTATCGGCAGTTACATTTCTGCGCTCAAACATCACAGTGACACTTCCAACCGGAGTTGAGCTGACGCTCCTCCTCGTACTTTCGTGGTTGGAGAAAGAACCATAGACGACCAATTTTTATTTATTTCTTGGCTTGATAAGAGGAGAATTGAGTTTTGGTTGAATCCGTGCTGTAGTGGGGGGCCTATTACATCGAGCCAGCACCGCACCTAGTGTAGACTTACAGACCTAGTGTACGGGTCAAGGCAAGCAGTCCCCACGTCCAGGCTGCCAGTTTGAGGCCGGATATGACATGTGCTGTGTCCGAGATGGCTTCATTATACTCATCCAGCAGCGGGATCTTCACCTTGGAATGCCAGAAGGACTGCATATACCGGCTTGTCCAATACGTACCCGCCAGCATGCCCACCGGCCAGGCGACGATTAGCGCTCTACGCTCTGAGAAGGGGTACAAGGCATAGAACGCCGATACTGTCACTGATACTGCAGCCTAACACACATCGCTGAATTAGTGAACAATCCATTCTCGCGTCATCGTCTTCCCCTGTGTCTAAAAGCGCTTACCGTGACGACACCTGCCGCGACAGTATAGCGCGTATCCCATAGTCTTTTGTCGGCTGAATTACTCCACTTGGCTGCCTTCTTGGCCTTCTCCTCGTAGTTCAGCAGCTTGGGTATCGAAATGGCTGAATAGTACAGAGCGCGGGCACTCTCGAATGTCGTGATCGTGGCTATAACGTTGCTGATAAGAAACATCTTGACCTTGGGCGCTCGAAGGAGTTCTCAAATGTATGTGATACTGCAAGAACTATAATGGAGAAGTTGCGGGGAAAGGCGATGACAGAAGACGCAATGAGACACAGTGGACTCTTTGTGCAATCTGGATAGTATGTGAGAGATCTCACACCGACGGATGGATCAAAAAGCTGTTGTCTTCATCAAGGCAAAACTGCTCCATGTTTTGTGTGGAGTTTGATGAATTAACCTCTACATGTACACTGTCGAAGAGACGCAGATACGACGTGCCGAAATGTAAATGACCTGGAAGGAACTTGGTGACGTCTTGGCCGTTGCCCTCCGTACCCTAGTTACCCTACAGAGTCTGTGAAGAAAACTTGCTAAAATGCTCAACCTCTTGATCCAAGCACGCACTCGAGACAACCTCAAGCCATCCAAGCAGATTTCCCATGTATTTTTCACATTATTATCGGTGCAAGTGACTTTCCGTTGGTTGCACGACAATTTGATTGCATGGCAATGAAATACAACCTGCTAGTTGACCTGCTGGTGCCTGCCTTGGCTCGTGGTACGTACCTGCCAGCTTAACCACATTTTCATGGCGACACAGCAGAGGAAAAACCACGGTGACAAACCAGGACATCCTTGATTATGTTAAATGGAATCACGGGGGTCTTGGCAGCACGTACGAATACCCTAGATTAACTCACGTGCGGTTTCCGGTACTGGTTCCGCGATCTGGATCAATTGGCGAAGACGAAGGTTTCCGAAAGGGGCGTAGTACACGACGGGAAGGGAGGACTAAGCGTTACAAGCGGCTCGCGACCCCAGGATCTAGACCTTCGAAGGCCCTCTAGAACATGATCTCGGGGGGATCTTGCAGTAACCGAACCAATCACATAACACGATTGCAGCCGGAGTCGTGTCCGAAGTCTAGACCCCCTTCAACAACAGCTAATATGACAGAAATACCACGCAACCCACTACGCTCGAGCTGGAGAGATCGTTCCACTTCTTCTCTTCACTCTGGACGACAACGTCGAAAAGGGAGCTTTAAGTAGACGACGAGAGCTCACAATGAGATCATACCGACCATGTCGAGAGTCCTGCTCGCAGAACGTCACTGGGGGCCACCCAGGGAACTCCCATGGAATCCGAAGGCCGAGGTTCACAGGACTCGGATCACCAGAAACCGGTGCAGAAGCGTTATCAGACGCTCCTTCCCGCGACGGACTCCACGCCGATAGGTGCATTCACGAGGAGTCTGCTCTCGGAACCTCGAAAACTACCGCCCAAGAGAAGGTTGGTGTTGGTCGCCTGCCTACGGTGTCGAACAAAAAAGGAAAAGGTGGCGCACTCGACCTCGCGCTCCCAGACACGTTGCCTCTGGCTAATATACTTTATAGTGTGACGGGGGACGACCGTCCTGTGGGCGATGCATCTCCAAGGAGACTGAGTGCCAGTACGAGGTCGATGATGCCCGAACCAGCCGATCATCGGCTCTGAGGAGGAAATGTGACTCTTTGGAGGAAGAGAATACTCAGCTAAACGAACTGTTTTGCCTGCTACGCAAGAAGCCTCGCGCTGAGGCAGAGGATATCCTCTCTCGACTACGGAATGCGGAAGAGCCGGTCTCGGTCCTCAAAACGATCAAAGAGGCGGAGCTGCTGCTGCCATGCTCCTCCCCAGAATATGGTTCAGAGTCAGCTCCGGAACGACGCAAGCCTCAAGAGACGGAGGCTTCAGCCGAGAATCTGTCTGCACAAGCGCCAGCAGCCGCACAGATCAAAGTTAGAGCAAGTCCCTGGACGGCAGTGGCACGTCGTGGCGTCGTGTCCGACCTCATATCTTCCTTCTTCGCCTGGGACAACCTCCTCTTGTACTCCTTCGTTGACAGAGAGTCTTTCCTCAAAGACATGGAACTGGGAAATCCCAAGGAAGCCAGATACTGCTCTCCATTCCTCGTGAATGCTATCTGTGCCACTCAATGCGTGAGTCCCCGCCGCTAGGTCAGCCTCATGTGTACGTTTAGCGCCTGATTCCCAGAACGCAGTTCAACTCGGTTCGTGCAGGTAAAGCAGGTGTCATGTCTGGAGCAGATCTACAGCATCGTTTCCTACAGGAAGCCAAGGAGCTCTTGGCGTTGGAAGCCGGCAGGAGTTCGTTAACGACGGCTCAAGGGTTGGCACTGCTGTTCTCTATCTCGATTTACAACGTTATCGATCGGCCGAATCTGAGCTACCGTTACTCGTATTGCGAGATGCTGAAGAAGCTCAACCTCGAAGGCAGACTCTCAAGAATTCGCAACGACCCCAACTACGGTGGTGAAAGACAAGCCCTTGCCAGGGCATTATGGGGGTTCTTCATCTTTGAAAGGTATGTCATCGGCACCGATCTCTCTACCGCAAATATAGATTCGTGGTGTCTAAATCGTGTTTTTTTCAGTATTGTTGCATCCGGGTATTTTCACGCGCCTTCCTTGTCTATGCCACGAGTGGATGTTGCTGGGGCCTTTCCAGACAACTTGAACAGCATGAGCAGCGTGGCACCTACCCCTCCGCTTGAGAGAGCAGACAGCTTCCAATCAACAGGAACGGTGTTGGACGACCGGACGTATTCTCCGGCTGGAGTCCACGGATATTTCGATGCATGTGCAGACATCGCAAAACTCCTATATGAGTCAATGTGCCACAACGCGGATTACAGTTTTGACACGGGGAGTGCTGAGGATCTAAGGACACGGCGAGGTCTTTACAGCAAGTTGACAAAGCTCCCAAAATCTTGGCCGGCAGCGTTACGTCCCGAGGCTAGATTGAGCCCGCAGAGTTGTCTGTTAAGGTAGTTCTCCTCGGGAAGAATTCGTCCTTTGAGACCATATGCTAATGGTGTCTAACCCCAGTGCCTTTTACAACGATGTCGCCATCAGCATCCTACGCCCGCTGCGTCCAGGTATCATCCTAGAGCCAAGTTTCGAATCCGTCAAGGAGGTCTGCCTTCGACATTGTGAAAGCACGGTGGATCTTCTGGATCGGTACACCCAGTCGTGGCCAGAACATCATACTTTTATGATGGTGTGGTGTGCATACAATATTGCCTGCACCTTGGTACTCCTGTTGGACGACCCTGCCACTCACGGTCTTCTTCTTCGCTGCTGCGAGTTCATCAGCCAGACCACCAAAGACTACCCGGTGTCTTCTTATGTACTACATGGAGTTCAGGCATTAGCATGGGCGCTGAAGGTTCAGCTTCCACCAAGCGTCATATCATATTTCGAAAAGACGACGAATCCCATTGGAGAACAAGAGCTTCGTGACGCTCCAACTGGGCTCACGATGCCATTCCATGGCGATCTGAGACACTCATTACGAGATCACGAAAAAGATTGGATATTTGGGACACCAAAGGGGATGGAGCTTGGGTTTCTTTTGGCAAAATGGAGTGAGAGAGCCGTGACTTCAGAGACTGAATAGAATATGATACCCCTTTTCAATCCTTCATATATCCTTGCCCCACCTCGCTGGACCGGCAGCCCCAGAGATGGGCGAACATTGATACGAATCATGTTCTATATCAGTACTGACAGAGTAGTCAACTGGATCTGCTCAATAAAGAACAACCATTTGAACATGGAAGCCGCGCGAGCCAAGATACCATAGATGGATCATCCACGGAGAGGACAGTTGCACAACGCAGCTACAAAATAGGAAGTGTTCAATGGGCCGTGTGCGACTTGTCCAATGTGTTGGAGGCGAGCTGGACCAACAACTGGTGAGCTTCAAGGTGGACACGAATGTTGCTGGCTTGGTGGAAAACCCACAGTTAGACTCTGTAGAGCCGTCTCAAGCCATTGTGTAGAAAAACAGCAAGCATCTCCACCCATAGAGATCGAGATAATTCCACTACACGTCTGTGTGTGGTGAGAACTTTACGCACAGCCATGGTCTAGTCAAGATGAAATGTGACCGTTGCTGATCCCGGGCAGATCTCGCACACTAAAATGCTGCCAAGCATTACCTCATACTGGGGAACCTGGAATCTGGGGTTCTCCGCGGTGATCGATTTGCATGTGACGCAGCCCCCTGGAGCCAATCAAATCGTGTACTCGTTTGCTTGGTCCTTGTCCTCGGAAAGTTGTTGGCACTTTCCTGCCCATCAATGTGCCCCTCATCTGGGCAATGACGGTCAAGGGTCTTGAGCCCATCAACTTCATGTCTTCAGTCACCTAGGGGGCGACAAGTGTCCTCGTTGACACCGGCAATTATCCTTCACCCTTTGATATTCTTGCCTCCGCAAACGATGTAACGCCATAACATGTAACCTAAGGCTAGCTCTTTCCTCAGTGCTGTCAGTGGTTAGTAGCTCCAGAGAGCACACGGAGAGAAGTCATCAAGCTGCATCGGCGCCATATACGGCATCATGGCGATCCCGAATCCGATTTACGGCATTGTACTGCCCTTCTTATGCCTATTCACGCTCCCACTGGCCATCTTCGCCGGCATCACCACGGCACTGGCGTTTTGCGTACTCATGTTCCGTGTTGTCCTGGTCTACGTTGACATCGCCCTGAGCCTCGTACCTTTATATCTCCTGGGCCGTGCTGGACCCGCTCACGCCCAGCAACATCACCGTGGCTTATCAGCTCCGTATGGCCAAGGACAATGGAGTCCAACCCCGACGACCCCAACAGGCACCGACGGATCCGGCTTAGCAAGTCCAAGCGGCCGGAGCAGTCCCCTCCGGTCGCCAACGCTTCCACTGGGCTACTGGCCCGTAACCACCGGTCATCGCAGCACACTCGGAAGCCCTATCTTGGGCCGGCGCTCCCGTCGTCCTAGCTTAAGTGCCAATTCAGCCGGAGCCATCACACCAGGAAAAGACGCGGCGGCAGACGTAACGATCCCCTTCGCCTTCCCGTCCACCACCACCTCGTCAACATCCGGAATAGCACGGGACTTCGAGGGCATAGGAGGTTGGAGACTGGGCCAAGAGGCAGACGACGATTCCGACTGGGCCAAGATCAACTCTCGACTGGAACTCCCGCTGGAGCGCATGTCTAGGCAAAGCGGTCAGGAGTCGAGTCATCACTACCGGACACCGACGGTTGGGAGCACCGGTGTGCCGGTCACGCCTGGAGAGGGTGGGTTCTTGATGATGAAGAGTCCCAAGCGGAAGGAGGCGCCACATTCCGTCGAGTCTTCCGTGCGGGAAGAGGTGCCATCAAGATATGGCAGAATCGGTGCATCGCCAAATAGTAGCCGGGTTAGATTGGGTCAGGGTGTGGTTCATTTCACCGATGGTAATGTGCATCGCGGTGACGGATATTTTCCCGCCGGCTGGATCTCCTAAACTGTCTAAAAGAGAATGTCGATACATTGGCTTTCCATGGGTTTCCTTGATTGCTGTATGACTGATGATGTACGATTGGTGCAAGTATGTAACGTTTTCGGCAAGCTGGTATGCGAGTTTCGATAGAAGGGTTCTAATAGGGGCTATACTTATTGTTGTTTCAACTTGTCGCAAGAGGCCATGGCTTAATGGACTATTTCAGCTTCCAGCACGTAAAAGAGCATGCTACTCTTTTGGCAGGAATACCTGTGCACCCGTTTGACTTTGCAATGCCTTCATGTGCCTGATTTTGATGAGACAGAAAGGTAATAGCATAAGAGAAAAGCCATGTCAACTCAGTTGATCTTATTGCGCTACAATGAGCACCCCTTACGCCCTAACCGTGGTATCCAATGAATTACATCCCAGACGCCTTTCCCCAGAACGTGATCATAACAGCATTATCCTCATACCAACCTCTCTCTCAGAGCGTCTGCCAGAAGTAGTTGGCATAGAAGAACCTCGAGAACTTCCTGTCCATGTTCACAACGTGGACGTCCCCCTTCCGATCATTCCTGATGACCGCCCGACTGAACTCCCCATCCTTCTCGTCGCGCTCAATCTCGATCCCCAGACTCCGATACACCTTAAGTCTTAGCAGCACCTCATCATCCACCACGCTCCCACCTCCTGCCACACCTCCATCCACACCCTGCAACTCCAGCTCCTGTAATCGTGCCGCGAGATCGGCGGCCTGGGCCTGTAGTCTCTCGGTCTCGACCTCCGCGTCACTCGCGGCCTTGGCGATGCGGAACTTTTGCGTGTCGAGACGCGCGATTTGGTCGGCGTGGGCAGCGGAGCTGTGTGATGCTGTGATTTCGGCATGCTGGGATGCAAGGGTGGCTTGGTTGCGCGCTAGACGGCGCAGGGCGGTTTCGGCTTCGCGCAGACGGAGCTCGCGGGCTTGGTTGAGTGTTAAGAGAGACTCGGAGATGCGCGAGACGGCTACTTTGTCGGGGGATATGTTGAAGTTGGCTATTGTATGCCGGATGAGCTGAGGCAATGTCAGTCACGATACTCGCAGCGCGTACTCAAGTGGGAAACGCGTACGGTGGAGGGGTCTTCTTCGAGTAACATGTTGGGTGATAGATATGTGTCGTATTAGGTTGGTGTGGTGTAAGATGAACCGCAATATTTGAGTAGTAATGTTTATTTTCTTGTCCAAGGTGCTGATCGCGCTGGTAAGCTCCGGAGGACTGTATGCTGTAAATGTTGACTTCCTTGCAGTTTCAAATGCCGAATACCCAATATGGCAAACTGGCAAACAAAAGAGTGAAACAGTCACTGGGACAACGGTCGCTTATCTTATCAGCAAAGCACCCTTGTGAGCTTGTGACCCGCCAAGACTCTGCAGACCCAGCGTCATCGCCCTTTCCTGCAGCCGATTTCCTGCTTCAGCCACACTTTAGGTGGAACTTCTTCAATCACCTGCTCAGGTTGCTCTTCGATTGTCGCGATAACCTCGCCTCAAGCCATATTGTTACTGTCAGGACTCTGAGATACGAGCTGAACCTCGACATACCACGACTTCCTGCGTTACTATTTATCATCCCGTTGCCAGTTACTCTATCTTGCTGCAGCACCCGCTCATCATGACACAACTACCGTGTAAGCCGTCCTCAATGTAACTCCAACCCGACAGTGTAACTCATGACACGGCAGATGCTATCGACGCAGAGACCCCGCTGAATCCAGCGGAGCTAAATGTACTCAAGGCGCAGTACGAGAAGGAGGGAGACATGGTTGGCGTCCAAACCAAGTTCAACTACGCATGGGTACGTCGTTTGCTTGTCCGCTCGTCAAGTCGATCGATCTGGATCACCACTAACTTGCGGGATTGGATAGGGTCTAGTCAAATCGAACGTCCGTGCCGACCAGCACCTAGGAGTCATGCTCCTCTCCGAAATCTTCAGAACATCACCGGAGCGCCGCAGAGAATGTCTATATTACCTCGCGCTGGGAAATTACAAGCTTGGGAATTATGGCGAGGCTAGGAGGTACAACGATTTACTCCTTGATAAGGAACCACATAACCTCCAGGCGTCCAACTTGGGGGCGCTGATAGATGACAAGGTTGCGAAAGAGGGCCTGATGGGAGTGGCTATCATCAGCGGAGTGGCCGTCGCTGCTGGTGTGATTGGCGGCGTCCTGTTAAGGAATCTGGGCAGGAAGAGGTAAACCGTTTGGTGCGGTAGATGCGACTAGGAAGACCAGGCATACATGTTTAGGCGAAGATCAAAAGTGTTATCATACTTTACGAGTGCAAGCAGTTGAAGGTGCGATAATCATGAAACTGATGACTAGTTGCTACTTTAACTATCCTCGTCAAACGTC
Organism: Coniochaeta pulveracea; assembly: GCA_003635345.1. Taxonomy (NCBI): domain Eukaryota; kingdom Fungi; phylum Ascomycota; class Sordariomycetes; order Coniochaetales; family Coniochaetaceae; genus Coniochaeta; species Coniochaeta pulveracea. The sequence continues at coordinate 268,667 of QVQW01000010.1, read as the reverse complement.
ATCGCCGCTATGTTGTTTACTGCTCGGCAGAATCTTGTAGTCGATTTGTCGCAAAACATCAAGATACAGATCGATGAGTCCAAGCCTGCCTCGTGGTACCTCGGGCTCCTGGAGCTACCGACGTGGAGACGGTGTGGCTGGTGGCAGTGCATGGAAACCTGGAATGGAAGCATGACGAAAGACATGGATCACGGAGGGTTCAGATGCATTAGTCACCGAGTACTCCCGTTGTCTTTGGGAGAGACAACGCATCGTTTGCCAGAACGTCGCTTTTGGAGTCAAGCTCAGTACTGAAGTTGATCAATACCACAAAGTGCTACTATCTACGTCTATTATCAAAGAATTGCGCCATTCAGCACAGTTCATATCAGGTTCTGTGGTTGTTTTCCACTGCCATATCGCTGCGCTGGAAAGTATTTCCAATAGATCCGCAAGTACCAGCTACTCGCTTACTCGCAATAAAGCCCCAGCATCTTCAGCTTCCACCTCTATCTTACCATCAGCTTGCTCTACAGCCATCCCCTACAGCGCTACTTCCATCCTAGAGGCATATTGTGAGCCGAAAGATCCCACAGACTTTGCTCATCAAAGCCTGGCTAAAGTCGCGACAGTACGGTGAAGCTACTTGCTGCTGCAGCCTACGCACTCTTCGCCAACTGTCATCCTTAACAGGCCTAATCGAGCCCAAAACCCCGGGACATCGTGGGCGACAAATCATTGGCGACCAGGATTACCCTAGGAACCTTATTCGACAGTTACCTCATTCACTCCACGCTCGGTATATCTAACCTGAGATTCAAGACAACCGTTGCCTTTGTCCTTCGCTTTCACCTTTTGGCCTCACAAAACACAAACCTATTACCTCCGTTATCTACAACTGAACGCAAACTTCAAAACCCCTTGCGCTACATCAGCTTTCCAACAAACTACACATAACGGTACAAGTACGGAATGCCCCCAGCATCTACCTGACCACGGCAGCGTCCAGCAGACTCAACATTGCTTGTCGCCTACCTACAAATACACTCACCTAGCATACCACGTAGCATACCGCTAAGTTGGCGTTCCGAGCACTACGAGCGGTCGGCCTAGCTGTCGGCCTCGGGCTTGCCGCTTACAACGCCTACCGAGAAGGGCAACAGGGCAACAGACGGGGCGGCATGTCTTCCAACATTGCACCTGGGCGTCACCTCGATGCCACCACGGGCAGGGAAGTGGTATATTGTCATGGCTGTCGTAATGAGTGGTACCGAGACCAACAAGAGGGGCTAGAGTGCCCAAGGTGTCACAGCGAAATAACAGAAATTGTAAGTCCTGTCTGTCTGAGCTGTGCACCAGGAATCCTCCCTAAGCTTCTTGAGCTAACCACGCATGTCAGGTTACTCCGGGTGAAAACGATCCACGAGAGCCAGAAATCGCTATCGGTCCTGCCTTCATCTTCCGACGTGGTCCCGAACGCGACGCTGATTCGGATCCTGAGGAAGATGATATCGAAGAACACATGCACTTCGCTCCACATGGGCATGGATTCTTCGCACATAGAACCAACGCCAATCCGGATGCGCCGCGGGACGGAACACCGGGCGCAGCAAACCATCCGCCTCATGCTAATGCCGCTGAGGCAGACATCTTCCGCAATTTCACTGATCTGCTCATGAACATTGGTGGAGGTCAGCCGAATCAGCCGAACCACCCAAATCAACCTAATCAACAAAACCAGTCAGACCAACGAGGTCAAGCAAACCAGCAAAACCAAGCAGGACCGGGTGCTAATTCTGGACCCGGTCGATTCTTCCCTGGTAGTCCTGACAACGGTGTCCATGTTGCCGGGCCACACAGAGTTGAGCGGAGAACGTGGAGAGCAGGTCCTTTTGGAGCAGCGTCCGTTACCATTGTCAGCACTGGGGCACCTGTACCTGGTGCCAACGGCGGCCTTGGTGGCTTTGGCGGCTTTGATGCGTACGTTCATTCCCGTTATCTCCCATGCACAGAATCAGAAGTATCGTTGCTAACGTTCTCCCGCAGTGTCTTGGCCAACGTGCTCGGCGGTGGACCTCCGGTTCCTCCAGGTGCGGACGGCCAGGCAGGACCCCAGGGCGCTCGTCCTCCCAACCTAGGCTTCAACATCCACGAGCTATTCCGCCTGTTGATGAACCCTGCTGGTGCCGTTCAAGGCGATGCCGTCTACACACAGGAGGCCTTCGACCGTATAATAAGCCAACTCATGGAACAAAACGCGCAATCCAACGCGGCACCCCCGGCTTCTTCGGAAGCCATTGCCAAGCTACCAACCAGAAAGCTGGAGGAACAGGACCTCGACGCGGAGGGCAAAGCGGAATGCACAATATGTATTGATGAGATGCACAAGGGGGACGAAGTCACTGTTTTACCGTGCAAGCACTGGTTCCATGGCGAGTGTGTAACCATGTGGCTCAAGGAGCACAACACATGTCCTGTATGTCGGGCGCCGATTGAGTCACGTAACGGAAGCAGCAACAACACCCGGCAACAGGGCCAGGGCCAGGGCCAGGGCCAGGGCCAAGGTCAGGGCCAAGGTCAGAGTCAGCAGCCAGGTCGACAGCAATCGCAGCAGCAACAGCAGCAACAGCAGCCGCAAAGTGGGACGGGAAACCAGGGTTCGGCACAACCAGGGAATCGGAGCCCTCAAACAGCACGAAGCCGCTATGGAACCTACCGGACTCAAATGCAGAACGAGGCGCGATTGAATGCTATTCGCAACCTGGGTGGAGTCAACCTCTCCGACCAGTCATCGAACGGCACATCCTCATCACAGCAACAACAAGGAGAAGGACTACAACAACGTCGGTCATACTCCCCGCCACGGGACTATCCGGTCTCTTTCAGAAGCCGCTCACCAAACAGGGACAATCGCGCCAACGAGCAGGCCCCATTCATGTCTGGCTGGAATCAGCCGCAGCACACGGATCGGCGGGACCAAGAGAGTCAGGGAGATCGGCAGGGTGGAAGTTCGTCAAACGAAGGTGGTGGACCTCTATCTTGGCTCAGGGGCGCCTTTTCACGTCAACCAGGTTCTGGTAGTGGTTCAGGGGATAGGAGAAGTCAGTAAGTCTTACACGGCTCTCTTGACTTTCCATCAGGGTGCATGGTCAGGCTGTGCAAGACAGTGAGCGAGTTCAGGAATTGAGCATTGGCGATGTCGTTGGTCAGCTGATCCGTCTGGTCAGTTGTGTTTCTTTTTACTGGCGTTCTTGAAACCTGGTGAGAACCCAAGGCTATGAACCGAGCCTCGGGTGGTGGTGTTGTATGGATATGAAATACCTTGCTTTTGAATCATGCGGGAAACACGCTATAAGCGGAACGATCTTCTTGTGCGGGTTGTTTGATGTATTTCTCCCCAACATAACCGCGACCCTGCTTTTGTAGGTCGGGACATAAAGAGGGAATTGCAGTTCTCCTATATACGTACAGGAAATAGCTCTAGACTAGGCATGAATCTAAGACCTGCAAATCGACGTGATAGCGATACCTGAAGACTGATAATGGCGACCATTACTTGTTGAAACGACCTCTGTTCTCCTCAGAACGCTCCTCTCGGCGGCAATGATTACTTTGAGGAGCGCAACTGCTGGTCTGGTGAGCAGCTGTATATGGCGCAAGGGTGGAGGATCTCCCGGTGTAAGCGAGCTTCAAGCTCCCGAGTATTTCGAGGCTTGACGTCCCTGGTCGACGGTCGGGGCTAGAACGTGGCAAGTGACTACTGTCTGGAGGTGACCGTCTCTCGAAGCCGTTTGTAAAACACAATGGGACGCATCTCTAGTAATGGTGGCAGAGATAGGTCAACCGTCATGTAAGGGGGCCGTCATAACTAGGCCTAGGATTCATCTGTACCGCGTCAGAACATACAAGTATAATTGCAACAAATGCCCCTGTTACATTCATTATCTATGAAAGACCAAACTTAAAAACGCTCGCTTGCTCTCGTTTTTGACCATCGGAGTGGTCGGGTATGTCCCCCCTTCTTTCCATGCCGTTTTGTTTCTAATATGCACAAGAACTTTGAACTCCCCCTTCATGCCCTCTATCTCCCGAAAGCACAAGATAAATCGTTGTACCTACGCACACACCGGCTTCTTCAGTCACATTTAGTGTTGTACATCCGGCCGTCATTCCGTTAGCAGTTGCCCCCTGTCCCTGTATATCTCTAGAGCCACAAACATCACCCCTTCTGATGGATTTTGACCCCGTCCTTCAATGCTACCATAGCCGTAAACACATTATCAGAGACACAACTCTTTGCTGTCCTCTACATCCCTGAACTCCATAGAAAATGGCTGCCTCGGCCGTCGCGAAACCCCGGTATAGTGGTGAAAACAAAGGAAAATATGTGTCCAGCTGGACAGTTATAACTCCTCCGAGGTGTCGAATAGGAGTAGTTGGGGTGAGTCTGGTCAGCCCGCAAGTGAGTGTGTGGAGAAGTCGGACGATAGACGCTTCGGGCTGCACTACAACACGTCTGCGGCTCTTGTCCTCTCCTTGTTGGGGTGCCGTTTGGCACTGAATATGGTACCTTTTCTGCGCACCTCCATCGCTTCGGCTTCTGCCAGGTTAGCAGCAGCAAGATCCAGTCCAGCCGCCGCTTGTTTGGCTGCAACAGCCGCCACCGGGTTATTGGCCGCCTCTTGTGCGGCCCTCCAGCGACGGATGCCGTCTCGGCGTTCTTGTCGTCTCTCCTCGACAATGCCCTGGGTGAGATGTCCAATGCCATTCCGCCGCTTGTAGCATGCCTCTAGCAGAGCGTTGCAGTCCAGCATCCGGCGTGGGATGGACTGCACTACTCCAAACATCTCCATCGGATCGGCCACGGACTTAATTTCGCTCTCACCAGCTTTGAAGATGGTGAGGGCAATGCGGAAGAGAGTTCGCGACCCTTCATAAAAAAAGACGTCCCAGACACGGAGAACTGTCTCGATTGGCAGGGTGCCGATGAAGCAGGACATGAACCAGGCGGTCATGCACAAGGTTATTGCCGGTAGGCGGTTTGGGTCTGCCGGAGGGTTGTGGCCGTTCTCCTTCATTCGTCTACCCCTCGATTTCTTGGGTGGTGGTGCTGTGGGATCGGCTTCATCGCCGCCTATCTGCTTCCATACTGCTGGCAACGACTCTTTGAGAGCACCCATCAAAACCCCAAGATCCACCTTGGATCCCTCAAGGCTCATTTCATGCGTGCCTGGAAGGTATACTCTGGTGATAACATTAAGCAGCCAGAATGCGTGCTCTTCGCTTTCGACGAATAGTAAGAGCAGCCCTGCTAGGAAGTTCAGGGACTGGCAATAGCCGATTCGGGGGTTGTAAAGGGCAAAGGCGTGCAGGACACGACGCAGAGAGGAAATGATATCTGGTTCAGCAGGATGCTCGGGCGTCGCAGATATTTGATCGGGAAACTTGTTGGTCAGTGTCATCTGGCTGTCCTCGGTCGTTGCTGGAGAGCTTGGGGGAGGCCGTGCTTTCTTCGGTGGCTTGAACCGTATGTTGTCGGGGAAGGTACGGTGAAGATCTTTTTCGATATCCTCCACCACTAGAGGCTTCACTTCGGACGCCCGGTTTCCTAGCTTTCCTGCACCAACAGGGTCCAGCCCGGCCCTCCTCACCAAATCAGCATACACGCCATTATGCTTTGCCAAGATCGCAGGGCCGCCAGCATAGTAGAACCAAGCTGCTCCTCTCCAGTCAGGCGGGATGCCTTTGCGGACAAAACGTTTGGTCTTGGCACTGCGAGGCGGAAATCGATCCGGATGGTCCGTCATCAGGGAGTTATCCTTCATATAGGCCATCCACTTCTTCCTTCTCCGAGCGAGATATTCGGTATAAGATGCATTCCACGTGTCGTACTGTTCCAAGCTGACATATGGATTGGACTTGCGGAAACCATACCGGTCTCGAGAACGCGGATCCTCATCCGGTTCCAATGGCAGCATGGCTACAAACGGTGGGGTTGCCGCCCGTGTCGATGAGCCTTCTGCCGGGCTATCATATACCGGACTGGGTGAAGATATGGGACTGGTATGAGCACCGGTCATGGCATCATCCGTCTCCCTCTCTATGCTCTGCTGCCCCTCATCAGCCGTCAGTGTGCCGGTCGAATCATGCTTCTGCGCAACCTCATCCCGCTCAACCTTGTCCTCTTCGGTGCGGTTGGCATGTGTCGCAGAATCTAGCCCAATGCCAACATCATTGGGTAACGAGCTGGGTAGTCCCGAGTTGCGAAAGATGGCTGCCGAATCCCTGGCTACGAACGGCCCGAATGTTGGCACGTTCAAGGCCTTTGGTACCGGCAAAGGATTGCTTGTTGCTTCCGACATTTGCTCCTCTAGTGTTCCAGCATCGGGTGTCTTCGTCGGCGTCTCGGATGCGGCATCAACCTGTATTTCAGGTGTGCTACCGAGCTCCTCTGTGCTACCTTCTCCGTCATCTTCCAAATCTGGGTGCTCCTCGGTGTCAGAGTCGTCGTGAAATCCGTTCTCATACATGCCCATGACATCCTCCAAGCTCAAGCCTTCGCTCTCGGCCATGCTGGCCCTTGCATATCCGTTGATGATGAGGGACTCCGTTATACTGCTTGTCTTAGACAGCACACTGCTGCGCTCCGTGCCGGTGTTCGTGAAAATGGTTCCCAAATGAGTCGAGGCACTCAATTGCGATCGTACGCTCGAGCGGCCTTCCTCAATCGAGCCCGCCAGCCATGGTGGAGGGTCTCGGGGCGTTGAGGGCGCGCTCGTGACCTTGTATGACATTGGCGGTCTCGTCAAGTAGGTGGGGTTGGGCCGTCTGACGGAAGCAGTACGATAGGTAAAGCTGATCTGGTTGTCCGAAGGCTGGTGCGGGAGGGATGTGAAGGTGTTTGTTGTATTGGTGGAACGGGCTGAAGACGTCGAAAAGCCTCGATCGCGCGGCCAGTCCAGTTGTTGTAGGGAAGGGTTGAGGGAAGCATTACTCGCTACTGGTTCGGGCGCCGCAGTTGGGTGGTTTGTTCCTTGCCGAATGCTAAGTTTCCGAGGTCTCGAGAAGTTCTCCACCACATTCTCGTAGTCCATGAACGACGGACTGTCAGTTCGGAATGATCTTGTCGTCGACGAGGAGGGGGTGATTGGACGGTGGTATCTAGGTGCTCCAGCAACCTGGTCTAGGAGGGGAAACGCTCGGAGAGCTGGATTGGATGGCAAGGTAGCTTTTACCTCAGGCGATACCGGGTGAGAGGCTAGAGGATTAGGAAGATTCGAAGGCTGGATCCTCCCTCCTCCCGAACCAGGTCTCGGATCGGAGCTGTGCGACGCGAGAGTGCTGCTCGTGTTATGCGGTAAGGAATCCCATCGAGGAGAAATCGGGGACAGAGGCAAAGGAGGCAGCTGATGGATTGATGGCGAGAGCGGTCGGATGAGGGAGCGGGAGGACGGTATCTCCAACTCTGTCACTACATCGTCATCGTAATAATCCTCTTCGTCGTTGTTGTTGTGCCATGAACCGTAGTGGCCAGCTTCGCGAGTGGCAGCCGCGTTTGCAGACATGCCTGTCTCAAGGCGTATAGCAGCGGGTCGGTCGTCGGATTGGCTTATGTCTACACGAGGTGTAGGCAGGCCAAGCTCGCGGTTGTCCATGCTGCAGGGAGGGCGCGTAGAATCACCATCGGTGCTGGCTGTGCTCGCTACTGCTAGATTGGCCTTGAAACGTTACGGTACGGTCGAGGGTACGATAGAAGCGTGTTGTTCAGAGGAAATGCCATATTTTAGGTCACTACTCGCTGCTGTCAAAGGCAGAAACCTGGGTACACCCTAGCTCCACGCTAAAAACCATCCAGCAGTTAGTGCAATTTCACAGCGGACGGGGCCTAACCGGGGTTCCGCCTTGAAATTCTAGACGTCTAGCGGGTTTAAGTGACAGGCCCCTTGCTTTCCCGTTATGGTAATTCATGGTCGTGAAGGAGCAAATGGCAAGGTCATTCATTGTATTGTCAGTTATGGCTCCTTTATGTGCACATTCACATACCTTATCTTGTTATTGCTCCCAACCGCTGTATGCTCTGTGTATTTATCTTGATGCTCTACCCTGCTGGCTAGTATGATCTGGAAAGTCTACACTAGAGGTACCTTTAGGTATTTATAGATCCAAGATGTACATGGGTTGTGGCAACCATTATTAGGCCCAAGCATGATGATGGTGGAGATATGATGATGCAAAGGGAGGTTTCCAAATATCCGACGCTTTGCTACAGCTTTCATTCGCTCCCTTACCGACAAAACCTATCAGACAAGTAGCTGCCTGCCCAAGTACTTACGGTACGTACGCTACCATGTAAGCTCTCCTTGTACCTGCTCGATATATTGTTTCGTGCAGAATGGCATTGTGAACGTCTCAACAGAGACTGACCAATCGTTGCTTGTACATTGCTGCTTCGGACTTAACCGTACAATTGCATACCAGTAATGCTTAACCAATGCAAAGGAAATGAGGATGATCACTCGATCGAACGAAACACACAGAAATGAATGATCGACGTCGAAGTAGAAGGCTTCCAGAACAATGCCATTTCCACGAGTCGCGGTTTGAGCACCTCACCTGAAAACCATACTCTTTTCTGTATTTATGTACGGTGAACCATGAGACAGGACTCCTGGCAGGACAGCTGGACGTTGCTCCATGTGCGCAACTGGCCGGTAATTGGCGCTTCACGGTAGCCCTTCAATCTGTCGGTATCAAAAACACCACGCAAGCTGTCAAGTGTCTTCTGTACGTTATCTGGAGGCAAAGTCAGCACGAGTCCTCCTCCCTTCCTGAGTGCCTTTGGCGCCGGCAGCAAGGAGCAATAAAAATCATATGATACAACGCCGGCGAAATGTTGGCGGACCAGCTGAAAGGAGAATGCATCACCATTTCTGGTGTAAGACAAGTGTGAGCAACTGTCTTGGATCGAGCAGAAACATCTGCACGTGCATATGACTGCTCCCAAACAAGCGTTCTTCCCCAGATGTAGTAAGGGCCCCGTTGAGGCTGGGAGGATTGTTGACTGTCGCGCCAGCTCTCAGCGTGCCAGTGGTCATCGATCAGATCATATATCGGATTGTAGACGACTGGTGTCAGACACCATCATGAACACCTTTTAGAATCGGCTCCTCGGCTAGAGCGCGAAATGAAGGTATTCTTTACTCAATTGTTTAGAATGAAGCTGTTCCGTCCGTCCTGGTAACCGTAGGTCGGAGTGGAGAGGTCTACGTACCAACCTAAGGCCGGGCCCGGGCAGGACGGGACCCGAGCTTTCTCGGACCCGGAACAACCACTACCCGGTTAGCACACCTTCAGTCACGTGAACTTGGACAAATCTCCGCCCTCTATCAATGTCGTCATGATGAGAGCTTGACGCTTTCGTCCTGGTTCCTGGCGGTAACCTATGCCAAAAGGACCTTGAGATGAGCCGTCGTCCAGCCACAAGCTGGCATGCTCTCATTGGGTCTACTGCGGTGTGTAGCTCACGGCGAGCTTCCATTTGTCCCACAGATGGAGCGAATAGCTCACTTGTGTGCTGCCTTGATTGATGGCCACCAAAGTGAGTCTCATGTAAGCCATCCCCTCATCTGGCGCAGCGGCACAGAGCCTGAGGGCTTGGGTGCTTGCCCCCTTTCCTCGCAGCTCTCTCAGCTCCACCTGGAGCACAGGTAAGGTACGTACCTATTTGCGGTAGCTTGCCAGCCTTCCCACCTAGGCGAAACCCCCAGAATCCCCCCCAGCGTGCCAGTCCGTTTCCTCTGTTCCTCTCTTTTCTCACCCATCCTGGTGTACTGTCCTCAATACCTCGAGTCGATAAAGCACTGTCCGTTCTGCCCTCTACCCAACCGATTGATACCTCTTGAACTCGAATATCACCATGTCCAGCCGTAAGAGAAAGCAAGAGGAGGAGGAGCTTGTTGCTCTTCCAAGTGACGAAAGCGAGGAAGAAGAGGAGTAAGTGATGCATCCCATAACCAATGCTTCTCCTGGCGTATCTGTTCAGCAAGATGTGCGAGAACGCCTTTGCCATTGCATCGCCATGTAGAAAGCAAGTAGGCAGCCTCGACAGCACTGCGCGGCGCGCATGCTAGCGCAACTCGTGCGCACGCCGGCTTGTCGTCTAGCAAGGTTCCAGAGCTCGAATTGGGCTCATGCTGTATTCCCATAGATGACAGAGATGCTAATCAGCTCATGGATTAGATACCAGAGCTCTGGAGAAGATGAGGATGACGTAGAGGATGACGATGACGATGAGGAGGAGTTTGTCGAGGAGGAGGCCGGCGACGATGACGAAGAAGAACAAAAGCCCGCCGCAGGTAAGCAGTCACCCCGTCCCGGCTTGTCCCTGGGTACATAAGCCCCCTTTTCGATGCCCGTTGCCACATGCGGTGGCTATTTGGCTTTTCGCCTGATCAAGCCAGCTAACTTGTCGTCAAACATAGCTCCTCCCAAGAAGAAGCAAAAGACAGCTCCAGCACCCAAGAGCAATGGTAAGAAGAGTGCTCAGAAGAAAGATGATGACGAGCAGGAAGAGGAAGAGTTCAACGACGAAGACGAAGGCGAACTTCCTGAAGAAGAGGCCGCCGAAGAAGACGCTCTCGAGGAGCTTCCCACCAAGGGCAAGAGCAAATCTGCTGCTGCCCCTGCGGAGGACGATGGCGAAGACGAAGGCGTTGCGGCCGCTGACGACGATGAGGAAGAGTGAGCGGAACGATGTCCTGTCTTAGTCATTTTTGGAGGTCGTTCTGCCGAAGTGGCGCCAATATGTCGGAGCATATAGAGAATGCAATAGTTTGGGCAATGTCCTTGCGAAGTCGCTATGGCAATTTTGGATTGAAATTTGGGTGATTCATGCTTGAAAGTAATATTTGGCCCACAAAGTTATCCTATGCTCAATTGTCATTTTTCGTTGCTTCATCCCAATCATTGCCTGGCCCCTTGGGGTCAGTTGCTGCCCAACCACCTACCAGGATAGCGTGAATGTAGCTGTTTGGTGCAGCTGAACAATGCCCAATTCAAGTCTCTACGGTGAGGAACAAATTCAAGGCAATGTCCGACCGACTTGAGCATTCTATCCTCCCGTCGCGAAATTTCGGACGGGCCCAACAGTACAGCAGTGCAACAAAATGTTGGAGAAGGGGAACAGATCAAGACTTCACACGCCGGGGAGGATGGTGATGGCAAAAAGTGATGTGCCCCCTGCCAGGATTGAACTAGCGACCTTGTCATTGCGAGTGAAGCTATCTCGACATGGAGATGCTCGTACGAGTGACACGCTCTACCACTGAGCTAAACGGGCTTGGTGTGCGGAGGCGAGCCGGTTAATGTTGCCCATGTTAGTAAATTCTTGGTAGGGGTGGATATTCTTGGCCCCTTTCCAAGTCCATTTTCCTGGTTCAACCACCTTCTCGACATCACTTTGCGAACGAAAAGACTCATACTTTCTTGAAGTGGAAGAAAGAACGACGTTCCCTCCTCATTGCAGCATGCTACGCGTGTCTTGCGTCCTAGTCGAACCATCCTACGGAATCTATACGGCCCACCTTCGGTTTTCTGTTTGAAGCAAGGACGAGGCAACTCAGAACCCAGATTCCAGTCCATCTTGGAGTTAAGAGTTATGAGACCGGCAGGTAACTTGCCCTCACAGTGTTCCCTGTGAGATAGACTGGTATAGTGCGGTATACATTAAACTATGTTTGGGACGACGTCCCTAGAGGTAGATACGCCATATTAACAAAACCTGAAGCAGCCCGCGCCACTGATCTGATCTGATCTGATTTGTTTACCCCGCCACCTCTTACTCCTTGATAAACAGTGTCATTACACCTGACGTCTCCGGCCAGTCGTTTTCCGCAACCTATTATAGCAAGGAAACAGGTCATACAATCCTTTCCATACGTGTGATCCAAAGAAATATAGCAAACCGTGGGTTAACCAAGCACCGGAGGGACCTCCGCCAACCTGTTTGCCGCCACCACATGCCTCACCTGACTGATGTTGTTGAGCAACTCCGACCGCTCGTTCTGCAGTTTCATGCAGTCCTGCTCCAATGCTAGGATCCTTTGTCGAGCCATATCCAGCACCTCGGCCTTGCTCAGTCTGCGATCATCTTCATCGACTGCACTCGCCGCTGCACCCGGCCCCTTCTCACGGTTCTTCCCTTCGCTGATGCTCTTCCGCGACCTCTCTGCCGGCAAGACGGCCAGGAGAGACTCGAACTGCTGGTTCAGTCTGTTTCGGTACTGCTTCTCCACCAAGTTGTGGCTCTGTCTGGCCCTCCGCTCCTCGTTGGTCAGGTCGTCGTCTTCCTGCTCCTCCGGTGGAGCTGGACCGGGCGGTTTGGGCTTGCGGGAGGCGGTGCGTAGCTGGTTCTTGTGGGCACTGTTCTGGCTTGTGGACGTCCTGGAGGAGGCCGAGCTCGACGATCCCTTGGATTTGGCGGCAGTTGACTTGGGCTTACTGCTCATGGACTTGGATCGGCTCTTTGCAGATAGACCTTGTTGTCCCAGAGGTTCTCCCTCTCTGATTTGATCGAAGCTGCCGGGAAGTGCTCGCGCCTGGTAGCTGTTCCGTTTGCGTGGGCCGCAAGACTCGGCTATGGACCGTTTGATGGCTGCACCTGCTGGAAAGGACCCGTCGGTGGGTAATGGCTGGGTGGGTTCACCTTCTGGTTCTAGTCCGGCATAACTAAACTCGGTGGCCGGTGAATCGATGAAGTGAGGTGAGTGTTCCGAGCTTCCCGATATGCTGTGCTTCCTGCTGCAGTTCACATTTTCGCTGTTTGGGGTGAGGTAGCTGGTTGGTATGCCTGTCGAAGGAGGCGGCCGGCAAGCCACAGAGTCGTAAGACGGCTCTGAGAAGAGAGCTTCGGGAGAGTATTCGAACTGAGAATAGTTCATGTCGGTATCTACCAGAGATCCGAACTCAAACCCAGCCCTGGCAAAGCTATCCGGACCCTCGAACGTCGGGGTAATGGGTAGCTGAAGCATGGAATACTATGCTCACAGGGAGTTATATCAGTGAAGGGTTCACACGTATGGGCATGACGGATAGGAAAGAAAGGATGACAGGATTTCCCTGCCCCCCAGATGATCCCCCTAGGCGGTATCTGCATGAGGACTTGATCTGGGACGACCTTGTGTGTATCTCAGTTCGAGTCACCAGTCATCATGAGAAGGGTATCCTTGGGGGCGGTCTTGACTACAAGAGTAGTCTGTCCCGCTTCAACGGTAGGTTTCAATACAAGCGGCTGATGGCACAAAGGGAATCTCTTTTACCTTGATCAGATCCGGGTCCATGTCGGCGGGAAAGTACTCAGTGAGAGGCATCTCAGCTGGTCGTATATCTGGAGACAGGAACGGTAGGAGTCGTCGTTGTGGTAGAGGACAAGCTGATGTTTCCGACTGCTGCACAGCAAGTGATTCGCACGAGCAGAGAACTAGAGACCGATGACTGTTGTAGAAGAAGCGAAGCTATAGAAGCACATACAGTGACGTCGTTAAGCCTCCATCTTATAAGCTGTTTCGATGAGCCGGTGCCCCGAGGGCTGAGGTGTGCTTATTACTAGCCCCATGGACTACATAGCTGCAGTATTAGCATGCCGGTCATTCGATCGGTTTGCGCATCACCGAGGACTCCCAGTCCCATCCCCCCCCCCCCATGAAGTGATATCAGCTTCTCGGCATCTTCGCCCATATTCTGATTGGTCTGGCCAGCCAGCCGGATGCGTCCGGTAAGAGACTCCTCGCGGGAAGTACAGTGCCAGCATCATGAGTGATCGCCCAGAGGAAGCTCTGCCATGGAGTCTGGACCCGAAAGGCCAGAGGGGTGACTGGAGTGCTGGTGAAAAATATGGCGCCACTTTCGGCCGAACTTGCCCAATGGTCCTTTGAGTTTACAATGTGGGAACGTGTGGTGTACCTCGCGATGATCTCGATTAGGATCGGGGGTCCCGCAAAGAACTGGTTCCGCTGGATCCCCCGGTTGCCCCGATTCTCGCAGGAACCACGATGTAACAGAACAGCCGTTGAGAGCTTCTACTACTAGTCGTTCCACAGCATTTAACCACATGTAGTGCTGATGTGCCAAAAGGATAAAAATGACGATTTACAAAAAAAACCAAAAAGGAGCCTCTTCCAATAAACATTATTTGCGATATTTGGTACGGAATTGTGCAACCGTAGAGGCTGCAAAGGAATGAAGCTCGTCAGGGCCTTCTTTGAGCAGGTATAACAAGGGAATCCCCGGTACTCAAAGGCGGGGAAAGATGATTGCAGGGTTGTGAGCTCTCAAAGCTTTGCCTCTGCTGTCAACCTGGGCATCAAGGGGTCCAAAATATGATCTGATGATAACCATACCATGGAAACGGAAGCTAAGGCGGGGCTCGTAGAGTCGTAGCATATCATCGTGCAAGCGGCCCCATCGTGCTTCTTCTACGTACTGCCATACGAATCTGTATGTGTACATAGACGGCGAAAGAGAGCTTATTCCCAAGGGTAAGAATGCCGAAATGCAGGTTTTGACATCCGACTTCCCCCTCTTGGCCATTCTGCTGCCAGAAATCCCATGGCTAGTCCACCTCGAACTGCGCACAGTGTCAGCAGCACTAGCAACAACCCCTCAGAGACGTGTCCCACATGTATCCCAGTCATCGCCAAAGTCCCCTTCGGCCAGTAGATCAGACATGGCGTCGGGCATTTGTTTAAACCTTGACGCTAGTCGAGTCTTGCATTCGCGCATCATGCCTGTCAAGGATCATCTTTCCGCTATGATAGAATTACATACGTATTACAGTGCTTTCCGGATGATGGAATTGCGACGGGGATGCGAAACTGAGTCCCCGAATTCTTGTGGCCGTTCTCCTTTGACGCTTACCTGCGGCGCCGCATCACTCCGGATTCAGGTCTGGAGAAGGGATCCTGGTTGATGCCACCATGAAGAGCATTGAGGGGTTCACTCCACGTAAAAAAGGTCCAGCAGTGTCGTCGTTATTAGTCTCGCTGAGAAACTTGCCTCAGATCGAGATCCTATGACAACAAATGGACGTGGCTTGCGATAGTATATTGGGAAAATGAGACACTGTGCCATTCAGAATTCCGCAAGGTTTCAAGTTTCAGCTCACTCTCTCCCCTGGCAACATTGGCGTTGGCCAATTCTTGTTCGCCTGAAGACGAAACCTGTGACAAAGGTCAAGAACCAGAGTGGCTTGCATTGCATGTAGTACTTACGACGATCTCGACTCTCTTTCAAGCACCTTGTTGGCTGTCTTGGACTACACCTACTTGAGTTCAGGTGACCATACTCAACACCATTGTGGGACTTTGTTCCCTACTCCAGGCCGACTTGGACGAAGTGCCTGTGCTTGATTTTGTGGTATATTAATCTCAAGTCGCGTTATATGTGTTTAATAAAAAAACACAGGGAGATGAACGTCATACCAGTGCAATAATACAACAGTTCAATTGCTGTCAGCATGCCTAACTACCTTGCCTATAATACAATCAGCAAAATGGCTATAGGTACCTGACAAGCATGAGAGTACAGGTTGTAGACGTACCACGAAGTAGGTACTGCTCCATTCGTTTTGTGCATATGTATCCGCGCTAGGAGACTTTTAGGTTGATATTACATGCACAGGTGGTGCCTTCCACCTCTAGAAGTGATCTTGTGAGTGGTCAGCTATGCAGCCAGTATTGATGTGCACGGACCTCATGCTTTTGGCTGTGGGAGGGGAGTCCGGCCCCATTGTTTTCCAGTACCTGATCCAGCCTCTGTCGTGTCCCTCTTTCACAAGGCGTCAGCTTAATCCCTCAATACAACGATCGGATTCTCCATTGCGGATGTCCCCCTTGCAACACATTCAAATTCGAAGGGGCATAGTCGACTAGACGGTGATTTTCGCTCCAACCCCATATCACCTAATTGCTTGTTTCCGGTCCCCATATATCTCCACACCAAACGCGGAAACGGCAATCATTGGGTTGACCATGGCTGAAGTCCAACAACAACATGTGGAGGAATCGGCCGAGCCCTCACCGCGGTCAGCCAAGGAGCGTCACTCGCTAACCCTCGACCAGCGTCGCGCCTTGCGCCACTGGGCCAACACACAGCCCATAAGACCAAGTCATAAGGCTTGCATCGAGTGGTTCAAGCAGGAATACAAACAGTCCATCAGCCAGTCCACCGTCTCGCACTCCCTCAGTCCCAAGTACGCCCGTTTGGACGGCGACGTGGGCCTTTCAGGTTCACGCCTGCGGTTCGGCAACTGGCCTGATGTGGAGAGACTGGTGCTCCTTTGGCACGATCAGATGGTGAATTCTGGACGTCATCCCTCCAATGACGAGCTTGGTGCGAAGGCCAAAGCCATCTTCCAGCAGTTGCCTCGTTACAAGGATGAGCAACCTCCCGAGTTCTCGCCGGGCTGGATCCATCGGTTCAAAAAGCGCTATGGATTGCTTCTCCGACGTCAGCGCCGTCACGACAACAACGGAAATGTGGCCGAGGACATAAACTACCTCGTCGACGCCATCCCGCGCTTCATGAGCATCACCGCTGACACCTCCCCGGCTGCCATCCGCGACAGCGTCATGCGCGTCATTGGAGTAGAATGCAGTTTGTCGACGTGTGCCAGAGCTAGAGATGAGATCATCCACCGCATGGAGAACCCTCAAGCTATCGGTCAGCAGACCCAACAACAGCCCCTGCCGCACACGCCTACTCAAGCGCACCTGGGAGCGCATCATCCCGATGGCAACGGTGACGTATCCATGACCTACTCCGAGGTGGACCCAGAGGTAGCGCTGCAGAACGCCCTGCGGGCCTTGCAGGAAGAGGAAGCCGATGCGGAAGCGGAAGCAGCAGCCGCCCGTGAGGAGAGAGAAGAGCGGGCCCGCGAACTAGCCGCTGCTGCACAGCCGGGTCTCGGTGCCATCGCCGGCCAAGCTTACGCACAGGCAGTGTCGCATAACGCAACTCCAACCCACAAGAGCGGTTCGAGTACCTCCCGCTATCCACCTCCACCGAATCTGAGCAGTCCAAACGTGCAACAACACGCCACGCCCGCGCCGGCCCCTTCTTCAGGACACAACCTTGCGCTCTCGCCGATCCCCAGCGGAGCGCCCGTGTCAGGATCCGAGGTACCAGTTCGATGTCCTTTCTGTGTCAACCAGCGCATGCTGCGAACTATCAAGGAGTCCGTCGAACACATGTCCACGCATGTGGTGGTGTAAGGACAAATTCCACGTTGAGGCGGCATTGTACGTGCTATACTAATGTGATTGCGCGCTTTATCTTGGGGTTTTCTCTCTTCACATCCTCAGTGCTTACAGGAGGATTTCAGCAAGCGGCGGCAGGGTACGTGGACAGATATCGTTCTTAACCGAGAGGTGAACCGATAGCTTCCGTACACCTGCTTGATGATATTTCTCACGACTACGGAAGCAGAAGGGCGATCAGAAAACCCACTTACATAACGATGAGGGTCGAACCGGCGTTACTGGCACGGGGAAAAGAGCGATTATTCTCAGTCTTATCATCAGTCATACCACATAATGCAACACTTTTGAAGAGGGGATCATGAGAATCCGGAAATCCATCTTTCAATAGTATTCTGATCTGATACATGACCAGACTTTAATGCCATGTCACACACAGGCCAGGAATGTGAAAGTTACTGCATTAGCGGCTGCATTAGCGTCAATGGTTGCTTGCCCCTAACCTCCTTGCGGTGTATGCATCAATCAGGACGGCCAGACCGAGACTCTGAGGCACGCTTAGAAGCCTAATCAGTAATCAAGCATGAATTGGACGAGTTTGAACTCAGCCCCCCGTCACTCATGGGTTCAGACCCGTTTTGGTGTCTCCACAGGACAAACACGGGGTTTCACATGACAATATTGACATCGTTCGAGGTGCGCAAATAATTGGTGTGCATGATTCATAGCCTCATCAAAAGACGATGGCCTCAACCCCTTGCCTCATACGACGCAATCCGAGAGCGGAACCTCAAAAAACAACAAGTTTGGAAAGAGGGCCACCCAGTGAGCACCCAAACGCCAGTGCACACCCTATAGACTGGGCACTTCCAACTCAAAGTTTCATTTCCCATCCAATTCATTCCTAATCCTCCAAACCTTGTCTCGGGGGTATCATATCTCGCATGCTGCTGCTGCTTTATTCAATGTACAGGAGCAGCTTTTCGTTACGCTGGAGTGCATCGTCCAGGTCATTATCGCTTAGTAGTGGGATCTTGTCCCCTGTCTGCTCGTCTTTGTACGAGATCGCTAGCTGCTCGCCGGGGGGTGTCTTAAGCCTCTCGACAATGCGTGCATACAATTCTCGGAATTGGACGTCAGATGGTACGCGGATGGCGATGAGGTCGCCATTGTAACTCAGTTTGACCTTCATTGCCGCTCCCGCCTGTTGCAACCCAGGGGTAAGGGAGCTCTGAGACGGTTGGGATAAGGAGGAGACTTGGCGTGACATCGACGGCTGTGATGTCAGCCCTGCCGGCTTTGGTGCTGCTCCGCCGTGGCTGCTTCCGTTCAAATTCTGCCTGGACGACTGGCGAGAGGGACCGTCCCGTGGTGAGTCGGTCGAGGACTGTTGGGAAGCGGCCGAGTTGCGGGGTTGATCGTCGCTGATGCTCGCCGGGTCGATCTCGTAGTCACCCTCTCGAGGGGCAAAGAACTGCTTTACCAGGTTGCACTTGGAGATATACGGTGGCTGGGCCACTAGGTTTTTGACGTAGGCATCCAGGTTGTGTAGTCGGCCCTCGGTGATTGCTTCGTTCACGTAATTAACGGGACCGGGCATGTATGGCAAGGACCGCTTTTGCGTTCCCGTGTTCCCAGCCTCGGCCGGGAACTCGGTGAGGAGGGCGATCTGGAAGTCGTAGAAATCCTCATAGTATCTCGAGAGCTCCCATGCCCGCCCATCCTCGAGCACGGCCTCGATGACGAACCAGTACTTCTTCTCTGCATAGCAGTATCGTGGAATCTGTGCTACTATGGGGGCGAATAATTGTGAAGTCGACTTGCTGGCATATGGGTTCGGCTGTACTTGTGTGCTTTGTTGCGCAAGGTAGCCTGCCTCCGAGTCCTGCATTTGTTGTTGTGACTGCTGTACGTACGAATTAGTCAACCCATCTCGCAAGACCACCACCAAAAAAAAAACCCCGGGACTTACGGAGGATAGAGTATCCCGCTGAGATGGCTGGAATGAGCCTTGATCTTGGACGCTTAGTCGGCTCATGCCTTGCTCAACTCCCTGTGGGCCTGCTCCTCCCTCAAACTTCCCAAGAGTAATGCTGCTGTTCTTGTAGTCGGCTGCCATCTTCTTCCATTCCTCCACCTTGGGAATACCCGCTCTTTTAACCGCTCCTTGGGGATCCGGCACAGGCGTGTTCGTAGCCATGTCTCGTATCTCGACAAACGATACCGGTATCAGCCCTGGACCACCAAGTCTGCCTATTGGTTTGGCCACAAACCACTCTGGATTGGACTGCGCAATCACAATGATGGCCTCGCCAGCCTTGGCTTCCAGCTCATCCGCCCGTTCGGCCTTGAAGTCGTACATGACAATACCATATACCATGGCGCCGTTCTTGGAGCCCGCTTTAGAGCTCCGATTGCTCGCTGCTCCTGGCGGGGATGCATTGTGTACAGTCGTCGCAGAGGTCTCGGCATATCCTGAGTCGTGGTCTGGGTTCTTAGTCGACAGTGTCCGCGACAGATCTGGGTTGGACTGGCCGCTGTCTCTCTCGGTCCGTCCCAGTGCCTGGAAGAATGCGACTGGGACTAGCCCTCGCGCGTCCGGCAGGGCGGGGTTGCAAGCCTCGTACCAGTCCGTATCGTTTTCGCGACCAATAACATGGAAGAAATCGCCATGGGAGAAGCTCAGCTCCTGGGCCGACTGTGCCTCATAGTCGTAAAGCGCGCGGATCACCTGCGAGAATTCAGGTGCGTTAGCACCAATACCACGCCACTGCTGCCGTCGGGGAAACTGGCAGGGAACATATATGACGCACCTTTTTCGGCGGCACAATCGCGACAGCTGATTTGGGCGCAATGGAAACATGGGGGGACTTGTTGTCCTTCTCCCCTTTGATCGACCTTCGTAAAGCCTTGAATATGCGCATGGCTGTCAGCAAACAGGTCGACAACGTAGATTGCGAGTTGGAGGCCAACAAGACAAAAGAAGCGAGGCTATTTGCGCAAAGAGGTTTTACAAAATCAAAGGAGGGACACGAGGAGACGCTCGTGTCGCATAAGCGACATCAGAAGCCCAAGACTGTACGTGTAGTGTCGGAGTGGTGACACAAGGGCCAGGAAGCACTATCATGGCTAGGGGCGCGGAAGTACTCCGTATACCCATTTCCATTTCTCCTTTTCCTCACTCGGGAATAAGAGTGGTGAGGCTTGGACAGTTGCAGGCTTTCAGGATCATGATCAAGGATAGCAGAACTGAGACATATCCAAGTGACAGGAATGGCGGAGGGGCAGCAACGGAGAAGAGCAAGTGATAACCGATGACGCACCTTCATCTTTGATTGCGCCGCGCTCTTCCTTCGGAGACGACCACTTGTGAGGGACAGCGTCGGCAACAGAATACGGCCTTTGACTCTCGCTGGTCCGGCACGATGCAATTATGGTCGCAGGTGACACGGATTCAGAATCGGGTAGGGGTGAATCGGTGTAACAAGGTGGTAAGTGGGAATGCGCCGTATTGCCTTTCTTCGCCGGTGATGCGCCACGACAGCAGAAGCAACAGGTAGGTATCGAGTTGGAGAATTCGATGATATCTGCACGGCGCGGCTTAGTGTCGTGCAATGTCGGCTGGACGTCTTGATGGCCGTGATGTCGGTTTGTTGTTGTTATGGCCCGATTCCAGACTGGCAACCTATTCCGAACGTTGGAAAATAGAGGGGGGGATTGACGTCTTGTTGTGGGCGCGTTGACGCTAGTCGGTGTTCGCGACCTGGAATTTCAGCTCCTTCCCTGTAAGTAGTGCTACTAAGGTAATTTTCCTTGTTTCACTCCACGTCCGTTCAGAATTCTCTTGGCTCGCACCCCTCCTCCTCTAAGGTAGGTAATGGCAAAGCGTCGTCGAGTTACTGCTATGGCTCTTCGGAACGGTGTCGCTTTGGCCACGCGGCCGAATGAGAAGGTGTGGGTTGGAACCAGAGTATTTGATTGTCTGTTGATCACAGCCAAAACGTGGGGAGGGTTTGTGAAAGGGAAGATTCAGATTGCGCCCTCGACTGCTACTAACTAAAAAAAGGGGGGGGGGCAGCCGCGCGACTGTCCAATTCACCCAGTCAAGAGGGTGCGAGGCGATGTTTGGTTCTAGTGTGGTTCACTGTGACTGGCTACGGTACCTTGCTTGGGGTCGCTTCGTCTAGGTACATGTACTGTCAACGGTGCGGTTCGGTTGGTGTGTCCAGCCAGACTCGCACACAAAGGGTTACCGATCACTTGCCCCTCCTTTCCTTTTTCTAAGACATCGTGGAAGGTCTGAAAGTCTGAGTACTTGGAGGGGGCAGTGACACTGCGGGTACAAATACCCAACTACTATTATACATCACCACGAACCAGTAGGACGATAATTTGGTGTGTTTTACCAAGCAGGGGGAGAGTTGCACTAAGGGGAGTTGTTCGACAAGTATTGATAATTCGTCCTTCGCCAGCCAATGTACACTCAACCACGAGGTTTATGTCGGCCTTGCTCCAACGATACGAGGTCAGGATTGTTCGGTCGGATGCGTCCCGAGTCGAGCATGTGTCCTCCATTGCCAAAGGACCTTTTTTACGGTGTCAGTCGAGCCAACTACACCAACATGGGTACCAAAGGGATGGCAATCTAGGGTGGCCGTCTTTTGTGACGCTTCAATTTGTGTACCAACCCCTCCATTCTCTACCTACCTTGTACCTATTTCCTGCGAGTTTGAGCCTACATGCACCCTCACGTCATCTCCCAGACGCATGAAATGCACGTACCTGCATTCCGCATGTCCCAAAATCCGTAAATATGCGCGATACTGAATACCTATGTGATGGATGATTCCCATACAATACAGGAAATGCCATGTTCGAGGCCTCCCAGATCGCCGTGGAACCCCTTTCTCTCCTCAGGTGTGTTGGTTCTGTATGGCAACGCCAACGCTGGTCTTGTCAATGCAGGTCCAATCGCCTTTGCCATGGCTGGCTGCAGTGCCACTCCCGGACAGCGTACCCTAGAAAGGAGTACTTCTTCATATGATTTTGTCCCCTTGGGATACTTGAGCCTCCGACTACTCCAGCGTAACAGAAGGCTTCCGGCTCTTGGTCCGTACGAAGAATGCTCCCAACGTGGCCTCTGTGTCAGTAGAGATAACGCCGGTTACGGTTACTCGTCCTACACTCCTCTATGCTGACCGGTCCATGTTTCGGTCTTACTGTGCAGTTACACGCCTTAGCGCTCTGCATACGCAAGGCGGAGCAGCGAAGAGCACCGGACTTGAGCCATCCCGAACTATTTGAAACACAGCAGATGTGGAACGTTTATGCTTGCCACTTCCCTCTTTCCACCTGGTTCAAACCATTCAATGTACTCGGTTCGGAATGTGCCAAAATACGAATTCATGTAGGTATGTATACGCCATAAGGAATCACCTTGAGGGCTGGTTATCTGTCGGGTCCATCCATTGGACGTGGTGTGCTATGATCTTCTCTTTCCAGAGAGAAATGTAGGTAGTTTACAAGATGGATGAAGCCATCTTGAGCAGGAGTGTAGTGGACTCGTCTTCATTATAGGACACGAGGCTTAGGCAGGATGACGGAACTAGAGGGTATCAGCTTCCAATCTAGGGACTGGTAGCAATTCAGCTCCGTCAACTCCTGCCAGCCTGATGGCCAATCTACCTAACTAAGCCACAACCAGTTGGTCCTGCAGAAACAAAAAAGAAAATCACCTGGAGACTCCAAACTCCCTGGCTCAATGTCTCAGCACAAAATTTCGTCGGGATCATGTCAAGAGAACTGGCACTGGCCGCTCGTCCGATGTTGGCTCTTGTCCAACTTCAAGTCTTTCTTTGTCGACGAAGCAGCCCATCCGTAGAACCCCAACAACAATATGTAACACGGACAAGATGCGGGTGTTCTTCCGAAACCCCTTGGCCCGTGGCTCCCTCGAACGTCTCTTCGGGAGTGCCCCCATGATCGGACGATGATCTATGTAATAAGCAATAATGAGGTGTCGCAACAGGCAAGCTTGATCATCGAAGGCAGAGACGGACTAGAGACAGCGCGTGTTCGAGAGATGGCTCTAATAACCGATGGGGAATGCTTTCTGTAACGCCTGGCATCGCCGCTTCCTGTAGGACTGTAACCGATGAAGCAAAACCGGAGACAGATGACAGCATGGGTGCTCATAAGCGCCGCCAACGATGTAATCGCTGCTGCTGCTGGGGTCCGATACGTAATATAAGAGAGGATGAAATATGGAAGGCTGAGCTTTTCAGATCTGGCCTTTGATGTCGACTTTCTTCGAAGCCAGCTGCGCAGGGCCTTCAAAACATCTGGCAGTGGACGCCTTAGCTGTCAGGAAGTGAATGTCGTCGCCGCGTGTCTGGAGAAACTCCTCAACCTGCTGAGGCCCGACATGTTCAATGATAAACTCGGCTGCTTGTCCGTCACTCTCGAAGCCAAGCTCCTCGGTGATGAGACGAAGTTTCACGTCTTGCTTATAACTAAAATCTTGTTAGCGGGTGCGTTGGGATGAAGAAAAAACACTCAGAGAACATACGCTCTACAGATTTTGCACATAGCGAGCAGCCGCTCACGCGTCACAAACATGTCCATCAGATAGGCACCCATGTTGGGGGTATCGTGGTACAGCTGGAACAAGCGGTGATAGTTTCCCAGCGCGACGGCTGAGCGCACATCAAGGGCATGCTTGATGGCGGGGTCCTTCTTCTCTGCTGGGGTTAGATCTGTCAAAATGTCGTTTGTGGCACCAGGGTTCATGGTGTGAATGCAATACAGGATACGGTAGGCCTTGAACTCTAGGGGATGCCCGCCCAGGCCAAGCTGATACAGCGACTTGAGCTGTGTCTGGCACTGGTTATACTCACCAAGGTCCCCCTTCTCCAAGGCTATCCGAGCGTGAATTTCATAGACCGACACGGTGAAGTCGTTTTTGATGCGCTGCACCGTCAAATCCTGGCGCAGCGACTTGAACTGATCGCAAATGTAGGAATAGTTTCCCTCTGTACGCCACTTCCTCTTAAGAAGTTCAAGTGTTTGCTTCAACACCGGCTCAGGTCGGACCAAGGCGGGGTTGGGGGCGGATGTCAAGCGCAGATATCGCTTTTCCAAGGTCTGACAGGTACCGACAACCAGACCGTTGTTGGGTGGCGGGCTCGGTGAACGGTAGGTCGATCTGTACCCTCCATCAAAACGCTTCTGGCGTTTCTCCAACTGCTTCTGAAAATTATTAGTATTCTTGGCCGTCGCTTCTTCGGTTGCCTGGCGCTTCTCCGGGCTAGGGTTGGTTATCCGGTCCTCGAGCGATGGGCCAGAGTCGACCGATGTCCTCCAAGGGGCGGACTCGGCGCTGGCGAAATCCCCGGACTTCCTCTTCTTGGATAATTTCATACCGGTTGCAGCGGTAGCTAGAGAGTCATCTCGGTTGGTGTCAGTGCTTGCCGCCTGCGCAGCCATGTTCATGGCCCGCTTCCGTTCTGCCACAATCATCTGCTGAGGCAGGCCCATGGCATCCCAGTTAATTTGATACATCAGTCCTTGATCGTTGGCTTGGGATATGGTCTCTTTCAGCTTCAACTCCATCTCCTGCCTTGTCACAGACGGATCAAGATTCTCAGGAAGGAAAGAGCGTTGAACGTAGCGACGGACCGACTCAGGCCACTCGATCTTCTTCTTGGGCTGTTCTTGTGCTGGCGTTGGGCTCACTTGTGCAGGTGGGTAAGTAGCTTGTGGTGGTAGGGAGGCTTGAGGCTGACCATAAGCGACATGAACTGGGTAGGAGGGCGGTGGTGGAGGAGGAGGATAGGCAGCGGCGAAGTTTTGTCGAACTTGAACAGGAGTGTAAGCGGGAGGGGCTGCAACAATAGATTTAGTTATCGCACAATATGGGAGAGAAGCAGGAGAGTAACTCACGATAACTGTAGGAAGGGGCGCCT
The DNA here is from genome assembly GCA_003635345.1 of Coniochaeta pulveracea. Taxonomy (NCBI): domain Eukaryota; kingdom Fungi; phylum Ascomycota; class Sordariomycetes; order Coniochaetales; family Coniochaetaceae; genus Coniochaeta; species Coniochaeta pulveracea. Next base: position 243,472 of record QVQW01000010.1, on the reverse strand, counting down.
GTTTGACCTGCTTGGCCATTCTGTGCTGAGACTGAGGACCACATGTTCGCAGAGAATATCTCTGAACACTAGCAAAAGAGAAAGCACGACCCGTGTACTAATCCAGACAGTTTACACAATCACCTCCAACACTGTGAAGAATCGTTGGCGGAGTTTAGAAGAAATCAACAAGTGCTGTATATTGTTGCGAAGATAGGGAAGCGCGTGGTTGTTAGGCGGTGAAAAGGTTGGCAGTGGGTGATGACAAAGCGCGCTTCTGAAATAAAGCCCTCTCAGGCCAACACTTCTTAAGCCTGATACAGGTCGTGTTTGGTTGCTACCTATTTAGATAAATGTAAGTAAAGAATACACACGATAAGCGAGGGTCCCCGCTATATGCATGCTGATAATTATGCAGATAAGTGAATGACTATGTCAACCTAAGCCAAACCTCGCCTGGTACATACAGCGCGCACGAGGCTTAAGTCCAAACCATATGAAGCTGTTATATTACACCAAATGCTTTGGGCATACTCCCAAGAATGACGAATGTCCCTCAAACCCATAGATTTGACCACTGCCCTACGGCCGTCCTATCTTCCCGACGAAGTGCTACTCTTCGTACAGGACAATGTAGGACTTTATGAGGGGTCAGTATCCCACAGGCACCCGACAAGTAGGCAGGGACCATACTGACAAGTCGTTTTCTGGAAAGGAAGTTCAAGCTTCCAAGTCAGCAGAACGGACAGGTGTATCTGACATCACACCGGATGTGCTATGTTGACAAGGTCGAGCCAAGGAAGCAATCGGTGGCCCTTGATCTGAAGGATGTTGAGAGATATGAATTCTATGCAGGCTTTCTCAAATCCTCCCCCAAGGTCACCCTGATACCCAAGGCCTCGAAGAGGTTCCCTCTGCAGTCACGGTCACCTGCTCCTGGATCATCCTTTACCAAGAGTGTCGCCGCATTGCCGGCTTCGCGGCCAGACAGCCCTTACAGAGCATCACCGGTAAATCCTGCCCCTACTCACTCCGCGACGTGGGTTTGTACCATATGCACATTTTCCAACCCTGTGCCATCCAACTTCGATCCAGCTACTGCTAATGCACACACACCCCTTCCACCTTGCCTGGCATGCGGCATTAAACCCACCTTAGCCCATGTGTTGAAGGCTGCCATTACCAATGCCACCAACCGAGCGCCAACTTTGACTGGACAGAGTCTACAGAATCCTATTCCCGTGCGGCCGCGGCCAGCACCATCGGAGGTTTCGGACGTTTCAACTGGCTCTGGAACCGCCGCATCAACGCCGCCTCCGTTGCAGCCTGACACGGCTGACCCCGGAGCCTCGTTTCAATGCCCGCGGTGTACCTTTCTCAATCACCCGTCACTCATGGTTTGCGAAATCTGCGGGGCGCCGCTGATATCGCAGAATGTGCCCGTTGAGCTCAGGCAGCCGCAGGAACGTACAGATTCTCCCGGGCCTTTCCTCGGTGGCGGCGTGTCGGGGCCTGGCTTGACTTCAGACACCCCGGAGAGCGTGAAGATCTCGTTTCGAAGTGGTGGTGCGCAAATCTTCTATGAGCGTCTGAAAGGAGCCATGACGCAGCGGAAATGGCTGCTACAAGGAGCACCTCCCATACCGAAGACGCTCCGTGCAGGGGACACGGGATCTGCCAGTGCGTCATGGAACGGCGCAGGAGGTGGTTCGGCGTCGCCCGTAGACAGGGTGAAGACGGCTGGAATCGCTGGCCTGGAGCAGCGAGGACTAGACAGGAGGAAAAACAACGAGATAGTCATTGGCACCGCATTCGAAGATCTTGAAGCCCTCATGGCATCGGCGAAGGAGATTGTGGCTCTGGCCGAATCTTTTGCAAAGCGAACCAACGGCGGCAAGAACAATGCCCGGGATAATGCTCTCCTCGCCGAGTCGGCAGCAGAGCTTGGACTCATCACAACAAAGGATATTGTTGGCGGTGCGGATGAGTCTCTCTATCTCTCGGAGCTGGCAAGGAATCTGGCCGAGTTCCTGACTGATGATTCCAGAGGAGTACTTCGGAAGGCTGGTGGTATCATATCGCTTGTTGATCTCTGGGCCATGTTCAACCGCGTCCGAGGTGGTGTTGAGCTCGTAAGCCCTCACGACTTCGAAAAGGCCGTCCGTCTGTGGGAAAAGCTGAAACTGCCTATTCGTCTACGCACGTTCCGGTCCGGAGTGCTCGTGGTACAGAGTCGTGACCGGACAGACGAGACAACGATCAAGTCTATTTTGGCGTGGATGCGTGATCTGCATGAATTCCCTCCGGATCACGAAGTGCCATGGGACTGGCGGGAGTTCGGTCGCGGAGTGACAGCGCAAGATGCAGCTGAACGCTTTGGCTGGAGTATTGGTGTCGCGGAAGAGGAGCTGGAGATGGCCGAGGAACGCGGCAGGCTCTGCCGCGAGGAGGGCATCGAAGGCCTAAAATTCTGGGAGAACTACATCGACACCGGAGAGGGGCGCTCGTACAGATCTCCGGAGCAACAGGAGGAGGAGAGACTGAAAAAGGCTCTCAAGGAGGCCGGCTTTGTATGAGCTGGTGCCCACACACGGCTCCCGCGTGGAAGGCATGGGGAAATCATCACGAACAAGGCATTGTTTTGTCTGGCATTGCGAAAGTCTCATCTAGCTATTACTTCTATCAACTCAAGCACCGGTCATGTCGCATCACCGGCGCTCTCTATTACCTCAGCCGCGCGGTGTCTTATGTACAGGCAAAAGCGCCAACCACACAACCCTTACGAAACGCCCAACACCAACAAAAACGTTCCCTCGAGAAAAGACAAGGCAGAGTGTACATCCCCGAAGCAATCAATTGTCATACAAGCTCAAAGGCCCAGCTACTTACTAGCCGGCCAAGAAGAGAGTCCCCGTCATGCCACCTAAACCAGGCTGCTCATCAGATTCCTCCGTACTTTGACATTGACCACGCCGCCAAAACCGAAAGCAGGCACAATTCGACCGACACGAGCGGCAGCACTGACCGCCCAGTTCTTGCAAACCGTCTCCCATCGTGCACGCCACGTGGGTCCGGCGGTCGTGGCAGTGGTAGCAGGCCGATTGTACAGGTCCAGACCGAGAAGGTGAAGGGGCGTGCTGACGGACTGCACCAGAGCCGGAGCGAGGAATTGGGCGATTGTCTGACCGGACGCAAACCTCTGGACTTCGTCGCCCATATGCTTTGTCAAAACAGGTCCGAGCAGGGGTGGGACGTTGAAAGACGCGAAGATGGTCATGCAATCACGAGCGGTGAAGAGGAGATACGACGGCAAGGGCACAGCACGCGGAACAGCACCCCTAGGACCGAATAGCCGGGTGAAAACTTGGTCCTTGTAAATGCCCAATCCTATGTTTGCCGAACTGGAAGCAGAGAACTTGGCGGCGCCTGAGGTCACATGGGTGGCCGGTCGGTTCTGCGTGGTGGAGACAAAGGTGTCGAGAGTGTTGGCGGTTAAATAGGTTCCACCGTAGACCATAAAGATCAGGGCGAAGGACTTGCTGAGAAAGAGATTCTGCGGACGAAAGAGAAGGTCACGGAAAGACTTCTTCAACGATACCGTCATTGTTTGTCTGCCTGAAGCGTTCTCCATGATAGATCTGTCACGGAGAAATCAGCATCATGCATGGGAGGGGGAAGCAATGATGGGACGCACTCACCGGTCAATGATAGCTATTATAGGAGCTACCAGACCACCTGAACATGCTGCAGACACGGCGTCCACTCCCAATCGCAACCCAAGATTCTTCGTATTCCATTTTGTTGCAAGCTTCTCCGTCTTGACTGCTGTAAGTTTCTCGGCTATTCCATCGGTTTTGACCACCAACTCAGGCGGTACTGCCGTCGTCGAAGCAGCTGGCCTGTCTTTCATGGCCGATGCAAGGTGACTGAGTCAAGGCTCAGCTAATGAATGACCCGTGAACACACTTTTGGCTGGGTGTGGGCGGAGACCAAGGCTACCTCGCCATATGGAAAGCCAGAAGTAATGCTGATTTGATACCTCTCGGGTGCCTCATGGGTTACACGCCACAACTTGCAATTCTCTTCCTTTGCAAGTCGACAGCTTTCCTTCGTGGCTGGCCAAACGAAATAGGCAAGTTACAGTGATCGCTTCAAGTTACAGCACCAGAGTGTCAAAACCGAGATCGGCGACGCGCCCGTCAAAGCGGGTACTCCCGGGTCGGCAATCCACCAGTTCGGTAACCGAGCCAGGGTCGCTCAGGCCTGTCATTCTCCATTGGCAAGCCATAGTTGTAGGTTTGTCAAAAGCTGACAACAACATTTACACTAACGTTCACTATGTAAAGAGGCGGAACGCTCACAACTCTGGCCACACTCTACATCATAATCACACATCAGCCCGTTCTCCAAGCCCTTTTTGCTCGTCGTTGGCACGATTTTCTCATGGACTTGATGGGCTTCGCAAGCAGCGCCAGGAGTCTATGATCAAGCGACCTGTGGGAGATGGCTTACAGACAGTGCTGTGGGATTGCGACATCAAACTCACAAATCAACTTTTCAACCTAGTGATTCCGGTTTGTGATGAGGGAAGCTGTGACGAGCTGCCAGGATAGCTTCGTATGTGGCTTTCGCGGCCTTAATGAATCAGCCGCGTAATCAACAAACATTAGTCGCATCATTGGCAGGACCACCAGATAAGAAATTGACCCTTATACACTTTGAGGCCCCGGAGATATGTATAAGTATACATATTAGGGTGGATTCATCTGTTTTCCTGGTTCATCTTCGTACCTCTCATAGGATATCGTCTACCATCACCGCACCGTTCGAGACACTCAAGACATCATCGTTCTAACATCGCCTAGGCGTCCAGCGAAAAATGAAGTATGGTCCCAAGGAAGGATCTGATTCCGGAGGGCTCCCTGAGCGTCCACCCACTTGGAGTCGACGTTCCTGTCCTTGATATTTTGGACTTGCACAGACGGGATGGCACGGATGATTGGAAAGGGCCCCGCGCAGATTCAACGAAAACATCGGACGGCGATTCAAGGTTGGCTTGGGTCAACTCGTGACGTCCGGGGATGTCGAACTCGCTAGGCTCTGACTGTGCTCTAGGAAGAATAACCGGTGAGTTTAGGGTTCTTACCGGTTTGCCATAAGCTCTTACAGATTGAAGAGAGAATGGACACATAGTGCTGACCTCGCTATTCAAGAATACAATCTGCCGAGGTCGGACAAGAAAAGACCTTGGGCACATCCGGCTTGACGTGGAGAATTCGAAGGGCAAAGGAGAATACTCAGCAAGCTGAACTCAGGTCATGGTTCTTGCGTATCCAATATTACTAGGCTTTGTCATATGTGAGGATGCTCCAGAGTTAAACTAGTGGATTGGAAGGCTGAGGCAGAAATGGTCTTGAGCTCCGTTGCAAGTTGCAGAGCCTTAGGCTTGAGGTCTTCAATAACAGCTTGGTTGTCCATATGACCGCTTTGCAATGTCTGTCTGAATTCTTGCTTGCCTAGTCCTTGGCTTCAACCCAAACGGTCCCTCACTGCCTTGATCCTCAGGCAAGGGTTAGGGCTGTACAAGAGCTCCAAGAGCTCCTGGACGCAGGCCTGAGGAAAGTGGCCACTGACTTGAATACTTCCCTTCCTTGCTCCAAATCTACAAGGAAGAACTCATCAATAGCTTCTTCGATAATTTTACCACAGACTAATAGTTTTTCCCAATCTTTCATTTGGTAGCGGAAGCTGTATCAAAAAGTGCTCCAAATTGAGAGTCCGGAAAGAAGCTCAAGCTGTGCAGCTGTACCAAGACTAGGTACAACTGGTACACACTTTCTCTTCTACTCATTTCTCTTCTCTTCAGCTTCAATTCTACCCTGTGTCGACATCTACCATAACAAGGCAGCTACAATGAGTAAAAGGGCAAATTCCACGACTACTTCCGACGGACAGCCTCACAAGCGAGCACGTAAGGGCCAACAGCAGTCGGGACATCATGCTCAACCACTCGCCCCATCCAGACAGCCCAGTACCATAGATACACTACTGTAAGTACTCTTGTGTGTTGGGTTCTTTCAATGATCACTTGTGCTGACCGGTTGTACAGTAACATCACTCCGGAGGATTTAGTTGTTGTGAAGACTCCGGCCGGCGGTAGGTATACAGTACTGGGCCCTTCGCTCAGTGACTACTCCGCTTATTTCAAGAACGCCCTATCTGGGCCATGGCTGGAGTCCGGTAGCCGAGAGATCAACCTCGACGGGGAAGTGGATGACGACGTGTTCAAGCTGGTCTTGAAGTGGGTGTATACCCAGAAGCTCTCCGACGGCGGAGAAACTCAACCCCAGCCACAGGACCTTCCCTGGCTCAAACTCTGCGACGCTCTGGTCTTGGCACACTACTTCATGATGCCCCAGTTGGAGGAGCACATTCTAGACGTTATCAAACAGAAGGTGCAGGCATCCAAGGAGCTCATCCACATCAGCCATCGTATTTGGACTGAGACGCCAGAGGACGGTCCGATCTGGGCCTTCTTCATCGGTCTTGCGTCGAACCTGAACACGGCAAAGAGGATCAGTAAGAAGAGCATCAAGCTGTTCACGCCAGCGGTGTTGTTGGCTTCATATCAGAACCTGGTCACCAGTCAGTGGCGGGTCAAGCGGGGTGTCAGTTCTGAGCCTGAGCTTGTCTCACCTGCTGCCAGCCCTTCAACACTGGCTTGAGGTTGAGGTGTATCATTGTGGGGTGTGTACGTGGTCTGATCAGTTTGAAACTGCATTGCAGAGCTATGTCTGGTTACAGCTCAGGAGGGGTGTTAGGAGTGTGATGGATTCACTTGAAGGCGTTTCAAGCACTGTTTTGGTCTTCGTTTCGAAGGCTTGTCATGTGGTCACGGACGCGGATTTTAGGAGGAGCATGTGTTGCATGTTTGTAATCAAGCGACAGCTCTTGATCGTTTCTCCATGAAATGTAGGGAAACAGGCTTCAACAATCATGCAAGATCATGGGCGTTGCAGCGGCTTCATTAGTTCATTTCAGTTATTACAGGTGACATCTCAAGAGCCTGTTCTCATCATGCTATAATAATTTCACGTCTTGTGCCTCTACTAATTAATGCCCGTTTGATCCTTAGCTGTCGTGATTGCAACGTGACATACAAGTTCCACAAGTATAGCCACAGTTTTAGCTCTTGACACTCGAAGAGGTTATTTGCAGATCAGCAGCCCCTAGGCCGTCCCTGCTGATACACGACACTGGCCGTAGTGCGTTGGTTTGCTTTCTGTAATCCGCATCCTCGAGCCTGGAAGTGACTGCAGTAAGTTTGCGACTTGGAAGCAGTTCGAGCACCGGTTCATCATGGTTTCTACCATCAGCTGATTGCTGAAAAAGAGAAGAGTTTCCGCTCAGCTCAGCACAAGCAGAAATCCCTATCGTGACACTATAGAGGTCGTCGGAAGGATCTTTCCCATAAGATCTCAAGCCGTACACCAAGTGTACGGGGTACTCTCGAATACGACACGTGTATTGAAACACAATAGACTTGAAACAACAGGTGGGTTAGCCTGTATATGTTGCTCTTGTAGGCAAGCCTCCGCACCATGGAGCTATTGCTGGCACCGCCTTTAACAAACACCATCATCTAGTGCACATGCAGCCAGGTCCACTGCAAGAGCTACCTCCCTGCCCCCTTCCATAATCGGAGCGTATTGTCACGGTGGAGCATGGTAGAAGGATCGATGTATGGCAACCAAGATGTTCGGGAATTCCGGGCTAGTATAGTGACTGTACGAAAAGGACACGATGACCGACATACGACATGCTTCGAGACGAGCATAAGGCGAGTTTCTCTCCGCGAATCGGTCCTCTGGAATTATCCTTCGCCTATATATGTACACCGGCCCATCGCATGTCGTATGCTGCCGTCCTGGGGAGATAATACATCGTTGCAGCCCGCTCTAATGCTTCGCCTTCTTCGCTTCCTGTTCCTGCTCGTCCAAGAACTTCCTACAGCAAGGTTAGCCTGCGGTCAACATAATGCTCGAATTCCGGGCTCGCGGCGCGCGATAAGGGGTGTCGCACTTGATAAAGTCACCCTCCTCTGCGCTTGATGCGTTGATAGGGGGAGTCTGGACGGTCTTCTTGCTGGGTCCGCTAAGAGCGGCGTAGGAACCACCGAAGAGAGCTGCGAGAACGCCCATGGCCAACTGGATTCAAAGATTGTCAGAATTGGGTTCAATGGCCTGCTAGTAGGAGCTAGGGAAGCTCCATCTCGCTGTGTCGAAAAGTGCATAACGGAATGCCTCGGGGAACGCGGGTTGTACTGACGTAGTGTGAGCCAACCTTGCGGCCAGCGATCTGGTAGTACTGAACCATTTTGACGGGAGAGGATGGACGTTGACGGTGGGGGGAAAGTGGTCAAAAGGAGGGTATAGGATTGTTTAGATCGTGGTTTACTGAAAACGACGCAGCAGCTCGCTGAAACCATCCAGACTCCAAAATTCCGAGATTGCGGCCTTAGGCAGAACTTGGTGCCGAGGATCTGCTTCACAAACGGGTTCCACTTCCCCGATATTCATTGCATAAATCCGACCGTTTGGGTATTCCTGTAACCGAGGAGCTCAGCTACCGACGTCATTACGGAAAGCTCAGCCCAAATCGTTCATGAGAAAACGGCACACCACGGCAGTATAAGACAAGTACGACACCAAACTCAACTAAAGCGCGTTTCTTGCAATAACCTCACCTTGATATACATCACAGGCTCACACAAGGACATTCAGAATGTGGTGGGGAAAAAGCTCAGACAAGCCGGCAGAGCCGTCCAAAGAGGTGGTGCCTCAAGTACAGAAGGCGGTTGAAGACGTCGAGAAGAAGGTCGAGAAGGTAGCAAAGGAGTTCGATCCTAATGCGCTACCACCGAGGGAGAAGCTTCCACCAAAACTCCAGAAGATCATGGACAAGGCAGATAAGGAGGAGAGCTTCTACGACGAGCTCGTCGAGGGCTAGTACGTTCAACCCTATCCACTGTTACACGATGCGACCTAACTCTGCGATCCAGTGCTCCTCCATCAACCGAGTCGAATGTCCGTTATGCCGCCTATGCCGCCCGAGCCCGTACAATTCTCCTGTCCGCCCACCGCTATGTGGCCTACACTTCAGACATAGGAGAGTCCTTCCGACCAGTTGCCCATCCTTGGCTGGTCCGCGGCGCCTACGGAGTCAGTTGGGCCTACATTCTCGGCGACGTCGGCTACGAAGGATACAAGGCGTACTGGCACAACCAACACATTCTCAACCCGAACATCGAGCTCAGCGAACGTGCTAAACGCATCGTCGGCCTGTCTGATGGCCCCGTGTCGACAGAACCAGGAAGGGTGGTGCCGCTGGAGGACTACAGAGTGGTGATGCTGCAGCGTGGTATCTTCCAGAGCATCGCAAGTATGGGACTGCCCGCTTTTACCATCCACAGCGTGGTGCGGTATAGCGGACGGGCCTTGAAGGATGTGAAGAATAAGACGGTGCGGACATGGGGCCCGATTGGCTTAGGTCTGGCAGTCGTGCCGTTCTTGCCAACGTTGTTTGACAAGCCTGTCGAGAACGCGGTGGAGTTTGTCTTCCACAAGGGCTTCGAGACGTTTGGCGGAAAGGAGGCGGTGGGTGAGACGCCACAAATTGGTCGGGAGAACTTGCTCAGCTCAAAGCCGAAACAGGGAACCAAGGAGAAGGAGCTGTAAAGTTACTGGAGGTACACGATTGCTGGCACATTGGGAATTATGGTCGGGGAGGATATGATGTTATAATGCTGTAACCCCGCTTCATTCTTGTATTATGAGTTTGTAGTCTGGTTCTATTGTTACTTATGATTACGGCATAACCTGCGGTTGAGATCACAAAAGCCTGCCCTAGGTCAAAGGAAGACTCAACTCCAGGTCATGATTTGTGATTCGAGTGGGTATAATGCTATTTGAATAGTCTGGATGGTCATTAGGCAAATGCAGAAAACAAGATGCCGCTACTCCCAATGCAAAGAGTACTGGACTGTCGTCCTTGCACTCGAACTCCTTGAAAAACGCCAATAAAACAATCCCAACCCGCTTCAGTTTCTAAAGCGTGATCAAGTCCGGTACTGCTGGTCCAACACCCCTAAGCAGCACAATTGTGTTGCCGCTCACCAAGGACGTTCCGACCTTCTCGTTGTAGTCCAACAACCTCCCGCCCTCAACATGGAATACCCTGAGTTTGTCCCTCTCGTCCGTCGACTGGTTGTTGATATTCTGCACCTGCAGACTCTTAGCGGCGGCATCCAACACCCTCCCTATCACCCAGTCCTTGGAATAGAAGAATTGTCCTTTCGGGAACTTTGCCTTGGCTGTCTCTGCTTCTGCCTCCACATATAGATACACCCTCTTCTCGGGTGCCAGCTTCTCGTCGCCCTTGGCCGTCTTCTTCAGGGTGTTCACAGCTACTACCCGGGCTGCTGCAGTACTGGGCTTCGGTTTGGGTAGCGCTCGGGACGCTTGGTCTTTCTTTGATGCTCCCCAAATCTTCAACTTCTCGAATGCGCTCTTGGCTTTGTCCGCCGGTGTGTTGCCATTCGACGCCCGGGCGCCAATGGGTATCAGGTTCTTGCAGTTATGATCCTCCTTGAGCCGGTGTTTGAGGCAATAGTCGCGGTTACATGTTTGACAGTGGACACCGGGCACGAGGCTTGTCCCTATGGTCGTCTTGCAGTTCGGATCCGCGCAGGGCTTTTGGGAGACGAGATCGCGCATCGTCCTGTTCTCTCCAGCGGACTGGCGAGCCAGATTCGCTAATCGCCGGCGCTCGGCCCAGGCACCTGGATTCGTGCATTGATGCGAAGACTCGGTGCGGTGCTCTAGACAGTATGTGCCCTTGCAAGATTGACAGAAGAATGGAAGAAAGTCGAGCTGGTTGCAGTATGATAATTGGCAGTGCTTGCCAATCAAGCTGGCGTCGTCGCCTACACCTCGTCGGTCAACTTCGGTCATTTTCACGTAGCTCGTTTCGGAGTTGGGATCTGGGGAAGCCATCTCGAAGATTGCCTCTAGCAGAAGCCTTTTATGCACAAAGTTGGACTTGAGGTACCAGCAGGCAGAGAGTCGAACGTAATCAAGATGACTTAGCTACCTGGAATCGTCGAGAACGCGCCTTGCGTGGGACGACTCAGCCGCGGTACGTACCCCGGAGCCGAAGCTGTGGAGCTGCGACCCTTGTGGCAATCTTTATATGGCGCCAAGACACGGTGATCGAGTAGCAGATCTTTTGGATGACAAACTCCCGCAGTTTCAGGGTCCTGCCGTACCTGCTCAGGTACGAAAGCATGGACTCTTGGTCTAGATTAATAATTGCAAATTACGTCTTTCAAAAGATGATATCTTCGACCCGTGACTCAGTAATGGCCAGTGCCCAAAACACATATAAAGTTGCGGGTCACGTGTGCTCGTGCTGTTGCGCGCCACTCCGCGCTAGCCCTTTGGCGATCGATTAGCGATGACGATGACGGTATGATCCGGCCAAGCAAATGCCAGTTCCTGCATCAATCTGCAACCCTGCTTGTGTTAAACCTACGTGCGTCCGGGGTACACTCCAAGGCTGATTTTCTATGTCACCTTGCAGTCAGATGCTAAACGACTGATTACCAACATCAACGAACATGAGTCCTTCACAATAGTTCTCCGATATGCCTCCGTTTGTACCGCGAAAGCGCCACCGTGAGGCCGCTCCGCTAAGACGGGCGGAAGGCACGGCAAAGAGCACGTCTCTGGAGAAGGAGAAACAGGCCGTGGCCGTTCCCCGAAAGCCCACCTTATTTGACGACCTTGATGCTACGTCAACCCCGCGCTCAGCAGCACAGCGCAAGTCGATACTTGACGACAGTGACGACGACAGCTCGTCGTTGACCTCACTTTCAGATGGCGACTTTGAGGATGTCCCGGCTGTGAAAAAGCGCAAGACCGATGGCGATCCATCCAAGGCAGAAGCTGAGGGCAGCGCCGAGGACGATGATGATGATGATGACATGGAGTTCGAGGATGTCCACAACTATCACATGGACGTTTCCAATGCTCCCGTTCCGTCCGGGGATCTGCAATTGACGTTGGTCACGGACAACAGGGTGGACTTAACAAATGCTTATGCCAGGAAAGGGCCGTCTAAACTGGAGCGCAAGCTTAGAGTATCAACTCACTGCGTGCACGTTCAGTTCCTCATGTGGCACAATGCTGTGCGTAACTCATGGCTATGCGACCCTGAACTACAGGGACTGCTGATTTCACATATTCCGCCAACCCTGTGGGAAGAAATCGAGAGGTGGCGGAGGAATAGCGGACTAGAATTTTCACAGGAGAAACCCAAAAAGATTACAATGGCCAAACAGTCGGGGAGGGGCAAATCTAGGGCAGGAGCTAGGGCGGCAGCACCAAAACCATCTCGAGACTGGGGTGATGCTGCCGAGCGTCTAGAACGTGGTGCGGTTGATTTAAGTCATGGTGATCCTTTGTTCCGGCTAATGAAGGCCCTGTCGGCTTGGTGGAAGAAGCGGTTTCGGATTACGGCGCCGGGCATTCGAAAATGGGGATATATGTCCTTGCAACGGCTGGACAAATTGATTAAAGGTTGGAAAGAAGCGCCCGGCGATCCTTCACAATCTGGTGAACGCATCGAAAGCCTGGAGGGTCTTAGAAGATGTGCTAGAGACTGTGTTGGAAGTCGAGATGTGGGGGCACAGCTGTACACGGCTATGCTTCGAGGACTTGGCTTGGATGCCAGAATGGTCGCGAGTCTTCAGCCGTTGGGCTTTGGCTGGAACAAGCTCGAAGATGCAGAGCCTGAGAAAGAGGGGGCTGGCGCAAAGACGACGCCAAGCAAAGCTGCCTCCAGTAGTCCCCCTTCCAAGAGGGCACCCAAACAAGCACAACGCAGGAAGCCGGTCTCAACAAGGGCTAAACGAAAGGTTGAAACGCCGGACTCCGACGAGGGAGACAGCTTTGAACTCCTCGCTGACGACAGCGACAACGAATCCGTTGTGGAAGTTCCCGAGGTAACCACCAAGAAGACTTCAATCTATGACAAAGACCTGGATTTTCCGCATTACTGGACCGAAGTCTTGTCTCCAGTCACGTCCAAGTATCTCTCCGTTGATCCAATCGTTAAGTCTATTGTGGCAACTAATCGAGAGCTGGTGGAAGCTTTCGAACCTCGTGGTGCCAAAGCCGATAAAGCAAGACAAGTCATGGCGTATGTTGTGGGTTTCTCTCAAGACGGAACGGCCAAGGATGTCACCGTCCGATATCTGAAGCGGCAACTCTTCCCCGGCCGAACAAAAGGTGTTCGCATGCCTGTTGAGAAAACACCCGTACACAACCGGAAAGGGAAAGTTGCAAGATACGAACAGTTTGACTGGTTCAGGGCCGTTATGCGAGGCTACGTAAGAGGGACCAAGGACCGCCCTATCACCGAGTCAGATGAACTGGAACAGTCCACCGACCTGACACCGGCTCAGCCAGCGAAGAAAGAGATGAAAGAGGGAGACGAGACACTGCAGTACTACAAGCAGACCAAGGAGTTTGTCCTCGAGAGGCACTTGAAGCGGGAGGAAGCCCTACTACCGACAGCGAAACCAGTGAAGATGTTCAAAATCAAGGGCAAAGGAACTGACGGCACCGAAGAGCCTGTGTATTCAAGGAAAGACGTGGTACAGGTGAAGAGCGCCGAGACTTGGCACAAGCAGGGTCGAGCACCAATACCGGGACAGGATCCGCTGAAGAGAGCTCCGTACAGAGCTGCTACCACCAACAGGCGACGTGAGATTGCAGAGGCAGAGGCACGCTCAGGTCAGAAGGTGCTTCAGGGGCTTTATAGCTTCGATCAAACCGACTGGATCATCCCGCCCCCTATTAAAGATGGAATCATTCCGAAGAATGAGTATGGCAACATTGACCTGTTCGCAGAGCACATGTGTCCCGAAGGCGCAGTTCACGTTCCTTATCGAGGCTGTAAGGCTGTGTGCAAGCGGCTTGGAATCGACTATGCTGAAGCTGTAGTCGACTTTGAGTTCGGTCATCGGATGGCCGTTCCCGTCATTCAGGGCGTTGTCATTGCCGAAGAGTATCACGATCAGGTCATGGAAGAGCTTGCAAAGGATGAGGCGGAGAGGTCACGAAAAGAAGACGAGAAGAGGAGGAAGAAATCGCTTGGGACGTGGAGGAAGTTTCTCATGGGTCTGCGCATCGTCGAGAGGATTCAGCGTGATCACGGAGACGAGCAAAACGTTCTCCGAGACACAGCTGATGAGCCTAACAACACCGAAAGCCCGCGCCCGGAAGACGAGGATATGGCCGGCGGGTTCCTCCCTGGTGGGTTTGACTTGGAGGAAGAACCGGAGCCGGTATCGCATCGGATGTCCGGTTTCTTCGCGGTTGCCGGCGAGGACGGCACTGACGACGAGGACGTGCTCGAGGTTGACCACGGAGAGACATCGAACCGGGCCTCAGAGACGTATCCAACGCCTCAGTCGGGGACGAATGCAGAAACCGTGCAAGCATCATCTACCAGGTTGCGGAAGGCTAAGCCGAAAGCTGCCAAGTCCAAACCTATATCCTCCAGGCGCAGACGGCGGCGAGTGCAGACAAGCTCGGATGATGATAGTGATGACGATGACGATGACGAAGAGGTTGACGAAGACGACGAAGATTTAGACGACGGAGACTACCAGTAGTTACCAATAGATTTGTGCTGTAACGCTGTTGATCCTGGTAGTTACCCAGAACACTCAGCCAGTTCGCAAATGATATTGTGATGCTCGTGCAAAGCATCGAAAATAAATGCCATTGGTCGTGTGAAATAGGTTGCTCTCTGATCCTTCTACTAAGGATACTGTATGATTTACAAGAGCCTCTGTTGCGCTACACACCAAGTGTATCTATTTACACATGCAGGAGCCATAAGCTGTCAATGTTAGAGGATCAAGTTCCCACGACAGCATATGTGTGCATCAGCTTGCTGCCTACCGAGTTAAGATCTGGCTCTGGGCTCTGGGCTCTGTCTCAAGATGCCAGATCTGGCTTTGGCTTTTGCTCAGGAGCAGGAAAAAGCTCCGCCTCTGGCTCAGGATCCAGTTCAGCATCTTGGCTTCGAGCGAAGCTAAGACAGTCTAAAACACCCGCGACAACCACTTTCTATTCCCACTTAAATTCGACCCACTCGGGAAGTGGAGACGGGAGCTTGCCCCACTCCAACCGTCAGGTCCATCCAGATGGGATCGAGTTTTGGGAATCTTTAAGTCGGATACAGCTGTTGTTGTTCTTCGAGAATTGGTTTTGCTCCCAAGCTCTACCCCCAATCCCCGTTTCCGGTTTGCCATTGTAATGGTGGGCAGCCGCGTAGGGCGTTTGGTGGGTTGATCCGGACTATTTGGTCGCGGTAGTTGCCTCTTTCACTTTCACTTTACAGCTGGGTGCGGGGACGTTGTGATAAACGCCAGCAGCAACTGACAACTGCCCTACTTCTACTTGTTTTGTCCCAGATACATCTCACTTGCGTTGCCAGCGCTTCGGACCATTAGCTCTTGATCAATCTGCTATACCTACATAGACAGATTTGCAAGTCACTCTATACCTACAAGATTTTCCCACCTCTGCGTAACCTCCCGGTCCCATCAGCTTTGGCCATCTTTTCAAATTTCCCAGGACCAACATTCGCAGGTCAGCGCGCCTATTTTCATTCAAGGCCTTGATAGCTCCTTGTCTGTAAAGGGTGAGTTTGTGTTCTCTCGAGTATGTTGACCAGAATCATGGACTGATTTGGTTCTGACTATTCAAGCATGCGACCTGACTTACCAGGCGTCACATCAAACGGTCTAGTACAGCGTGTACCGACCTCAAACACAATCCGCTCTTGTATGGTAAGAGCTGGGAAGCTTTGACGCCTTGCGGTCCAGTCGCATTTGACCGCCATGGCAGAGGAGTGGGACGACTTGATCATTATCTCAGACGATGAAAGCAATGATTATGAAAACAGAACCAATATGATTGACCGACGTTCCCTGGTCGACCCTATAGCTGCCTGCAAAGCGCAGGTCGTGGCCGTCTTTCCCGATATCTGCCCAGAGTATTTAGACGGCTTAGCGCAGAGATATGGCAACGATTCCTCGACGCTTATTGCGACAATCCTCGATGAAGTTGACAATGGCATCGCCATGCCCATTCGTCAGCGGTCCTTGCTCAAGCGAAAAAGAGATCAGGAAGGCGAAGAAGAGCATGGTGCTGAGAAACTAGCCAGGACTTACAGCGACACTAATCGGCACACAGAACTAAGAAATGCTGCCTATGTGATCCAAGCGTACGTTGTGGCTACCGTACCCCATGCGCTGCCACCACTGCTGCATGCTACTTTTGCGGTGTCTCACTAACTCATCACAGTACCCAACTGCTCATGCAGGCGTTCCCTCGGGTGCACGCCAGTAACGTCGGAAAAGTACTGAAATCAAACCAGAACTGCCTGTTTCCAGCCTATCTTGAGCTCTCCGGTGAGACAGGGAGAGCCCTAAGTCTGAAGAAAAGTAACACCAAGTACAGGGAAGGGTTTCAACGTTTGGAGATCGACGGGACGATTGAGAAAGAGGTTGATCCGCATAAGAGGCTGGCGCTGCAGGAATTCAAGGCTGCTCAATGGACAGTCGACACCCAGACAGCAAAGGCCGAAGCGGAAGAGCGGCGCAAGAGGGAAGAGGCCGACAACCTAGACCGAGCTCGGGCCGACGGAACGATTGGCGAATGTGAGTGTTGCTGTGACGACTTCGCTCTAAATAGAATGGTTCACTGCAACGGCAACATTATCCACTGGTTCTGCACGGCATGTGCGCGGCGGGCGGCCGAGACCGAGGTCGGGATGTCAAAGTACGAATTGATGTGCATGTCCATGGACGGGTGCACGGCTGGCTTCTCTAGGGATCAGAGAGACATTTTCCTCGACGACAACCTAACCATAGCCCTAGAACGCATCGAGCAGGAAGCTGTTCTTCGGTTGGCTGGGATTGAAAACCTGGAGACCTGCCCTTTCTGTCCTTATGCTGCTGAGTATCCTCCAGTGGGTGAGGACAAGGAATTCCGCTGTCTGAAACCGGACTGTGAGAAGGTGAGCTGTCGTCTCTGCCGACGGGAGACGCACATTCCGAAGTCCTGCCACGAGGCTACACAAGAGGCCGGTCAGTCTGCTCGACGTGTGATAGAAGAGGCAATGTCGGCCGCCATGATTCGTAAATGCAACCAATGTAAGTGTACCATCACCTCACTAATATGCTCATGACTAACACGAACAGGCAACACTCCTTTTATCAAGGAGAATGGCTGCAACAAAATGACGTGCACGCGTAACGGTTGCCGAAACGTTCAATGCTATGTATGTGGCAAGTCCTGCGAATACAACCACTTCAACGATCTATCGCGTGGAGGAAAGGCTGGTAACTGTCCGCTCTGGGACAGCGCCGAGCAACGGCACGAGGCGGAAGTGAAGCAGGCTGAGGAGGAAGCACGGAACAAGGTATTGGAGGAAAATCCAGATGTGGATGCCGAGGTGTTTAAGATCAAGGTCTCAGACAAGGTGAAGGAAGATGAAGACCGGCGGAAGATAGCAGCAGCCACGGCGGTGCAGCCATATCTACCCCGAGCCGCTCCGGTGCCAAATCCTCAGGCGTCAGAGGCACGGAGGAGGGCGCAAATGGCGCAATTACAACGATATCAGCGACTTCAACGTGGTTAGTATGAAATTTGGATGCCAGGTCGCTGGTATTGCTTTATCTCGTGAACTACAGCGGATTCATGTAGTGTATTCTTGCTAACAGTATTGCCTTGGGCCAGATATCTTGAAACCTTTCCATCCCATGACTCTGGACAACGCCGCCTTCGGCCGTGCTTTAGGCTTTCTGGAAATGGATATGGACAAGCCCCTACCTGTCATTCAAGCAAGGAACGAGGCACCAGCTGTTCCTCAAATGCCGCAGCTCGGGTACGGCCTTCACATGGACGATTTCTTCCCGTTGATCCCCCCCCAGATCGTCAATCCTGCTCATGTTGCACGTCAGCCCCTGGTCGTGAACAGTCTGGCAGTACAGGCTGAAATTCAAGCCCTGGCAGGTAGGGACCTGCACTTGTCTCGAAACTATTTGGAGACGTTGAGACAGAGCCCGGCTGACATTGCACTCGGGAGAAAAGATCTGGAGGACAGGGCGCATGCCCAGCAGCAGGCCCGGCAGCATGGCCAGCAGCATGGCCAAGAACAGGGCCGACAACACGGCCAAGATCACATCCATTCGCAACAAGAGCCTCTACAGCACGCAGACCAGCATCGGGCCGCGTTCGCTCCGCGACCTCCACAACCCCAGGTACGCCAACCGGAGGTTGATTGGCGCAATCGTTTTCAGTTTCATCAAGAAGCTCATCAAGCTGCTCTTGCGGGTGAACCACAACGAGTGCATCACAAGAACTTGCCTCATGTGTCGAATCTGCCTGTTACGCCCGAGGCGTTTGCTCGGAGTTTGTTTGCTCTGTCCAATCAAGATCCAGTACTGGCTCTTGCACCTCAACCCATGACCAGGGGCGGTGCTAGAACCCCTGCACAACCTAGTCGTGCTGCAAGTGACCGCCCACCGAATGTCGCACGCAGAGTATAGAGAACATGAGGCCAAGATATCAAGCAAGAGGATCGTCAACCCGGATCAGATGCTGTACCGCCATGGAACCATCTCGTTTCTTGTCCGTGATAGGCACAGCAGCGAACACATTACGACCAGGACACATGAAACTCACATTGGAAAGAAGTACCTCACAACAACACCAGGAGCTATTGACGGGTCATACGTGAGGCTGGATGAAGCGGACTCGTATCTCAGCCTAGGGAGCCAAGACTGAAAGACAGGTGGGACAAACCTGGTTATCGATGGGTGTCCGTTTTGCTCGCAAGTTTGACCTCTGTTGACTCATGAGAGCGTCCGTCAACATGACTTGATCCAGTCATACAGGAAAGGGGGAGCGGTTTAGCGGGCGTTTATGGTTTATTTATGAGCAAGCGTGTCTAAGTCTGTTGCATTTATATTGAATTATGATGATTCCGTAGACGAACACACATTTACGTCCCTTGTGGTTCACCACCTGTGCTATCTGCTTCTGCCGAACTTCTCGTGCCACTTCCCTCTCGTCGTAGTCGCCGGCGCCCTTGCGTTCTCCGTCTCTGCCACCAGCTCTACGGTGTCATGGACGGTAGCAATGGCTTTCAGCCCCTCGGCAGCGTTGGCCAGGTCAGACTCGGTGGCTGGACATGCTTGTCCCGACGGGGACAGTAGGATCAGGGCGTTGGAGGTGTTCTTCTGACGGAGAGAATATGTCTTGTCTGCAGTCTTCAGGAGCGCTGCTGTTGAAGATGGCTTCAATGTTAAACTACCTGGATGTGTGAGCAGGTGTTGACTTGAATGATGGTCACAGGGACTTGCGCCGGGCAAAATCACAGTATGTTCACTCACACAGGTGGTGTGTCGCTTTCTAATAAAGCCACGAGCTCTGGCGGGAGTTCAAGGAGCTTATAACTGACCCCATCAGGGGCATGGGCTAGCGGTATGCCTTGGTTGTCTTGGGTGGACATTTTTGAGTGTTGTTAGTAGTCTTTTTGTAGGGTATCCTACGGAGAGCATCATGCCCGAAAATAGAAACCTCTGCTACCCGACCTTCCTTACCTAAGGTACCCCGCGGCCAGGGTTCAAGGGTACATTTGATGTGCGAGTTGCGGCACAGATCACGGTGGGCCTTGGGGATCCTTCTCAATTGACACCTCACATGCCGATCGAGATTGACAAGAGTGCGATGGAAACTTTGACTCCGTGCCTATCAATCTTGAGGACAACGTTAACAATATCTGCTGCGTGACTTGATACATGCGGGAAGGCAACTCTCAGTCCGTATAGAAACGCTTGTCTTACCTATCTAAGCCATGTACCTAGCTTCTTTGCCTCTCTGATTTTGATAAACCATAACAATGGAGGTACCTTGAGGTCCCTACTGTATCGGGCCAAGGCTTGTGGATCGACCGGGTTTTGTGGGTTCCATTGTCCCGCGTGCCCCTGGGCGGCCCTGTTTACAATTTGGTGGGGGGAACTTTGGTAAACACGGTGAGCCGCTCACTCTCGAAAGCCCTACTCCAGCGACTTGACGGCCACAAACAGCTCCATCTCATTCCAATCCCAACACTTTACGCGTAGTTGCCGTCTATGGTACTATGCTCTAATTGATTGTTTCATCACTAGCAAACCAAGATTAATACTATTTCCTTGTGTCGAGCGGAAACAGTGCATATCAGTTTGGCTTCTCTAGCACCCAACCCGTTTGTTTACTTTGGCGCGCCTTCCGATCTTGTGCGAGGAGAGCTGTTGCTTGACGTAGTGCAGCTTCAGTGAGGTGTATCTTGACTGGTATATCCTTCAGTGAACTACCAGTCGCAAACACGATCGGCAACGAATTGCGCACCGCGATACGTCGACCCTCGACTCGAACCTTGCGCATCCCCGGTTTACCATTGCGACACCCCGTCCATCTCTCGGCCAGCCCATCCCTCACGCCTGCGATCGCTTTGTTTCCTGTTCGACTGACGTGTGCGTTTCTGCGCATGTTGTCAACCTCCCTTTGACTGGTTCAAACATGCGAACAGGGCCGTTGAAACGACCATGGTTCGTGTAACGGAGGAACTGGCGCTTTCGCCAGAGCACGTCACCCTTTACTATGCCAACGACCCTCTGCTTGGCCATCTGCCGGTTCTAGCATTCCATGGACCATCTACCACAGCCAACTTCACACAGAACGCCTCAAGAGTACAGGTCCACGTGTACAGCCCGGCCGGATTTCAATCCTATCCACGTATCACCATATCACCGAACTCGCCCTTCTACGATGTAGTGAACCACTTACCGCGAGAGTTCCAGGGCGACGAAGTATGCCGTGCTCTTGCCTTTGGGCTATACAAATACTTCACGGAACTGCCCGAGACCGTCAAGAACTATCTCAAGAAACAATATCCCACCACCCGCGGCGGCCGCCCTGGATCAGCTCCGAGCCTGTTCGGCGAACACCATGCTGCTGACCTTGCTGCTTCCATGGTGGAGGCTGATAATACTGCGGAGGTTATCCAGACGCTGGCAAAGGCACTCCAGACACAACATATCAGCAATGTCGACGTCGATTTGGTGCTGCCGCCGGGTTCGATAAACCCTCTGCAACCGGAAGATCTCGAAGAAGTGCCAGAAGACGAAGACGACATCATGGATCCCACACTCCGACAATATGGCGGATACAAGCCTCTTGTGCAGTTACTAGGTGACCCAGTCTTTCTGCCAACATCGAAGCTGCGAAGGGCACCGTCAAGACCTACTTCGCTGAGAACCAGAGGCAAATCCTTTTCCAAGGACCAAAAGGCAGACCTACGCATGAAACTGGGAGAGTTGGTAGAGACCGAGGAGCGCTATGTGCTGAAGTTAAACGAGCTCGTCAAGAACATCGCCGAGGACTTTCGCGAGAGCGCGAGGAACCGACCTGGCGACAGCATCAGCCCCAGCGAGGAAGACGTGGAGAGACTGTTCCCAAGGTCGGCAGACCGTATCCTACAGATGAACTCAGCTTTTGCGTCCGAGTTACGCCGGGTTATGGATGAGACGGAAGAAGACGTCACAAAAGACTTGGATGCGCCTTTCCTTGGACAGACTAGTCCTAGGCCAGGGACTTCTAGCAAGGTCAAGGATCCCAGCGGAGCTCTGGGTGTAGCGCGACTCTTCCTAGAATGGTTCCCCAAGTTCACCGACTGCTACCAGGAGTATATCCGGGCTAGTCAGCACTTTCCACAACTCCTCAATGGGTTTCTTGATCAGCAGTCCAGCTTCCGCCAGCGAGTGGTCCAGACAGGAGAGCAAAGCTTGCGGTCCATCCTGATCGAGCCGGTGCAGAGGCTGCCCCGGTACAGTTTACTCATAGACCAGATTGTGGGCTGTCTCCCCATCACTCATCCGGCTCTTCATCCCATGTTGCGGGCCCGGGACATTATCACCAACATTTGTTCCATGGACGATCCTTTGACCAACAAGCCACACGTCACCAACCGATTACGCAACATGGTGGAGGACTGGCCACTCGATCTGGAGCCACACGGCAGGCTAATTATGGCGGTTGACACTCTGGAAATCCCGGCACCCTATTCACCAGAGTCAATATCCAGTGATGTGCAAGAAGGTGTCAGCATCATGCTGCTGTTCGCAGATTGTGTGGCAATCTTGAAGAGGAAAACGGCCACTACGCTGACTGCCCGGGACTTCCTCCGGGAGATCGACAAGCCATCCCCAGCTGGACTCCTTGCTTCCATGACCAACGCAGCCGGTGGACCGGGAACATGGGAATATGCCTTTACAGGCTGGCACCACCTCGCCGACGTTCGGTTCACCGAGTCCGCGGATGGAGCGTTGATATGGATGACGTCGACACAGGAGATGAAAGGCGCTCATGGAGGCAGGGTCCAACTCGCTAGCAGAGCCGTCACATCTAGATGTTTTCTACTACAAGAAGCATACGAGGGCAAGGCTACGAAGTTGAGCGAAGACGTCGCGAAAGCTAGGATCGAGGGCAGGTTCTCAGAAAAAGAGAGGGAGGAGCCCACATGGACGCTTCGTTCCGTCAGGGTGGAGGATAGCAATTGTGCATTGCATGCTGCTGTCTTTCAAGAAGGTGCTGATCAGCTCGTGGAAGGCCGACGAGAGCCAGCGCCTATCCGCATTGTTATGGACAATGACCGAGGTACCAAAGGCGCTCCCGTCGGGCACTACGGAGTCGAAATCGTGGTCGAAGTTCGAAGCGGTGCCGAACTGCGAAAGCTAACCATGAGCTCGCTGGGCGTCAACGGCAAACACTACACGGATGAAGTGACATTGGAGGATTTCTTGCCTACATTGAGCAGAAGGAGTAGGTTCCCGTACCCCGGATCTTGCCTGAAGCGAAGACTAACATCTCATGCCTACAGTTATTCAACTGCTTAGCACCCAATTCAATGTATCCAACATGCGGCTGACTCCGGCCTTGGTGTCATATTACACCAAGATACTACGTGCCTGTGATGTGCAAGCGAAGGCGGACGAAGAAGAGAGGCCAAAGTCACTGCTTTCGTCCTCCCCGGTCAAATTCCTCTCCGGTTTCTTGGGCGGTGCGGGAGCCAGCGCGACGAGTCTGCCCGACAGCACGTCTCACGCTCACAGCGGGGCTTCAAAGCATAAGCGAACTGCATCCGTCTTGAGCAACGCCCCGTCGCTTGCTCCACCCCAGCCAGGGTCCATCTCTCGTGCCAGCAGTTACAAGGATGTCCCTTCGGTAAACGGGTCCTTCAGCGAGCGAGAGATCGGCCGGCTGCCCATGGACGATGATAAGCCGGAGAACCCGTTGATGCGGCTCGAGCAGACATTTACTGGATATATTGCCGGCATGCAAGCACGGAAGGGCCAGTTTGTCGCCAGGACGCTGCTGAACAGGCTCTCTGCGGACGAGCTGTCTGTCAACGACCTATATAACCGGCTCATTGAGAGCCCTTTCGACTTGGACGCCTCGGCTGAAGTGGGCATTGATGTCGTCTTCTCAGCCTTTGAAAAGTTCATTCGCATCGCCTGGAGAGATCAGATGGGTCCTATCATGACGTCCCAATGTCTTAACGCCCTACAGATCAGGGCATCCAAGCGGGTGGTGGGAGACTTTGCCGATTTCGTCAAGTTTCTCTTTGGAGATATGGCTCCGCAGAACAGAAGAGCATTTGCTGCCCTCATCAAGCTGCTGGCTGACTTGCTGGACGGCTGTAGCAACGACGGCGACCGAGGAGCACTGACTCTCGCTTTCGCTGAAGTTTTGGTCGATGAAGGCAACGCACCCGACTACATCAATCTACTCGACCGCCTCGTGGAGGACTGTGACCGCATCTTTGAGGAGCCAGCCCCGGGGTCAGCTGCCTTCCTGCGCAACATGCACTATGATTCGTTAAACTCTACCATGAGGAGTCAAAAATCCGCAACGGGATCCCTTACTTCCAGTACGTCATCCCTGAGGAGGAAGTTTGGCTTGGAGTCGCTACTCCGACAGAACAGCAAGAACGAGACAACAGAACGGCCATCTATGTGGCGTAATCTCAGCAAGCACAGCCGACACCCAGCCACAGGAGAGAGTGCCAGTCTCTCCAAAGTAACAGCAGCGGCAGTTGGCAGGTCCAGGTCAATCGATATGGGCATTGCACCTCAACTACCCCACAAACTACGAAGGCCGGGTTCGCGAGATCGACCGCCGGTTCTTGGTGCTTTTGACGACAGCAACCACCGGCCAGCAAGCTCGCACCAGCTCGAGACGATCGGGGAACCAGAACCGGAGATAGAGCCCACGGTGACGGACACCAATGGTCACAAGAAGCATAAGAGGCGCAGCTCTCTATCAGATCTCAAGTCGCTCATGGCCGCCACCACCCTGGAGGATCCGCAGGATTCCCCACTGATGCCTCTCCGTATCAATCAACAGGTATCAGAGAAATTCAACAGTACACCTACCAGACAGAACTCGACCAGTGCAACGAGGCAACTGTCGCCTTCCAAGATCCCCATGAGTCCACAATCTCATGGTATGTCGAGTATCCGGCTAAGCACGCGCCAGAAGGAGAACTTGGGCGGCGAGACACCCAAGCAGAAGATAACATCCATGGACATGTTCAGACCCCCGCTTTCACACTCAAAGGCCGTCTCTACGTCTCATATTCCAACTCTCAGACCTTCCACTCTGACACGTCTCCCGACATCTATCGGTCCAGGCGAACCAGCCAGCCGGCTGCAACCCCCAAGTCCGACAAGGGTCACAACCACTGGACTACCGCAGAAGTTCCGGCTACAGTCGCCCCAGAAACTGCGCGAACGGCTCCAGGTGGAGAAGCAAGCAGCCGACGAGGTGGATGCCAAGCTCAAAAGCGAGCTATCCCGTATTTCGGAGGACATGGCCAAGTTCAATGCAAAGGAGGGAGCGTCGATGGGATCCGTGCGCAGAGGATCATCCTCCACCAAGGAGGAGATCCGGCGACTATCAGCAGCCGTACGAGCTCTGGAGGAACATCTCCCGGCCGCCATGCAAGAACTGGATGAACGTCAGGCAACGGTCCGAAAAGAGATGGACACCACTCTTCGCGCCACCGAGGCGAAGGTCAAAGCCGTGGACCAGCTGTACAAAGAGGCCACGGCAGAGAACGAATTGCTGTACGAGAAGTTCAACTCGGAGCTCGGCAAGATCGTGAAGGCTCTCCGGGGTAAAGGACGTGAAGACAAGGAGGAGCTGATTGCCAAGATGAAGGAAAGTAGCGAAGAGACACTCCGAGTCAAGAAGGAGAACGCGCGACTGAGAAGAGAGATCATCAGTTTGAGAACCGCGTTGAAGGGTAACGAGAATTAGAAGAAGTCGGCTACCCGCTGGTTGAAACCAGGTGGCCAGAGTGTGAGTATGTTATGACTTGTACATGCCTACTCGGCGGTTGACCTCTTGTATGCTAGCATTGTTTTCCTGGCGTTGGGCTAGACTTGGCTCGGGGTTATGACATGACTAGGGGGCAGGGTTATGTGTATGCATTGGAACGAGGTCCGCTTATGTTTGTGTATAGCATACCTTACCCAAAAAAGCCACAAAGGTTCTTCAGGCCAAAGTGAGCCAAAAAGGACTAAAACCGTGAAGGCTGGGTGGTTCACTCGAAGGTTGACGATGTTTTTTTCAATGCGTTCTTGGCCTTGCCCTCCTCGACCCAGCATTCGAAGAATAGAGGGCCTGCTTCTACTGATCTGATAGGCGTCGTCTTTGCCCCGGCCACCTCGCCTCCGGTTGAGTTCTTGGTCTTCTGTAAATTTGGTTGTGACGGAATCCACGGCTGTGGATGCTGTAAAACAGTTAGCCACGATGGACTGCAGTGTGTGTGGTCAGCATGCAAGACACAACTCACCCCTATCGGCGCCTGTCCCTCCTCCTTCAACTCGACAGCCACCGTGAAGGTGCAACCTATAGGCAGAGCCTCCAGGCCCTCAGCGGCATGGGACAGTCGGCGAAGAACAGCACGGAACTGCTCCTCCACATCCGTCCAGTTGATCTTTGGAGCATCATCTCCAGCCACTATGCCCCGATCGTCACCGGACAGCGGCTCCTCCTCCTCCTCCTCAGCTGCCGGTGCCGCCTCGTCGTCATCGTCCTCTTCCCGTTTCCGGATGGCATTTCCATACTCGCGCATGGCCTCTGCTCCGCCTGGCCACGACGGGAAGCGGCTTACGTCGAACATCCACTTCTCGAGCACAGACCCAGGTGGAAGATCAATAGCTCTCGCTTTGTCCGCCTTCCCCTTATTATCTCCATCTCCTGTCTTGTTGTTGAAGTCTCGTGACCGAAATCTAAGCGGTGCATGCACCACAACAGCGACCTTCTCGACGTTTCCATTGGCCAGTTGCGCTGCGACGGCCTCGACGGCGTCTTGTATCCAGGAACAAACCTTGGGGTGGCGGTTCTGGTGGACGGGGAGGTTATAGGCTCGGGCGGAGAGGAAGGTCGTGGCTGGGTAGAGATTGCGGTAGAAGAGGATGTTGTGAATACCGACGGTTAGGAAGGTTGCAAAGGTCGTTATGAGGGCGTGGGCTTCGCTGAGGGGGATCAGTACTGCGGTTGTTTCTGGTTGAGGAGAGACGGAGGGTTTTGATGCTCGAGTTGGTTGGGACATAATGGCGAGTGATCTGCCTTGAAGCAATTTCTGGACAGACCCGAGGCTGGAGAAAAAAAAGAGTATAGTTTGGGCTAATACTAGTACCCTCTATTCAGAAACCTCAGGAAGTCCAGCTGTGAGACGCGACTCGGGGTGAGTGACGCGTAGTAGACCATCAGGGTCCTTTCTCCACTACCCCGCGTCAGAGCTTTGGAGCTTATTTTGAGCATGACCCAGTCCTTGCTCGTGATACAGAGACTACCTAAGGCTGTCTCTTTATCCTCTTCCTCACAATCAGGGCTTGAAAGCGCAATACCTCTCGAGTTTTCTGCTGTGTGCATGACCCTATTCATTCACACAATTTCTAGAGCCCTTCACCAAGCGACAATAACCACAGCAACAACAGGAGATCAGGCCAGAGCGGAGGGGAGACTCGCTGATGTCGACCATGGAGGACCACCTAGTCGGCTTGCTGACTGCGGCACAGTCAAGTGATGGTAATGAGAGGAGACAGGCCGAGCTCACCTTGAAGCAGGCAAAGACGAATGATGAGTTTCCTCTTGCCCTTGCCCGCATTGGTGGCCACACAAGCGTGCCGACCGAAGTCCGGCAGGCTGCCTTGAGCATGCTCCGCCTGTTCATTGAAGCAAACTGGAACCCAGAGGATTCCGATTCGGAAGAACCCATCATCCAGATCTCTGAGTCGACCAAGGAGCATCTTAAAGCCATGCTTCTGGAGCTTGTTTTAAGCGCTGAAGATGAGCGGAAGATCAAAACAGCAGCCAGGTACCCTATAACCACTCCAACAAATCTTGAATCCGATTGTTTTACTATCTTGGGGGAGGACTAACATGACCATTCTCTTTGTAGCTATGGTGTATCCAAAATTGCCATGTCCGACTTTCCCGACCACTGGCAGAATCTTTTGCCCACTGTCCTACATATCATGCCTACTGGAACAGACGTCCAGGTCCGCGGAGCTCTTGTCATCCTGCAAGACTTGGTCGAGGAAAGTCTTAGCGACGTGCAGTTCTTCCGTATCGCTCGCGACATCATACAAGCTGTTCATGAGGTGGCCATAAATGAGAACCGGAGATCGAACCTCAGAGCCTTGGCCGTGCGCGTCTTTTGCTTGTGCTTTGATCTCATGGACACGGTCGATGATATCAATAGCAAGAAGGAAGTCAAGGCTTTCGCCAACGAGATTTTACGAGATTGGCTACCATTCTTCGAACACATTGTGAAGCTACCGCTTTCTGCTTCCACGCCGGGTGATGACAAGCAGCCTGCTGACTGGTATGGCCCTATTACCCTGAAGATCCAAGTTCTCAGGACTCTGGGCAAGATCAAGTCTGCCTTTGCTGCGCTTCTGCTGCCCCAGAGTATGACTTTCTTCGAATGCATATGGACGGAGCTCGAAAGACACCACACAGCCTACCAGAATCTCTACCTAGAGACACACGTTCAGGGACGTCTGGAGGATAACGATGGCCTTCCCTACACTTTGGATTACTTGGTCATGGAGGAGCTGGATATGCTGAATGAGTTGATACGTGCTAGCCCGGTGCAGAAGGAGCTTCAGGCTCAGATTCAAGCCCACGGTTCCGCTGGAACAACACCTTGGGTGCTACGGCTGGTCGAAAGCCTGACCAAATACGCACGCATCACCCAGGAAGACGGGCAGCTCTGGGAGCTTGACCCTTCCATCTTCCTAAGCGAGGAGGCCGAAGTGTCAACCGAGTATACAGCACGTAATGCTTGCGCCGACCTGTTCATCAAGGTCGGCCAGATGCTCAAGCAAGGGGCTCTGGATGGTCTTCTTGCCTACGCCCGAACCCTGTTTGGTCCAGGTCAAGCAGACTGGAGAAGTCAGGAAGCCGTACTCTACCTCTACGGTACCCTTGCAACCGAGTTTGACGAAACCGATACGCCCATGCCCGACGAGATTAGCCATGCCTTCATGGAAATGGTGCAGTACGCCGTAAATGCCAACGGCGGTGCCCCTCGCGAGGACGAGGCGTTGTTGCGTGCTCGTGGCTACCTTGTGGCTGGCAAACTCGCCTCGTTCTACAATCCCGCATGCAGTCTGTTGCAGCACACGGTCTACTCCACGACCCAAGACCCGGAAGAGCTGGTACAGGTAGCATGCATAACTGCTCTACAAGGCTACGTCGACTCCGGCAATGTCCCGCAGGACCTCCAACCCATGATTTTGGCCGGTATCCAGAACTATCTCGATAGCAAAGATTTCGGCGAAGCCGACGATGCTGATGATCTCCTTGCAACTCTGGCGGCAGCCGTACGCGGAGCCATTCAGATGGATAGGCGCACAATCCTTGCGCCAGACAGCAACGCACTCGATCTGCTCTTCCTTGTTGCAAGATTTGGTGCTCGCAGTTTCCAAGTAACAGTCATTGTCACTGAGACTTTTGAAGATATCGTTGAGACCCACGCCGATCTGCAGTCTTACACAGCCCTGTGTGCAAAGGTCTTGCCATCGTTGACAGGTGCTTTGCAAGTCGGTACTATGACGGAAGAACTTCAGCTCACCATGGTAAGCTCGATAACGGCTTTCCCCCTGAAGTAAGTTGACACTGACATGTTCATGTAGCTCGCCACCGAGCTGCTTCAAGCCTTGGTGGAGAATGGCTCCGAGCCGCTGCCCGCTGGATTTGTTGCCGCGACACTGCCGAAGCTGAGTCAGTTGTTGTTGACCTCGAGCGACGGAGAGATCCTCAGGCCCGCCGCCGCAACGGTACGATTTATGCTGCAGCATGACCATCAGCAAGTACTCAGCTGGCAAAACGAGAAAGGTCAATCCGGGCTGGACGTATGCTTGAGCATCATCGAGCGTCTATTGGCTCCGGATATTAAGGACAACGACGCTTCGGAAGTGGGAGGCCTCGCAGCCGAGCTGGTCGAAAAGGCCGGATTCGCCCGCCTCGGTAACTTCTTACAGCCGCTTCTGAAGGCTGTCGCTATCCGTCTGGCTTCAGCCCAGGCTGCCAATATCATCCAGTCTCTGGTCTTAGTCTTCGCACGCCTCTCGCTTACCAATGCTCAAGACGTTGTCCAGTTTTTGAGCGAATTTGAGATCGGCAACCAACTCGGCTTGACGGTTGTGCTTGGAAAGTGGCTTGAGAACTCGATCAACTTCGCTGGTTATGATGAGATCCGACAAAAGTGAGTATCCCTGACTGGCCCTCGAAGGATGGAACGTGCTGACGAACCTTCTTCTTCTTACCTTCAGTGTGATCGCCCTCTCTAAGCTGTTTGGCTTGAACGATCCACGCCTGGCCGAAACGATGGTCAAGGGCGATCTCATCATCGATAATAACAACAGCGGCCGGATCATGACAAGATCAAGAGCCAAGCAAAGTCAGTCATCCACCCCATGGTATATTCCGGAGGAGGATCTCGCCACTTACACCGATGTAGATCCCGACCAGTACACATCGATGCCTGCCACGCTTAAGATCCTCAAGGTGCTTGTTGAGGAGCTCCTCTCAGCCTCGGGCACTCGTGACGCAAGCAATATCGCGGCGGCGGCGGCGGCTGATTTCGAAGATGCAGATTCTGATGATGGCGATGGTGGTTGGGAAGATGAGCCGAGCGACACCCTTGACCTTAGCCTCCCTTCTACCAGGGCCGAGCTGATGAGGCTGGCCGAGGACGGCAACATGCGGTCTCGAGACGATGAGACACAAAGATATCTCACCGAATTCTTCGTCAACGCCGCTAGCGAACCGAGCGACGGCTTCCGGCACTGGTTCAGCCTGCTCACGCAAGACGAGAGAGCAAAGCTCGAAGAGCTCATACGGGCGCAATAGGCTTGTTGCTCGCCTGGTCTCGGAGAGCATGACTCGTTCTTGTGCAAACCAGCGAGCGACCTGTCTATCATTCTCTCAACATAATATATGGGAGACAAGACACCTTGAAGAACTGCAAGTTGGCTTTGGAGGCCAGAATTGAGGCTGAGAGATATCCTTTGGGCAACCGCCTGCATACCAGGAAGTGTCCCGGTGTTGTCCAGGCAGAGTCAATATGGAGGCACTAACCATGGATGAAGTGATGATGGACAGTGGTTGGCAGAAAAGATGCGAAGGAGCTGCAAGAAGGGCACTTTCATCAAGGTTGTTGTGATACCCGGGGTCTAAGGACTCCGATGAAGCGGATTGACTTGATTGATACCCCTCAAGAACGCGCGGAATATAATGTGGTCTAACCTAGGGCATGGGTGGTTGAGATATGAAGCTGCCACACCTTATACACCAAGAGGGTTACCTATCGCTACTGGAGTTGAGTTAAAAAATGGACTGAATTACAGCCAACTGTGTTTTGCTTCTTGATTTGCTACCGCTTGTGGACTGGTTCACCAAGGTCCTTTACGAGCAAAGGTGGTTTCTCGGATGTGTAGGTGTATCCCTTCTATGTATCTACTGTATCGCATGCTTCACCATTACTTTGCGAAGGTCAATGGAAGTTTCATCATGAAGTAATGAGTAATATTTTGGACGCATTGAGCGAAGAACACAGATAAATATCTCATACATCGCTCGATGACCAGACTTCCGATACAAAATGTGACATCTGCCACCATCGCTGCTCCCACCACCGTAAACAACCACCCGGGTCCCATAATCATACAAGGTAAATCAGGTCAACGCTGATAAAGGAGCTCCTCCGGTTCTCAGGTTGATAGTGTGCTCACATAACGGATCTCGTCAATGCATTGACCAAAACTGTCAATCGCCTAAGCCGCAGCAGTGATCATGACCCCAAAACCGTGCCGTATGTTCACCCAGCCGTGACAGCCCGAGGCTGGATCCTCAATGCACGAAAGATAGTGTTCGCCGTGGCCTTGTTGTGGTTCTAGGATGTCAGACCGAACATGCCAGGCCAAGCCGCGTCTGCCGAAAGGTAACACGTGAAAAGCGCCAATGATACATTCATGGGAGGCCATGCGATACGAGGAAGGGCTGATGATCAGGGTAAGAACGTTTGCTTGGTTGGGGTGTTGCCCGCCGGCACGCTGTATCTCTGGCGGCAACAGAATCGTTAGGCTCCGGTACGAACAGCATCCATCCCGTCCAGGTAGCATAGCCGCAGGAAAAGGCCAACACCATAAGTGCCCACTCCATCCGCACGGGTTCTAACCATTGAAGCCTCCGCCGAAGCCCCCACCTCCACCTCCAAATCCGAACCCACCACCGCCGCCGAAGGGGTCGTTTCCACGTCCGCGACCTCCACCTCCAAATCTGGGCATCCCACCGGGACCAACGGGATCCCATCTGGCGCCGGGCGGTGCATTGGGACCGTACCCGCCTAGGCCATCATCATCGCCACCGTGGGGTCCGCCAAAGAGCGGGTCGTCAAAAGTTGGGTGCATACCCCCGCCCCTACCGCCTGGTCTGGGAAGTCCACCGCCAGGGATCAAGGCAGCCCTCAGGGGATCATGGGGTCCGAGTCCGGGAGGGTTGAGGTCGTCATGTCCAATGTTGAAGGGAGCAGGATTGTGGCCCCCAATCAATCCACCACGTGGAGGCCGGTTGATTTCATATTCGTCCTCGAAGCCAGGTGGCGGGAAGTCTCCTGCCGGCGGGACTGGTCGACGTGGAATGTCGGCGAGGGGATCGTTGAAGGGATAGGGAGTCGGTCGGGCTGGTTCGGGGAGCGGGCCGGGGTCTTGGGGATTCGGAGGTGGAGGTTGTCGCGGGCGCATGCGGATCGAGTCCTCGTTGTCAGACGAGCTGGGGAAGAATTTCTCGATTATGTTCGTCTTGAACAGCTCGGCTAGTGCTTGTAGACGGGTTTCGGGAATGACAGCCTTGATCTTGTCCTCCAGGTCACTGCGGTCCTCCTCGCCGTTGTCCATCTTAGAAATGCGCAAGGGGAGTGCTGTGGCAGTCACATAGTCACGGGAAGCAAAATCCAAGCGGTTGATGCGCTCATCGCCAACGGCCAGGCCTCGGATCTCGATCTTACTCCCAAGACGGTCGACCTTGATAATGAAGCGCATCGACGACTGATTGTGCGCGTAGACGAAGCTGCGCGAGTTGACGTTGTCATTCCACTGCGCTGGCAGGCGCGGCGCTAGGCGTTCGCATTCCGGGAGGTTCTGATCCTCGCTGAAGCCAACGAGCCGGAAGCCACGAGTGGCCATACAGGCGTGGGCGAAAAGAGCCAACACATCCAGTGTGCTACTGAGGTCTGATGTAGGATCGTCTTTTTGATGAGTTGGGAGGGCGTCTGCCATGCCCTTGACCAGAGCGGTGGCCGAAGGCTTCGACATCGTTGAGGTTGGCGTGTATCTTAAAAGCTGCAAGATGGATCTTCTCTGCTCCTGGATTGCTGTCCTACCTGAGCGATTCCGTTGCGGGAGTGCCTCTCAGACTAGTGCTTGTTAGTGATGACGGGGACTGAAGGTAATCTCAGGTGAGCAGTCTGATGAGCTCGTGTCAGTGATATGTTTGTTCCGGAAAATGATGAATTCCTGTGATTGTTCAAGATCAGTTGAAGAAAGTGGACGAGACAGGCGTGGAAGGTGTAGACGTAGTCTACATGTACTACGTAGCTGGTTGCCTGACGCGGGGTTCAAATACATCCATGTTAAGCTCGCCGATTGATATCATCACCGGGCCGTTTCAGCCCTACGAGTGGACCTCCTGGGACAAAGTGGAGCCGGTAGGCAGGTACGTATGCAGTACGGAATCATCGTGAATAATCACAAGAGCACCCGCTATAAACCGCCGTTTGCGATGACCCCTGGCCTTGGAGTATGAAACAACACTTTGCATAACAAGTAAGGGAACCAAATACGCCATAGTAGAATAAATATTCAACGGTAAAATGCCGTGTGTAGAATGCCCTGACTGAAGTGACAATAAATAGTAAAGCTATGTGCGACCCAGAGCATATGTTCCACATTAGCGTCGAGCCTAAGTTCAACGTCAGTCTGATGCGTGTGTAATAGGTATCCAAGTATAATCAAAAAACTGCCAGCCGCTGAGCAAAGACCGTAACACCATGCCCTATTGAAGCTTAAACTCCGCTGTGAATTCGTCCATGGCTTGAACCGCGCCAATAAAGATGCTGAATGCTGCTGTTTGACCGAAATACATAATAGCAATGTTTATAATCTACCAGCGACGACTGTGACGTCTATTAGTTGAGTTGCCAATGGATCAGATCGAAGAAAGCAACATACCTATATGCAGCTGACACCTTGACTCTGCGTCGGATGGGCTTCGTAAGCAGGCTGCTCTTCCTTGTCTCGCTCGGCTGGGAGATGCCAAGCAGCTCAGCCTCCAGTGCAGTAAGGGGTGAGTTGCTTCGACTGCGACCACGAGCGGTTGATGACGAACCACGACTGGAACGACCATTGGGACTCCGTGTACGCGTTCGTCCACGGGAGTATGACCTGTTTTGCTGACGCGGCTCATCGTGCTGCCTTCGACGTGGGGACTGGCGCCGTTCTCGGGACTGTCCACTGTGGTAGCCGCTGTCGTCTCGCGGATTGACTGACTCACGCTCCTCACTGCGATCCGGGCGCTCGGATGGTGCGTGGTACTCGGTTGATCGTGTGTGGTCCTCTCGAGCTTTTGAGACATCATTGCCACCATCGTGAACTTTGCGCCGTGAAAGCGGGGGTGGCCGGCCAGCGAGACCGCGACTTGTTGGCGGTGGAGATGCGCCTCCGCTATTTGGTGAGAACCTGCTCCGTTTCCAATCTCGATCAGTGTCATGGCGAGCGCCTTCCAGCTCTCGCTTCATCGCTCGTTGCCCTATCCGAGGCAAAGTCTTATTTTGCCAATCCAGCCCTGGTTCCGTAACTTCACCGGTTTGACTCGGGTCATCGAAATCACAAGGATAATGTCTGTAGTCGGCGTTCCGAGCTTCATGCTTAGATGCTGTTCCTGCTGATGGTGACCCAGAATGCTGTAATTGCAAGTCCTGTTGTTTACGGAACCGTGGCGGTAGCTTGATAGGCGCATCCTCTGGTAGACGCGTAGGCGGCCTGAAACATGAATAAGAGTGGCTGTCTGAACCAGAGAAGCGGCGCTCCACCATGCTGTTGTAAGATTTCAGAGCTGGATCCTGGGATAAGGTAGGCCAATCACTCCTTCCCCTTACAGGAGAAGTGAATCCATCTGCTTGTCCCTCGTGGAAGAATGCCGACTTGATGCATTTCGCGTTATAAGCCGGCGGGATGGTAGGCTCATCCGTGTACTGAAAAGGAAGTGGTATGCCGACTGGATCTGCTTCCTTCGTGGCATACTCGGCGAACACTACCGCGAAGTCCTCTTCCTTTTCTACGCTCCAGTCCTGACCTGATAAAGCATTCTCTTCTGGCTCCTTCGGTGCCTCATCCTGACCAATCTGAGTCACAAGCTCGGAAGAGTCTGTGGCTTCTTCGACTACCACCTTGCCTTCTTCAATAGGTATTACCGACTTCACAACCGGTGAGCTCCGTTGGCGGTGAGATGTTTTGCGTCCTTGGGTATTTTGAGCGTGTTTATTGTTGCCTTGATGTCTCTGACGCTTGCCACCTGGATGCCGGGGATGCCGTGCCGCGCTGTGAACGGTTGCATGGGGCCATCCAGTGTTAGGTTGGTACGAAGGCGGCTGGGGAGCCAACGTCGGAGGTGGTGGTGGCGGTGGCAACGCTGCGTAGCCCGCCGTTGGGTTTGGGGGATACGGCGCTTGTTGGTATGGAGGCTGCTGGTATGGCTGTGGCGGATAAGGAGGCTGTTGGTATGGTGTTTGTTGATAAGGGACTGGAGCGTAACCAGGAGGCGGTGGTATTTGGTAACCATCGTTGGGTGGATAACCAGGCGGTGCATAGGACCCCGGACCTGGAGGATAAGGCGGTGGTGGACCACCATAGTAACTCTGGGTTGGTGTAGGATATGGTGCCCCTGGTGGCGGTGGAGGTGGAGGCAGACCATAAGATGGCTGGGGAGGAAGAGTTTGTTGCGCGAAGGGCGGCGGAGGAGCTGGTGGAGGAGGAGGAGGGGCATATCCACCGTACTGAACAGGGGGTGGTGGACCCGGTGGAGGATAGCCTGATGTGTATGAAGGGGGCTGCGGTGGCATAGGGCAATAGGGTGGCGGGCCAGGAGGTTGGGGTAGTTGTCCGGGGGGTGGGCCTGGAGGATATGGCGAAGCACCATACTGGGAGGGCGGCAGTGGTCCGTAGTTCTGAAGAGGGGGATAGCGCGTCACCACCGCAGGCTTTCTATCCTGGCCCCCTATGGTCTTGTCTCTTTTCTGCATATGGTCTTGATGTTGCGACTGCCACCGTTGCAGGCCGCTTTGTGCATGTAAGAAAATGGGTTGATCATGCAGAACAAGAAGGACTTAGTGTCACTTACGCTGGGACTTCCCTTGTAGGCTCCGGACAAGCAACAAGCCAGTGGCCCTTCTGACCACAATTATAACATGCTGGATCCTGCTGGGCCGAGGACTGGCCCGGAGCCGCAGTGGCCATGACAACCAAGCGCAGCCCAGGTTGACACCTGGCCAGAGGTAAAGCGAAGAGGACGCGCCGTGGTACCGGTTGCCGTGAAGAGGTTGAACGGCAGCACCTCCAAGTCAGCACGCCGGAGCAGGAGTCAACAAGCCGCACAAAGCAGTGTCAAGCCAACCGATTCGCCGTCGCCTGACTTCTTGACTGGCGTTGTATGCCAAGGTGACTGGGGCGTGTGAAGCGGCTGAACACCAAACCCTCATGGGTACCCCGATATAGAGCACCGACAGACAAAAGGAACGACAAGAAGGCCCCGACGCAATTCAACCGCCAAAGGAAGAGAGCAGGCCGCGTGGAGACCACGAGTCGCTCGTAAAACGCTCCGAAGCCCGGACGCGGAGGGGAAGCAAGTGTACAGAGACGCGGATACGTCAGGTACAAGTCGAGCCAGTGATATGCGAAGCGGCACTTAGAAGGTCTTGTCACTGACAGACATCTAAGTATACAAGCCTCTGGATATGGGCTGCCAAGAGATGGAGCCGGGCAATATCTTGCTTGTACGGGAACGTTCCAGCGAAATGGCGTTCCTCCAGCAGAATGACTGTGTCATATAAAAATGGTAGTGATGGCCAACTCTCTTCCGGAGCAATGTAGACGAGCCAGCCAGTACGTTGTTGCGGCTCAACCCAAAAAAGGCACCGGCTATGCGACGGGACAGGATAGGGTGGACGATGGTTTATGTTCCACATTTTTGAGGTTAAGAATGATCCATGGTGGGTATGTACAGAGCCACGTGATTGATTTGCATAGCGTGAAGAGAAAGTTCACACGTGACCAGACGGCGGTAACTGTCTGAAAGCGACCGTCGCCCAGAAAGGATGGCGAGCACCGCATCGGTCCTGTGAATCGGACTAGGTCCACACGTATGGCCGAAGACTACCAGCATCATCATGCCTGCCTGAAGTTTTACCATCAAAGACAAGATCCTGATCAACGGTGAAGTTCGTCCTATGTCACGCTGATGAACATATGGGAGCCCTTGGCACAACTAGGGGCAGCATTAGCATACCGTCTAGGCACATGACGATGCAAGTCAGCTGCAATGCGGCTCTGAAATAAGCAGATTGGGAAAGACTTCTCCATCAGGATGATCATGCTTTATGTGCTGCCATCGAAAAGGCGAGATAGAGGTACAAGTGCCCACCTTATCGATAAGGTACACAACCGTGAGCCCGAAGATAAACCGCGCTAGGAACCTGGAAGGGACCTGACCACGATGTGTAATTCGTAAGTTAAGGGTCCAAAGGCTTGCCGCCACCGATAACGTCCTCAAGACATCATGACCACGGATATACCGTATATGTCTCGCCTTACCCCTTCTAACTAGTTGACTTGGAACGATTTTCATCGTCGCCAACCATGATTGAGTGACTTTACTATTTCCAGTTGTTGTTTAGTCATTGCAATTAGTGCGCCGCGACATTGAATATGTTCGCGCCCTTTCGATACCAAACTCCAGACACAGCTCGACCCTGGCGACCTAGGCTCTGTTGCCTCGATCTCCCCATAGCCGATCACAATCGTCTATCTCGATAGCTTGCAACACAGTATACCGCAAACATGCCTGGACTGCCAGGTAAGTCGCTGCCGAGGCTGTCGCTTCCCCATCATTGCTTTCGCGACCCGTCGCAACCTCCGTGGCTGCGTACTAACTTACTTTCCTTTGTAGCCTCCGTTGACTTGGATGAGTGCATCTCTCGACTTTACAAGAAAGAACTCCTTGCCGAGTCCGTCATCGAAGCGATATGTGCCAAAACCAAAGAGCTGTTAATGCGCGAGAGCAATGTTGTCCACGTCAAGGCACCTGTCACTGTGGTTGGAGATATCCATGGACAGTTTTTCGACCTTATAGAGATCTTCAAGATTGGCGGCTGGTGTCCAGACACAAACTATCTTTTCTTAGGTGAGCTATGCCTGGGGAGTTTTGGTGCGCGCGATGCTGTTGGTGATTGTCTAGGCTGACCCTGCCAACCAGGCGATTATGTTGATCGCGGCATGTTCAGTGTTGAAACAATTTCCTTGCTTGTCTGCTTAAAGTTGAGATACCCAAACCGAGTGCATTTGATTCGTGGGAATCACGAGTCCAGGGGCGTTACCCAGTCATACGGATTTTACACGGAATGTTCGCGAAAATACGGCAATGCCAATGTGTGGCACTATTTCACCGATATGTTCGATTATCTCACGCTGAGCGTGGTAATCAACGACCAAATCTTCTGTGTACATGGCGGTATGTCAACCAAGTCCTTTCCAGATGTTGGAACAAGTGACTAACTTGCACTGCTGCATAGGCCTCTCACCATCCATTCATTCCATCGATCAGATCAAGATCATCGATCGTTTCCGCGAGATCCCCCACGAAGGACCCATGGCAGATCTCGTCTGGTCCGATCCAGATCCTGAAAGGGACGAGTTTAGTCTTTCGCCACGTGGTGCTGGTTATACCTTTGGAGCGCAGGTGGTGAAGAAGTTTCTGGCTGTAAACAACATGAACCACATCCTGCGCGCCCATCAGCTCTGCCAGGAGGGTTTCCAAGTGCTCTATGACGATAGGCTCAGCACTGTGTGGAGTGCTCCAAACTACTGTTATCGCTGCGGCAACATGGCGAGCGTGCTGGAGGTCAGTGATACGGGCGAACGTTTCTTTAATGTTTTTGCCGCGGCTCCGGAGAACGACCAGCATAAGGACGCCCAACCAGGAGGGGAGAAGCAGGCTGATTCAGGCCAGCTTCCGGACTATTTCCTGTGACGGAGGAACAGTCGATGGGTGGACCCAATGCTGTATGCTGGCACGGCGTAAGGACCTCTATAATGGCCACCTATCACATACATGCCAAACCTGTTGTCGGCTTCATAGCGATTTATGGGCGCACTCCAGGGCCTGAAGGTGGACACGATGGTGCCTAATGAATAAAGACGCCTTTTTGATTGACCGGGTCTATCAAGAATTGCGCGACGCCACCACTCCACCGTGGCTTCGACTGAACTAAGCGGTCCTTCAGCTCCCATATCTTGGCCCGGTCCATTCCACAAATCAGTACCCTCTAGGTGGCATGGTATCGGGGTGTCATAAGGCCAGAGACGCACTTGACAGGGTACTCGTTTTGACTCATCCGGTATAGAGGCCACGAGTGCCGGCTCGAGCGACACACAGGCTCGAACAATCAACTGGTTCAAACTGGCCCTACTCTTTACCAGTCCTTGGCAATGTCAAAAGACCACTCAAATTGCAAATGGACCTTCTTATCGTCATCGACGAAGCTGGACACGGCGTTGTAGTGGCCCCGCACAAGCATGCCCGATGGGGCTTCCTCCTCGTGGACTGCATCGTGGTCAGTTAGTAGCGCCATGCGGAGGGAACGAAGGCAAGGTGGAGGTGGAGGGCCTTACAGCGCTTGGTGTAAATGGGTTGTTTGTCCGTATTAGGAGCATAGCTTCCCTGTGCTTGGTTAGCCTTCACGGTTTCGCTGCCGAGATAAATGGAACGTGGAAGGACACTCACAATCATCTCACTGTCCTTGCTAACCCTGATTCCCTTCCGCTTTACCACCTGGACGTATGACAAACCACTAAGAATTTCATGCTGGACCTTGAAAGATGCAACCATGGTGAACTTTGCTCCTTCCTTGATCTTGAAAGGTTTGTCTTTCAGAGTGGTCTCACTGCCGGGAGTCGACAGATCTATGGTCACCGGGGGCCGGCCAGGAGACTCCATGGTGAGGGACTGGATAATGCAGACACGGGGATCGCTAGGATCAGACAAGTCCCTCCCTCCACCCAGACCTAGAGACTCTTTGTAGCGCTGAAGAGACTCATCGCCAGCATCTGTAAACACGTATCTTTAGTACCTTGTTAAACAAGTCGGTATCACACCGCTTCCAACCATTCCCGCAATAGAGGCTCGATTGTCAAATGCCATGACACGGCTCATGCGATTGTGCGCATAGGTATACCAATAGAAATAACCTGACATCCGGACGACAGTGGAATGAAGTGTGGAGTGAACAACTAGACTCACCCATCTGTTGGTACTCGGCCAAGCTCTGTTTGGGCTGAGCCAGCTTATAGCCGGTGGTCTCCTCCGGCAGTACTTCGTCTTGGTCGGCCATTTTGAGAGAAGGGCACGGCTGTCTGTTCTAGAGGACAACTTGCAATTGATCTCGTGAATGCCAGTGGTTGTGTAGAAAGGAAAGGGCAGTTGTAGCGTTTATTCAACCAAAAATAATTCTAAAGGGGCAGAAGTTAGGTTGGATGTTTTGTAGCTCCAGCCGAGCGGCAATGAGGGGCAATTGCGTAGCGGTCTGAGGTCAGACCCCTGAAGTTTCCAGAGGTTCGTGGTGGGGTTCTGTGTTACAAGGTGCCCCTAAGCCAGTGCCACAGCAACTGGTCGAAGTACGTTTGATCTGGGTCTTAGTGATGGGAAACTGACTTGACCATGGGCCATCCTCAACTCTGATATGAATCCCAGCGCATACGGGAGGCCCTGAGGAGTGTCCAGCTGGGTCATCACTACTTCATATTGGGAGCGAGATCTGATCAACCACAGCGTTTACTCCTCTTGTAGTCGCCTAAAACTGGGAATTGGTAGTGTGCTCATGGGAATGACCTGAGAAGTACGGAAGGTTGGGTGGTCCGGTCACAACCTGTCCATGCAGCATCCTGGGGCAACTGGATCAAAGAACTACCTAGCGCTCATCGCGCATCTCCAAAGAACATGATAACCTAAAGCAAGCTGAACGCGTACGGCCATGTTGGCCAAGCTCTGCTCGTAACGAGAGGTAGGGAATAGAAAAGTGCTTGGTCTTGCTTAGAGTGTCCCATGTACCGGCAGCAGAAGCCCGGATGTAGGTTGAAGCTCCTGTAACTCCATCGAGAACCGCCCCGAGGACATCGCCCCTAATAAACTTCCGATCACTTCGGTTCTAGCGCGCTTTCTTGTTGACAACCCGACCCTATCTCCAAGCTAGACAACCGCTAGACCACTCTGGGCGGAGCGACCTCGTTAGCTACTTATACGGAAGCAATTTAAAGGTGATGGCCCCTGCGTCATGACTTCCGCTTCCAGTTCTTCATGGAGTACGCACGGGCCAAGGTATCTGATGACCTCAGGCTAGTAGGTCCTTCCCCCAATCTCATTTATCAATCTGTTCAACAATCCCCAACCCGGACAGCTTTGCGCCTTGGGGGACAGGTCGATTCCCATTCCTGGCCCGTCTGTCGTCGCAGTGCCGGACACTTCTCCTGTCAACAACGTTTTCATTAGCTATAACGCTTTCATCTATCAGCCACGCACCAACCTCAAACGTGCAGGTTGACCTTTCAGTTTCCAAATTAAGAAGCCACAACCCTTTGAAGCTTGTTCGCAGAACACGAAAGCGCCCAAGCTATTCCGCGCGCGCCAGACTCTTGTCTTAATCACGTCAACACCATCGGCGGCGTCACAGCTACCGAGCGGCGCAACCTGGTCGCGCATCGACCCGTTTGAATAAACCTCACTTTTTCAAATTTTTGCTCCCATCGTGGACTTGCTACGAAGCAATGGCTCCCGAGACACTTGCCTCGACGCGGCAATTGCCGACGCGACACAACCCGCTAATGACGGAGGATGTGCCTGCCTGTAAGCTCTCTCTCATGCGTTTCTCTACGTGCCAATGCGCAACAATTCGGTTTTCTAACGTAAACTCCCTTGATAGACACCGACCTTGTTAGCCGGCGGCGCCTGGGCCAGACGGAGCTGACGAAGCCTTTGGTAAAATCACCCTCGTCCAAGTCCGACGCGAAATCCGACGCCGCGACCGATGGCGAGAAGGTGTTTTTCGACTATGCTCATCTCAGAGCGCCCCTTCCTAAGGGTATCGTCTCGGGCATTTTCAAGTCGTCCCCAAGTAGCTATTTCCTGATGCGCCGTAGTCAGGATGGTTACGTCTCGGCAACTGGCATGTTCAAAGCCACGTTTCCGTACGCAACGGCAGAGGAGGAGGAGTTGGAGCGTCACTACATCAAGTCGCTGCCGACTACCAGTGATCAGGAGACTGCGGGTAACCTCTGGATTCCGCCTGAGCAAGCTTTGACTCTGGCGGTGGAGTATCATATCCTGCCCTGGATTCAGGCTTTACTTGATCCTACCGAGATTCCGGTCTCAAGTGCAGGTGACGCCAGTCCGCCCAAGAGAATTACTGCACCACCTGTTTTCTTCTCCGGCCAGCCCAGTTTGGCTCCTCCCACTCCCAGTTCTATGCGCACCACGCGCTCTCGTCGCTCTGCGAGCCCAACAAAGTCTGTGGGCACTAGGCGCAGCACCGCCAGTCCGCGTAAACGAAGCGCTCGCATTACCGCCTCGCAGACTACTGCGTCCAAGTCCAGTGCAGAGCCTGTATCCAATGGCCTTTCCTCAGCCTCTCCAACGTTGGTGAATGGGGAGATGCCAATTCTGGCCCCACCAGCTGGGTTGAATGGTGCCAACGTTGTTACTGAGGCTGAAGCCGATGATGTCAAGGTCGAGACGATTGAGAAGGAGCCTGAGGTTGTTCTTGCCCCTGTCGAGGAGGAGCCGACCCTCAAGGTCCACGTCGATCAAGATACCAAGGTTGACGAAGAGACGGGCGAGGAGGTGACGCACACCACTGTGGAGCTGGAGTTACCTTTGGCTGGTACGCCTCCTTCAGCAGAAGAAGCCGCTCGCATGGTAGCTGAAGCAAAGGAGATGGTGAGGGCAGCCGCGGAGGGCCTTGCGGCCACGCCTGCTACGAAGACAGCTCCAGGAAGCCACAAAAGCAAGCGGAAGGCTGATGACATTGAAACTGGAGACGATACCGATCCGGCTGATCCTGCCGTTACCACGCTCGTCCATCAACCGAAGGCGAAGAAGGTCAAAACGGAAGTTGATGTAAAGAAGGAGCGGATCAAGAGACGGACGCTCTTTGGTATCAGTGCAACTATTGCAGTTGGGTAAGTCTATCCCTTCATTTGCCCTTTGTCATGACTCTGCCCAACATCAGATCAAACATTCTAACAGGAGTTAGTGCCATCATTCCCTACATGCTTGGAGCGCTTTAAGATTTGGATCTCTTTCGAGCGGGTCCGGGGGCGAACGTAAGCCAGGATTGCATCATGTCGAGTGTCGGATTTCGTACGGCTATTTTCTTTCTGGGAGCTGAGTCCCCACACGAGTGTAAAGGAGTATGCACCGTCTCATGGCTTCAAGATTTTGATCTTTGCAGGGACCTATCTCTAAGTTATAGTGCTATGTTGAAGTAAAGCTTGGAGTGGCGAGTCGTTACACTGAAGCTGCGCCTGGCAGACATTGACGGTTGGGATAGGAGTTGGCGGTGGTTCTCTTAAGGTCGTGCGTTTGTGCAGGTAACTTGACCTAATATTTATGAAGTTTTAATCCATTGACACCGTGATCTTGATCGAATCAAGTCTACCCAGATGATATACACTGTCTTGATAAGCATACTAAATCCCTGCTTGGTCCCCCAAGACTGTTCACTGGCGCATGTTCTCGTCGGGCC
This sequence comes from Coniochaeta pulveracea, assembly GCA_003635345.1. Lineage (NCBI taxonomy): Eukaryota > Fungi > Ascomycota > Sordariomycetes > Coniochaetales > Coniochaetaceae > Coniochaeta > Coniochaeta pulveracea. The sequence goes on along the minus strand of QVQW01000010.1, from coordinate 199,663 downwards.
GTGGATCTGCCGTGTAGTTATCTACGGTCCGTAACGGCAAGTGGGGGGCCTTCCAGCGCACATAAAATGAAATTTCTGCAATCTCGATTTCTCTCTCCTTCCTCGTAGCACAACAAGTATTTCATGAAGCTCTCGCATCTTGCTTGTCGTGATCCAAACCCTGCATGAGATCTGAAGGGATTATCATGGCAGTTTCGCTTCAGCTCTCGGGCCTGTCATCTCTGGCCCCGCCCTGATGACAAGAAGCGCGATTGGCAAGTGCCACATGATGGTTAATACCGGCAATGGCCGGCTTTTCGGGTAGCTCTCAACCCGCTGTCGTCCCTTGACCCCCTCACGAGGCCACAATGTTGTGCTCTTCGAACATCCAACTTGACTGGCAACGTCTACTCTGGCAAAGATGATGAAGGGCACAATCAGGATAACGCGATTGGGTTCGAAGCTTGCGGCTCGCCGCGGCTTCTCGACCACGTCCCGGCAGCTCGACAACTATGCCTTTATCGGCCTCGGTCAAATGGTATGTCCTCCTTAGCCCTTGTTGCTAGACTTTCCTGGAAATGTTTGGGTGCTGACATTCTTTCCTATGCAGGGTTTTCAGATGGCGAGGAACCTCCAGTCAAAGCTGTCCCCGAATGATCGTGTGCGCTTGTTCGACATCAACACAGCCGCCGCAGAGCAGCTAGCCCACGAGATGAAAACCTCCCAAGCGGGAGGTGCTGCTGTTGAGTTGGCCAAAAGCGCAGCTGATGCAGCAAAAGAATCGGTATGTCAAGCGCCTTGTTCACGTCTTGCTGTGGCCAGTTTCATATGATGAATTGTTTCAACATTTATGATCTAAGTTGGGGCCGGCCTTAGACAGCCGGCTCTTCTGTGATTCACATTATACAAAGCCAATCCTCTGAAGAAACGTTCTCAATAGCCACAGCTTTACGAAGCCAGTCCAGAGAAGAGCTCGAGCTAACCAGCGTTTGAGTAGGATGTCACTATTACATGTCTCCCCGAACCCCAACATGTCAGATCCGCCTACACCGAGCTGCTTTCCCCGGGCTTACCTGCACGGCCCCGACCGAGTCTCTTCATAGACTGTTCCACGATCGATCCCTCGTCCTCTCGCGAAGTCGCGGCGCTTGTAGAGCAGGCTGGGGGTGTCTTTGTCGACGCGCCCATGTCTGGAGGTGTTGTTGGAGCCACAGCCGGAACGCTTACGTTTATGCTGGGGGCACCGGACTCGTTGGTCTCGCGCGTAGAACCCATACTGTTACGCATGGGGCGACGTGTCTTGCATTGTGGCGCCCAAGGTGCCGGCCTCAGCGCCAAGTTGGCAAACAATTACCTGCTTGCCATCAATAACATAGCGACAGCTGAAGCAATGAACCTGGGCGTGAAATGGGGACTCGACCCCAAGGTACTCGCTGGGGTGATCAACGTGAGCACGGGCAAGTGCTGGCCCAGCGAAGTCAACAATCCCGTTCCTGGTGTAGTGGAAACCGCACCGGCGAGCCGTGATTACAAGGGAGGCTTCGGCATTGGCTTGATGAAGAAGGATCTCAAGCTCGCTATGATAGCCGCTCAGGAAGCCGGTGCTCGACTGGAGTTGGCGCCAAAGGCCAAAGATGTTTACGAAGACGCCGAAGAGGAGGAGCAGTGTAGAGGTAGAGATTTCAGCGTCGTGTATCGATACCTGGGAGGTCAGGAATAGATAAAATTGTACGACAATTACTGGTTTTCCTCAAGGTCATTCCCCAGGCTATATGCTTCTGAAGAGGTTTTCGGGATATCTGTCGTCATACCGGTGTCATGGTCTTGTTAGCCTCAAGTCACCGGTTGACTGGACGTAAAATGACTATTACTTGCAAGCTGAGGGTATGACGGCCAGCACCCCTGAGTCGTCAAAAGGTCAAGATTGATGGTCTGAATAGGGGCCTTTGGTTCAAGTGGCTCCAGGCTATGTATGCTCTGTTATGCCAAGGGTGTCTGGGTCGGTTACTCACAACCCCAGCTGTAAGACCAGTATGTATCCACCCTACTGTGGTCGCTATTGTTTTCGAACAACGGGTCGTTTTAAACATCGCTCTGAGGCGTGTTTGCGGAGCGCCAGGAGTCTGGGGGATTACAAGGGAGCCATTGCCTGCCTGTGAGCCAACCCTTGAAATCTTACATGATGAGACTAGACACACATAGTAGCAACCAAAGGGTGGCATTTGCATAGTACTGATTTCTCGGCAGGATTTCGCGCGAGCGCAACCAGGAAGCAGTGCGTAGTGCGTGTAAAAATGCAGATGAGGCTGTGCAAAGTTCATAAAATAGTCGACCCTCCTGGTAGCAATCTCCAACCCTTGGTGTGGTGGACTTCCCTCCCACGGCTACAAGACATCCGGAGCTAACAATCGGCTCGCTTAGCCGAAAACGTCCTGTAATTGGATGAACAATGCGTTAAGTGAAGGGTTAGGGTCATCTTCCATGCATCTCGGTGACATCGCTACTTCTTGGCACACCCCTTGACCGCGAATGGACTGCCATTCTCGGTCTTGGAGCATCATCATTGTTGGCCGGCCGGCGCTAGAAAGGATTGTAGGATCGGGGGAGGATGAATCCCGTCGCCGCTCCTACCAACATGGTTGGCATCCGTCCTCCCGAGTGGGAGGTGTGTCCAACTTGATTATCTGTTCGTCCTCTCTTTTTCTGTGTTTGGGCTTTTTTTTTTGGACTCCGTTCCAGTCGACGCTCGTGTGGCTCTTTCAGTGATGGCGTACATAGACGCAACCGTGGCCCGTCCGCGCCTTTACGAAGATTGCACCGAAGTCAGCCCTCAATGTCCGGTCAAGGCCACGACTCTGGGATATTATCCCAACAAAGGGGTCAACGTTTTTATCGCCATATGCTTCATAGCAGTGGCGCTGGCAACCCTCACGGTTGGCATTCGCAAGAGGACATGGACATTCATGGTGTTCGTCACGGCGGGATGTATTCTTGAGTTTGCAGGTTCGTCATGGTTCATGCTCCTAATTTGTCACACCTGGCGCGCATCGTGCGGGTTCAGGGACGGAGGACAGTCCAAGCTGACAAGATCGTGCGCTCCTCCTCTAGGTTACGTGACAAGGGTGCTTCTTCACGACAATCCGTGGGACAGCGGAGCTTTCAGGACACAAATCGTCGCCATCATCCTAGGCCCGACGCTCATCTGCGTCTCCATCTACGTCACCCTCAAACACGTCTGCTTGGCGCTCAACCCTACCCTTTCGCGAGTCGCGCCGACCAAGTACCCCTACATCTTCATCCCCGCCGATGTCTCGTGCCTGCTTGTTCAGGCCATTGGTGGCTCCATCGCCGCCAGTGCAGGCTCCGACAAGCCCGATTTGCTGAAGACCGGCAACCGTACCATCATTGCGGGAATCTGTCTGCAGGTGGTGGTCCTTGCCTTCTTTGGGCTCGCCGCGGCGGATTACTGGTTGAGGGTGAAGCGGTGGATCAGGACACCCGAGGCCGCTCCAGGTGCGGTTGCCTTGTATCGCGACAGGAAGTTCCGTATGTTCGTCTATGCCGTCACGGTAGCCTTTACACTGATCTTTATCCGATGCATATACCGGTAAGTAATCCTTCCTCATACATACCACCGAACGTCGCAGAAGCGGCACCCTGGAGTGTTTGGATGCTGATATCTGCTTGTCGTTTAGTATTGCGGAGATGGCGGGCGGATGGGGCAACCATATCATGCAGGATGAGCCTTCGTTTGTGGTCTTGGAGAGCTTGTAAGTTGGCTCCTCATCCGCACTTGTACTTCGTTGGGGTCGTGCTAACCAGTAAATGATAGTATGGTTGCCATTGCATGTATACTCCTCGCCGCATTCCCTCCTGGATATTTCTTCCCTCAGATGGTGTCAAACCGAAGGGAGCGACGCCGAAGCGCGAAGAGCCCCTCGGCCGGGAATGAGAGTCCACAAGATGTTGAGCTGGTTGTAGAACCAAAGTACGCCGGAGACGGTCGTCAATAGTACTGCGGGATGAGTTCTAGTAGTTTCTTGCTCGCTTTCTTTTGCGGCGTATAGAAGCACCAAGCATTGCCACGTTACACAGTGTTGGAGTCAGGCGGAAATGTTCTGCATTTGATGCTAGCCCTATAGTAGATGTTCCTTTTGTCTAGATGTAGATACCTTTTGGGATTTTATCAGGCTCGGCTACCCTTGTGCTTCAGCCCGTCCCCTTGCCCCCTTCCTCTTTCTACTCCGCCGAGCTGCCAAGTCACCCGATAAACAGGTCCTGTGTGGCGACACTGAAGCTGGACGGCCCGACGTATTTCTGCACGGCGTTGTTGTTCTCTGTAATCCACTGAATCTCGTAGTCAGGGATCCAGGCAGAACCGGCCAGCTGGCCATGGCCAGTGTACCGCCAGGCCAAACTGAAGTTGTATCCGCCTGATGCCTTGGCGAAGGACCAAGTGACAGAAGGCTCGGCCTCGCAGGGAGTCGTGTTGATGGTCTGGATGCTCATGTCGGTCGTGCCAGTTCTTTGCCAAGCATAACACCATGAATGGCCTTCTCCTGGCCGTAGCGTGATGTTGTGTTCGACCCTTTCATCACTGTTAGTCTGGGTTCAGTTCAACAGGATGCAGCTCGCTCACCAAAATAAGTAGCCTGATGCCGTCTTATAAGGGTATCCGGAGGCAGCAAACCCGTCGATTTGAAACGGTGTCGGTGCCCGGTCGATGAGTGGACTGGCAGTAATAGGATGGATGAAGAGGCCAAGGCTCATAACAAGCCCACGGATCCACGTCGATGCCATTTTGTCACTGTTTGAGGGCTGCGTTCCTTGTAGGTATGGAGAACAGAAAGCGTAGATCGTTTGGCGGTCGATTTGGTTAAATGTTGGGCTGAACCTACGGTATGCTTCGGGTGTGCCTTCCATGGCCCTTTATACCAGCTCAGGGCGTACTTACCTTATTTCATGTCAGCCGCTCGTCCCTGCCTATTTCATACTATGTTCCACACAGTCGGCTACGAGCATTCAGCGCTTGCCGGCGAAAAATTTGAGTTGTATCTGAGTTAGCCTTGGCGGTTGACCATATGAGTTACACGGTAACGGTCGTCTCTAGGTTACGTGTCTCGGTGACTCGTACAGACTGGTTCAAACAGAGTCGAGGAAAAGCTCCGAGAACAACTCGAGACTTGCCACACACCGGAGAAGCTAGCCGCCTGTGTTTCTTCTCTCCAGCAGTGTACGAGACAAACTTGGTGTCTCGGGACATACAACCGTGGCCTCATGACCGGAAGAGCATCATGAACCCGCGACAAGTATGCTAATCTTGTGTTCATAGGCTCACGCGGCATACGGCATTTGTGCCTCGGGCAGCAGCTCCAGTCGTGCTAAGGGTCAATAGGCGGAATAGCGCCGCAACTGCTTTCTACACCTGATCTGCTTGAGTGAGTGGCAAGGAGTGATAGCCTGGCCACTTTCAAAGCTTCTAGGAAACGACCTCGGTGCTAGTCACTGCCGGGCGAGCACTGGCTTCCAGTTCACATCGAACAACGGCTAACAGTCTGTAAGGCGGTCAGGAACTCGACGATGTCCCATTGCAAACTTGGTCGAAGTTGGCAGAAGTATGACTGTACGACGACATGGAGGACCAAGTGTGGCCTCTTTGTTTCCGTCAAGTGACAGTCGCACTCGCACAGCATCTGTCATGTCTGTCGTGCCTCTCTTCTTGTGATGCTATGTCTGTGACGCCCCTTAGGATTACGCGGAAAGGCGAGTTATCAAGTGTATGACATGTGAGTGGGAGTGCGGTTGCTCATGTCAAATATCCCCAAGAGGAATAGTTGGGCAGGCTTTTCAGCTAGGAGGCAGTATGAAATGTCACAGGTATGATGACAGTACAGACTAAGTCAAGTTTGTCAGCCCGGGATGGCACCCTTAACCCTTCACTGGGCTATAACCGCAACTGTCGAACAAACCACCTCTAATCAAGGTCATCCAGTCTCGTGAACCTTGGACACAGTTCATTGGTTGTCTTCCGTGTCTTGTAACGTCTCCAAGAAGGCGCCTCCCCTTGCACCCGTCCTGCTCGGCAGCCTGTATGTCACCTGGCCTGACATGACTGTTCCTCATAGTCATACAATACCCGCCTTGAAACCGAAAGTCTGCTCGAGTCTCATATACATTGCAATTGTCAGCATCATCAACCCTGTGTACGACGACCAGCAACAAAGCACAGGGCTGTAGGGCAGGACTGCCGAGAGTCGTTATACATGGCACTTGGTTGACGGAAATGCAGTTTTTCGAGTCCTATCAGGCGAAGCCTAGGTGGTAGTACAGGGTCTTTGATGTTGCCAAAGGCTGGACTGTGGTCCAGGAGACAGTTTATGTGGACAAAAGGCTGGGCGAGGCCTGCTCTGGTTTCCTCCTCCCCTGCGCATTCTCCTTGCCCTATATTTGAAGCAATGCCGCATGATCGCAACAACGAACGGCGGAAACAAGGCTATAACCCAATGGGAAAGTATTGTGAGACGAGTATATGATAAGTCCCACGTGGGCATATCTCGCCAGCTTGGACATCGACATTCAGTTGAAGACACTGTTGTGTGCACATCGTCCACCCAATAAACACCTATGGCGAGAACGAAGTGACTCCGGCCAGGGACGGAATGGATATGACCCCCATGCTGTCAGCAGCAAACACGTCGAATATGGGGCTAATACCTCGGAAGCCATTGGGCCCTGTTCAGACTAGTGTATGGTATCGACTGCGAAGAAGCTTCGAGTAGCCATGGATGCATGGCATTCTCTTCCAGGGCTTTTCAAACCTACAATACAGCTCTTACCAGGCCAGCCAAGTTTACTAGGACGGCACTTACTTCGTCGTCCCACCTTGATAGCATACTACACACGAGGGCGCACCCATCTTGGACGGATTGGGTCTTTACACGTTGAAGGCTTGAAGCTGGGCTTCTATTGTCATGTGTTTCCAGAAGTAGAATCATTTTTCCGTAGTAAGCAGGCCAGACCTACAGAAGCATCTCACGGATACTTGACTCCCATGGTCGGTGATCGGTAAGGTAGTACGTGGGTAGGCTGAACGTCACTCATTTTGTCAGTAATGTTTAAGCTGGAGTAGAATATGTCGTGATGACTTGTGTGAACCGTGGTTACCAAGCATAAGCCGCCATGTCTCCCCCGCAGATTGACAGTGCCAAGTGCAGAGCTTAATTTCTGCAGCAACTTGGCCAATGCCGATCTGACCCTGGCAATATGTCACACTGGACGGAGCAGCTTCCCGTATCGAGATTGCACCGCTCGATGGAATCGCGCGGGCGTTGCAGGCCCGGAGGAAGCGCACCACGGATTCGAGTAGTACTAGCTGCAGGAGCACCCATGCTTGTATCTACTCTTGGTATATCAACATTCGGAGATTTTAGAGGGATAGGACTTGTAGGGCTTGGACTCCCTTCCCCTGAACACACAGACGACACGGTCATGGGAGTAATGGAACCTTGTCAGGTACGAGAAAGGCTTCTAGAAGGTCTGGGCGGCGCTCGCTTTCCACGACGCTAATTCGGAGCGTCTATACCGTACTTTTGCATAGCATAACTGATCCGAGGCGGGGGGCCAATGCGTTGTAGAAACCCAGTGATATCAGCCTCCGCCATGCAGAAAGGCTTCGCACATAAGGAAGAGAGAGACCTGGTTCACACCGAGTTTGCTGATCTGAGTGATGATCTTCTCTCAAGACATCCATCACGAGTTCAAGCAGTAATTCACAAAACATAAGCTGCACTTCCTCGGGAAGAGGCTGAGGTTGAGGAACCATGGTCACGTTGGTGCTAAGCGGTCCTCCAGAAATTGACTTGAATGTTGACACCAGTCAAAAATTGTAGGTGCCCGTAGCAGCTTTCCATTGGCATTTACTGAAGCATCTCTGACACTGGGCCGTGGTGTTGGTCGTGACACCCAGGTTTCTTCAAGGGCCTAACGTCCGCCTATATAACGCCAGCATGACAGGTGCACATCTACCGGCAACAGCTTCCCATTTCCCGTCACAACCACTGCAACTCCGTAGGTGATGGAAGCTTAGGATGTGCCAGCCGCGTCCAGCCATCATGTGATGGTATCGTTCTCGGCCCTTGCATGGCCGCCACGGCCCTGCATGTGTCCCGTTTGGTGTGTTATGCTAGGTCTACGCCCACCGTCGTACCTGCTGGCTGTTGGCAGAAGTACTGCGTGATCATATCCTGTAGGGTCGGCGGTCCAGGGTATGTGTTTCAGGACACTCGGACATTTTCTCAACCTGGGTTCACATATGCCGGTACCTGCTTCACCTTGCTACGTACTACATCTTGATTGATCAGAGCAAAGTTTAGCTCGAGACTGGCCACACAGCGAGCAGCTACTGCACCAGAAGAGCGAACCGCTGCGTCTGAGACCGAGCCAGGTCAGGCACGTCTGCTCATCTGCCAGGCAAGTGTGATGCTGAAAACTGCCCTCCAGTCATGGTTGAATGATTGACGAACCAGGCGTCAGCCTTGAGCACTTCTTGTTAGCGACGCAGCAACAAAGGGCCTTCGTCAAACGTGTCGTCCTCCTCCTTGGTGGCGCGCAAGTGGGATGACGGTCCCAACTCCGAAGCCCACCTACTTGGAAGGGTCCAGCGTTGAAGAGTCAACATAAATGAACGTGAGGAAAGGGAGATGAAGTAAAAGCTTTGCCACGCAGGTGCTTGCAAGTGTGGACACAACATGATGCAGGATCCTTTTAATATAAGATGCATATCAAGGGCCTTGCTTTGTGTGCCAAGGTAGCAGGGTGTAACCAACTGTCAACCTTGTCTCTTGTAAAACGAGTATTCGCTCCTCGAGCCATATCTGGACGTGTAAGCATGTCAAGCTCTGTACGTACATCGAATTGTGCTTGATGGTGGTAAATGAAGAGGGGAAGCGCTGCTGTTCGTTGTAGCGCCCTCCGCTTCAGGATCGGCTGGTAGCAATGTTGAACAGCAGTGTTATCTGTAATGTCATATAGCAAATAACAGCTCGCACATGGGCACATATAAGTGCGTCGTATGATCAGGGACGAGACCAGTAAACCCTAAGGTGAAATAGCAAGGAGGTTGAGATGATTGACATGGATGCCATCACCGTGGGTTGGAAAGAGAAAACCTGCAAGAGCACGGCGCTCTATCTCACATTGTCGTAAGCAGGTAAGAGTCAACCGCACATCCACCACAGTACCCCAGATGGACCAACAGCATGCATCGAAAGGGAGAGGAGCCAAAGGTCGGAGCGTAAGGGAGCCAGTGCCGATGAAGTTCCATGGACGAGGTATGAGCGTAAGAGATGGTGCACTCGATGCTTTTTCGCACAGACACTCAATCAAGCCACCAGGATTCTAGCTTGCGAGACTGATGCGTGCCAAGAAGCTAGAAGTCTCATGTCGGTTGTTCGATGGCATATTCCAGCTGTCGATCGCATAACCTGCATAGCCCATTGCTTTAGACTCTTCCTTCCTAGATCAGGTGACGCCCTGTCGGCGTTTGATGCGGACATCTTCGTGAGGAGAACTGCCGGCTCTCAACGTCTCGAATACGGTTGTTGGTGGCTGTAAGCTAGGTTGGAACTAGTCTAGCCTCGTCTGGTGGTGTGTGTCTGTGTTAGACCAGCTGGTTGTAATCTGCTGCCGAGATCACGGCTGCAACAAGCCAGATCGGAACCTCAGCCGGGGCTGTGGATCAGCTAATGACCTCCTCTGAGTGTGATTCGTAACACACGGCAAAGAGTCGAACCAATCATACTGACTTGCTGTCAAGCGATGTGGGTTCTCGGTCCGGTGGCCGCTGATGGAAGTGGAAACACGGCGTCATTGCAGCTGCCAATTCGAGTCTAGTGTGATTTAATAGCTTAAGTGTGCTAGGAAACATGTCTCGAGTCACAAACAATGCCTTGTAACTTGTGTGTGACAAATACAGAATGTCGGAGCCTCTATTAACCCTGCGTTAAGACAATCCCTTTGCTGGATCATCCACAGCAGTAGTGCTGCGTTAGAAGAGCCCGATAGGATGCTTGGGGCGGGGGAAAGGAAGTGTGAAGGCTGCAGCCCGACCGTTCGAGTGATGGTGTTGACTGTCGTCATGAAGGCGCGGATCTGAACCAGTTTGAACAATGGGCGTGGCCAATACTGCAACAATCAACAATGAAATAATGGTTTATGACGCGCCGTCTCTCCTGGCCATTGATCAACAAGCGGAGGTGGTTGTCTAGCTGTAGAGAGAGTGTCAGTTTTCATCTTTATTTCTCCAAAGGAAAGGCCGATCCCAGTTGCCCGAGCACCTCTAATATGTTGACACTGCACTGCATGCTTTGTATGGGACGAAAAAGGATCATGTTCCCCAGTCATCTCAGGGACTCGAGGACTGAGCATAACGACGCCGCACATTGCACGATATGCCGTCTATCGTATTCGTAGAGCAGGTCTACTGCGAGTCAGGTACGCAATGAGCATCTGGGAAATGTTTTGACCGTGTCCCACCCACTTGGTTCGGCGAAGCAATAAGAGCCGAGAAGGCATCAACAGAGTTATCGGCCATAATTGAGGATACTCGTACGTTCGCATCGGAAAATCCAAGAAGGCAATCAGACGATCAAGGAGCCAGCTTACACAACAAGTGACTCTTTTTCTTATTGATATCTTTAGCCGTTCTAGAAGCCTTCCGTAAGGAGGACTCTTTTTGCATGTGCTACCCGACTCTAGCGTTCGGGTTCTCGGAGTGTCTGGAGCCGAGCAATCTCGTGGGACGAGTCTTTCTGCACCTCACATGACTGACCACGAAGGTACCTGAGATGAGCTTCTGCTTTTGCACTTACTGGAGCCTACTACCGCCAAGTGTTGATTCATGATGTTGATGTCTTGGACATACCTGTGTATTACGGAGCTGGAAACACCACAGGAGCAGACTTGTTTGTTGGCTTGATGCGGAATTGGTCATGTGGTGGTGCGGACCGAGAGGTATGGACAGGGATTGGCATTCGATCCCCAAGTTCTCCGTGTGATGAACACCTGAAAATGGCGGAGGGATGTGGAGGGCTGGAGGAGAATGTGGAGTTGAGTGGAGTAAAACAAAATCGAGCTTTGTTGGTCCCCTGACCGCTAGCACCATCCGCCAGCAACACGCAACACAGCACGCACGATCAAACAAGACCATTAGAGTGTAGGTACCTATTCAACTTGTCCTGGATTTCCTGGCGGCAAGGTGTCAGGTCAATACCAGCAAATACAAGCGCACCTTTATACACCCAACATTAAGGCAGTCGCAGCCGAACAACACCCCAATTCTCGTGGTCCATGTGGCCAAACTGCGGTCAGTTTAATGCGTACTTGGTACCTAAAGTGATGACGATGCGGCTTTTGGAGAGCCTCGGCGAGACTGGCGCAAAAGAGACTGGCGCCAAGCGTCGCTAAACAATGACCAGGATGGCACGAACCCGAGTTTGCTGACAGTAGCAGCCCGGCCATGGGTTCTGAATGTCTTTTTTCCCCAACTCCCGTATACGGTATCGTTCCGCCTCCACTTCCTCCGCCGCGCCGAAGAATTGGTGTTTGGCTTGTCCTGTTTTGGCATCTTCTTCGGCGAGCAACCAGGGCCCCGAGTTTGGTGACCACATGGCAGACGAGGAGCAGAGGTCCGTTGATCTGGACTAGTAGTACGCAGTATGATTCTAACTGTGAAGACTGAAGAATGAAAAAGGTGCCAATTAAAAGCCCGGGGGGCAAGATCAGTTTGTCCTAGTTTGCGAAGGGGGCCGGGGACCGGTTGCGGTGCGCGATGCTAGTGCGCCGTCTTGCAGTACCGGGGGCAGGATTCTTTTCTCCGCCTCAAGGTGGCACTCGCTCTCCCCACCACACACAATTGACACCTGTTGCTGGCTCTCCAATCCCAGTCATCAAAGTTGAGGCAAGCCTTCAAGAACCCTTGCCCAGAGACCGGTGCTTCTCAGAGACCCTTTGTGCCTGACGAGCCTCTTTCTCCCTTTTTACTTCCGTCATACATGCTAGATCTAGTACGGCGGCTCTACCAACAACACTTCTTCTCAACTTCAACAAATACTCTTCTGATTATCCGTTGCCCCTTATCCGTATCGACAGACGTATCTCTTTTATTGTACAGCCACCAAGAAACACGCGTGCCATTCGTCTGGACCTCGTGCTGCACGTCCTCCACTGCCTCCACCTCTTCCGTATAGTGGCAGACACTCATCTCTCACGCTACACGCTCCCGTCCCGCCGTGTATATTATCGGGCCAATATAAATGCGATCATAGTTTATATTGTGCTGGCCAGGGTTGGAAAGGTAATCGACCCAACCGCATAGGGCCTCGCCAACCAACCAAGGATCTGCTTCTCACCTTCGTCCTCCACGCTCGCGTGTTTTATGCACGCCAAGCTTGCATACAGAGGCAGCTAGACCGTGTAGTTGACGGTGCCAGGACATCTACCGACCCAGACAGTCTTCAGGGGAGTGATCCTTTGGTCCTTTGGGCAACTCAAGACTCGCTCCGGTCACTCTCAGCGCACTTTACGGCACATAGACGCCACACTGACCGACTGCACTGGATCGGACAAGGCCCTTGTTCCTGAGACCGGAAGGAGAGGGGACCGGTCAAGACAAGCAACGTCCTCGACGTCTTCGTTCCCCAAAGGAAGCAGCACGAGCTGGTAGCAGCCAGGCCTTGAACGTTGGTGAGGACGACACAAGTCACCACCCCTTCGCCCCGGTTCTTGGACAAGGGGGCACGGCCGGCTCCTTCAGACAACATCCCGTACGTTCATTTCCTTTGGTCTTTTCGACAACCTGCCTTACGTGCCGTACCGCCCACGTTTTCCCCCCCAGTTATTTGGCCGAGAAACACTATTGCTTCTCCTTGCCTACACACCCTTTCCCCAACGTTCCATTCACCCCATCTATTCCCTTTTGGAATCCTCCCCTGGGTCTTCTGGGGTATCTGGGTAGTATGGAGCAGGATCCCAGTCGTCCTTCCCCTTCCACCATGAGCTTGCACCCACCCCGTCACCCCGCCATGCAGTGCTGGTCCCTGGTACTGTTGTGCATATCATGACCGTGCCCTGGCGCTCCAGCGCAACAAAGTCATCCATCGCGGTGTCTTCCTCAAGACTTCTCAATATGCTTTCCCACTTATTGGCATAACCAGCCCATTATCGGTTGCTCATGTCCCTTCCACCTTCCGCGTATGTTGGTTACGGTCGTGGTCAATTTATTCAACCTCCTTCCGTTGGCGTGGCTGCTGACAACAAGGGTTCTCGTTCCGTATAGTCAACTTTTCTTATATCTCACCTACCGAGGGTTCAAGACATAGATATCCGGCACGCCGCCCACTGTCCGGCTTGGACTTGCTTAATCAAGAGCTTGTTACAGCTAGCTCTTCACCTAACTTGAGGACGCAGCAGAGGTCTCGGCCAACTACCCCCACTCGCTATAAGTAGTTGCTGTCTATTACCTTATGCATGGTTCAGTCTTAACCAGCTGTCATTCCTGACTCACGCCACCCTTTCTCCCCACGTTCACTAAACGAAAACAAAGTTATCACGATGCTCTCGAATCCACTCCACCGGTTCTCGCCCTACCATAACCTGCAGCAGTCGACAATACTGTCCAACGGGCATCCTGGTCACCTGCACCCATCCGGCCTGGATACTCTGGCACAAGGGTCTCATTATGCCCTGCAACAATTGCAGCAGCACGTAGGCGTCCACACTCCTCATCTAGCGAGGGCAGGACCCCAGAACAAGCACCGACAACACCCTTACGGTTCAAGCGGAAGGTCATCAGGCACATCCGGGCCTGTTCGGAGGAGAATCAGCAGGGCTTGTGACCAGTGCAACCAGCTCCGGACCAAGTGCGACGGACAGCACCCGTGTGCCCACTGTGTTGGTAAGTCAGCCGATAGACGACTTCCAGTTAAACATCAAGATAGAAACTAACATGCTGAAGAGTTCGGACTGAGTTGTGAATACATCAGGGAACGTAAGAAGCGCGGCAAGGCATCGCGGAAGGACCTAGCTCAACAAGCTGCCGCCCAAGCAGCCGCTTCAGGAAGCAGCGGCCCCAAGTCACCCAGTCAAAGCCACGATCAAGGTCAGTCCGGAAGCCGCAGCGACGGGGACTCCTCCAACAAGTCCTCATCCAATGAGCAAGATTCGACCCACGGCGACAACAAGCCGTTGAGCATGGACGATTTACAGGAGGATGGCCTGGAGAGGAGTCGGCGGACAGGGAGTATCGACAGCCTCGCAGAGCTTGGGGCTCATCCACAGTCGCACCTGGTACAAAATCACCCGCAACAACATCATGCACACCAAGCGCACCAAATACAACATCCACATCACCAACACCAAGGGACCATGGATCACAGAAGCCACCACCTGGACAGCCCAACAACATTAGAACTGAACGCAGCCTATGGCAATGTCGATGTACACCCGGCGTACGATCGGCAGGGCCTGAGCACGCACATGATGAACCACGGGGGAAACCCGCACTATCCGCCGAATCAAGGCCATATGTCCAGCTATCCCGATTTGCCGTATGCTCTGCAGACCCAGAGCCCTACAGGTTACGGCAATCCTGGGGGGCCTTTCCGCCTGGGAACCAGTCCGCTGGGCGCATATCCAATGCCTGGCGAGCCCCCATCGCCGGGTTGGATGAACATGCCGTCACCACCGGCAGGCCCAGGCGCAGGTCATTATGCACCACCGCATCTCGGGCCGAGTCACGGCTATGGCGGCGGCCACTCGCAGCTACGGTACCCGGTCTTGGAGCCTCTGCTTCCGCATCTGGGAAACTTGCTTCCGGTGTCTCTTGCATGTGATCTGATCGACCTCTATTTCGCGAGCTCGTCGTCAGCGCAGATGCATCCCATGTCGCCATACGTGCTGGGCTTCGTCTTTCGAAAACGTTCCTTCCTGCACCCTACCAAACCGAGACAGTGCCAGCCAGCCCTTCTAGCGAGCATTCTGTGGGTTGCTGCACAGACCAGCGAGGCACCCTTCCTCACCAGCGTGCCCTCGGCGCGCGGCAAGATCTGCCAAAGACTGCTCGAGCTTACCGTTAGCTTACTGAAGCCCCTCATCCACACGCCCTCAGGCGAAGTCTCGCCCGTGTCTAGTCCAATAGTGGACGGCGTTGCCCTGGGAGGCCTAGGTGTGGCTCTTCCCGGCAGCATCAGCATGGATGCTCTGACGGGCGAGTCTGGCGCCTTTGGTGCGGCGGGATGCCTTGATGATGTGATCACCTACATTCATCTGGCCACTGTGGTTTCGGCTAGCGAGTACAAGGGGGCGAGCTTGCGCTGGTGGAATGCGGCCTGGTCTTTGGCACGAGAGTTGAAGCTGGGCCGCGAGCTGCCCCAGAACGCCCCTTCGATGAATGCCCACCGGAGCAACAACCGCGAGCTGGACCCGGATCGAGATGTGGACGAGGAATTGGGTAATATCAGTGCGGGCGTCATAACCGAGGAAGAGCGGGAGGAGAGGAGGCGCATATGGTGGTTGGTGTACATTGTCGACCGGCACTTGGCCCTGTGCTACAATCGCCCGCTGTTCTTGTTGGACATTGAATGTGAAGGGCTTCTGCAACCCATGGATGACACTGCCTGGCAGAACGGAGACTACTCGTACCCCTACGCCACCGACCCGAATGTATTGGTGTCCGACCCTTCTGTCGCGCAACAAACCCTCCGTCATAAAGGCCCCAGCTTCGAGTGTACCGGTCACAGCATCTTCGGCTACTTCTTACCCCTGATGACGATACTGGGCGAGATTGTCGATCTCCACCACGCACGCAACCACCCGCGCTTTGGTGCTGCTTTCCGATCCTCCCGGGAGTGGGAGGAGCAGACGGCTGAGATTGTCCGACACCTGGAAGCTTACGAGCACAGTCTCAAGAAGTTCGAGCATCGCCACATGACCATGGTGAACAACGGCGCCAACAACGTGCACGAAGACAAGATCGACGCGCTGGCAGACGGAATGCCACGCGATATAGGGACGCCGTCGGGCCACTCGGTTCACAGCGTGCACACCAGTTCCAGCCGCATGACCGAAGGAGACATCCAGACCCGCATCGTCTTCGCTTACGGCACCCACGTCATGCACGTTCTTCACATCCTGTTGACGGGCAAGTGGGATCCCATCAACCTACTGGACGACAACGACCTCTGGATCAGCAGCCAGGGCTTCATCACCGCCACCGGCCATGCTGTCTCGGCCGCCGAGGCCATCAGCCACATTCTCGAGTATGACCCCGGGCTCGAGTTCATGCCCTTCTTCTTCGGCATCTACCTACTGCAAGGTTCATTCCTGCTGCTGCTCATCGCCGACAAATTGCAGAGCGAGGCCTCGCCAAGTGTCGTCAAGGCCTGCGAGACCATCATACGCGCCCATGAGGCGTGTGTCGTGACGCTCAACACCGAATACCAGGTATGTTGTGACCTCGTATCCTGTCACAGAGGAGAGTATACTAACAATCCATCCCCTTCCTAGCGTAACTTTAGCAGGGTCATGCGCAGCGCTCTGGCCCAGGTTCGCGGACGCGTGCCCGAGGATCTGGGCGAGCAACATCAGCGAAGGAGAGAACTCCTAGCTCTATACCGATGGACTGGTGACGGAACCGGCCTAGCGCTTTAAGCCTTTGCTTCGTGGTGCCCATTTGTCCTATATCGACAAAATTTCTGTCTCGTCTCACCTTTTGATTCTTGGTTTCTCCCTCTTACGGCGTACTGTCTGTTTCCCTTACACAGGATTGGGTCCTTCATGGGGTATGGTCGGTTTTTCAAAAGGTATACACACACAACGCAGGTGCTTTGGGGCCTGGAAACTTCTTTGGTTGGTTCTAGGGGGGTAAGGGGTCATAAAGGAAACGGGGATGATATCAAGCTGAGCGAGGATTAACACGCAAAATAAAAGCCAGCTGTCGGCGGTAATGAATGGGAATGAAGATTATGGCAAATGTTTGGCACGGACACGAAAGAGAGCAAAAGGACAAATGTATGGCCTGCTTAAACTGGATAGTCCAGGTATGAACGAGGTACAAGTCGGGGATAGCTGCCGCTAGGGCCTCGCGTCTTACCTCAGTTGAGGTTGGTATAGCCAGTGTGACTTGTCACATATTGAGGCAACTCGGTTCTGGACCGTCGACTGGTAGTATGTTCAAGGCTACTTCACAATAGCAAGACCGAAGGTGAAAACCAGCGGGCAGGTGTCAAGCGCCTGGACAGGGAATCAGCGGAATATCCGTCAACGGAACCTGGTCATACGCTTACCCTGGTTGGAAACGTGGCTCATGTTGTATCTGCCTTGCTTATGGACTGGAGTTTTGAGCGGGATTCCGGAATTGTGTATACCTGCCAAAAGAAGAGGCCATTGGAATAACACGGAGGATATTCTAGCAATGGAGATCTAGCAAGGCGTCTTGGTTGTTCGTTCTCAAAAATATGATATCATCTGGCGGATCTGCTACCGTTTGCTTGCTCCTTGTCACCATTGGGATTGCTCTGTGCGATACGTGAAAAGCGTAGGGAAGTTTGCCCCATCGAGCGAGATATAGGATGCTACAGTAATGGGGAGTATATTGATCTAGTCTTATGTTCTAAGGGCTCACTGTCTCCAATGCCGCCGTTTCTCTAGACGTTTATCCAGTTGGACATTCCCATCTGTCGCTGGTGACATAGTCCATTTGAGTGCAGCTCGCACAATGTCGGGGCCACTTCGAGAGCTTCCTGAGTCGACAGAAGTCATTAGGCGCCAAGATGGACCTTTGTGGCACTAACCAAACAGAAAGTCTAGCACCCTATGGTACGCATTGCTAGTAATCAGTCAGTATGGGATCGTGCTTGTTTGACGTTTTGAATGACAAGAGCACGTACCTTGGCGCCATGGCCACGTAATTGGTGTGATAGTCCTCAATCTCTTTGAGCCCCTGCATGAGGTCGACTTCCTCAGACTTCCAGATCCGGGAGCGTTTCAACACCTTCCAGCCAACATACAAAAGCGGGCAGACACCAATCATGGTATACGAGAACAAGAACGTGGGAACATCCCAGTTGCCGGGCAGGAAAACGGTATAGCCTCCCACAAAGGCCATCACGAGGCATCCGGTCAGGCTATACCAGGCGGCGAACGGCTGCCAGGGAGCCTTGTACGGCAGGGTATCCCGATCCACCCCCTGAGCCTGCAGGGCCGCGTACCAGCAGAGGTAGGTCACGCTCACGACACTGTAGTTGATGAGCTGGCTGGCCGTGACGAGGTTGATGAACCACTGCAACACGACGGCGGCGTTGTTCGACACCTGCAGGAAGCTGAGCAGGGCGATGAGCAGCACAACCACCACACAGTATACGGGCACGCCCTGCCGGGTGCACTTCGTCAGGAACCGCGGGGCCTTGCCGTCCAGAGCAAGCCCGAAGAGACTGCGGCTGGCGCAATAGACATAACTGTTGCCCGCGCTGAAAGCGGCCGTCAACACCATGGCGTTGACAATGTCTGGCAGGACACGGATCTGGAGACGGTTCATGGCCACCACGTAGGGACTGGCGGCGGCACCCGGCGCGCCCGAGGCATATGCCGCCTTTAGCTCCTCGTCATGGTACGGAACCAGGATACCGACCGCGAGAGACCCGAGGACGAAGAAGCCGGTGAGCCGGTAGAAGACGGCGTTGAAAGCCCGCGGCATGACGCTGCGAGGGTTCTCCGTCTCCCCCGCGGCCATGGCCACATAATCCGGCCCGGCGATGGTGAAGGCGGCCTGGATAAGGCACTGCAAGAAACCGAGCCAGCGACCGAGCGTGCCCTCATAGTACAGCTCAGCGAAGGCCCCCGGCTCCCGCCAATACCGAAAGCCGAACCGGTCATGCTGCGGGTTTCCACCCACCATGACCACGAAGGTGAACAGGATCAGACCGACGATGAGGAGGAACTTCCCCATGGCGGCCCAGAACTCGGTCTCCCCGTACCACTCTATGGCGAGGAGGTTGATGAGGCCGTAGAGCACGATGATGATGGCGATGATGGCGCCCGTGGGCACGGCGTCGCTCCAGTAATGTATGATGACGTTGCACGCCGTGATCTCAAAGGGCACCAGGGAGGCCTCCAGGACGAAGAAGTTCCACCCCGCCGCGAAGCCGAAGGCCGGATCAACATAGCGGCCGGCGAAGCGGATGAAGGGCGACGAGATGGGCAGGTAGGTCACCATCTCGGCGAGGGATACCGTGACGGCGAGGATGAAGGTACACCTAGAAAGGATTCGTCAGTAAGACGAGGGCAAAGGCAAGGTTATGCCAGTACTGCTTGCCTCCTCTCCGCCATCATGTGGCAAGCGGGAGGAGACAACAACAGAGGGGGAGCTCACTGACCAGATGGTAAAGGCAATGAACAGACTGCCCGGCCCGCCATTGAGGACGCCCCTGCCGATGGAAACGTACAAGGCAGTGCCGATTGTGCCTCCGATACCTTTAAGCTTGTGTGAGCGTGATGTCTGGACAAGATTTGCCATCTAAAAAGCCGTTACTTTGAACTTACCAATCAACTGGATGTGCCTGGACTTCAGCCTCCGGTGCGTGTGGTCACCCTCGTCGATGGACACCGTCTCGACCGGCACGGCCTCGGCCAGCTTCTCGGCATCCTTTTCCTCCTTGACCCGCGGCTGCCCTGCCACTGGGTGGGGATGAGGCTGTCCGCCGGCAAGGTCTACGCCCGTGGATGCCATGTTAGCGGGGCGTCTAGGATCAAGAGGTAGTAGCCTGGTTGGAAAGTATATATGTATGGTTATGTTTGGTTATGTTGTTCACCCGAGGGGGGGGATTGTGCCCTAGGGGACTAATAGATTTGTTTGAGGAGGAGAGAAAAGAACTCGACAACGAAGACCATTGGTGTAGGTTTTCAGACACAACACGGCTCGAGAAGTTTTGTTGTCAACAGTATCTGGAGACCTTGGCCAGCGGCGGCGTTGAATTGGTGTCTGCGTTAGGCGGTATATGCCTCTTTATTGGTGAGAAGTTTTGGAGGACCTAGATATAGGCGAGAAGACAACGTTTGCCAAATGATGGATAGTCTCTCTGAGACAGCAAAGTAGGTCTTGCAACACTTTCTATTGTCGAGGTGCTCCTGTTCTTCTTCTTGCTGTGGGTAGGGAGAAAGGATCCTAGTCTATCTAAAGCAAAGAGTCTTCCTACTGTACATGTACTAGTCTCCGGTTTAGGTGGCGGGAGAGAAACGAGGCATCCTTCTCCACTTGTTCGCCAAAGTCGGACGTTCCAAGTCCCCGGTTTGGGAGATGCCAGGTTTTGTTGAAAGGAACCGCGGCAGGGTCCAAAGCTTGACCCACTCTCGGCATTCATTTTGAAAACTTCTGCAATGGATGATGGGAGCTGAAGGCTTGGGTACACGTATGGAATTCACAAGATGCATAGTCATTGGGCACTATCAAGCACCCTTTAGGTGCCAGGCTGGTACACAAGGACCTACTACACTCTGACATTAAGGGCAATGATCCTAAATAGGTCACAAGAGAATGGGGGGTAGGAGATCAAATAAAAGGCTCAAATGTATAACCCCAGGAATGGAGGCCGGGACCCCTGAGACTAAACCATGCTAGCGGCCAGAAGAAACAGGGACTTATGGAGAGAATTCCGGGGCAAATGACAGTTTCCATCTGTGCATGTGAAACGGCACCAGGGGATACGGATTCTGGCACGTGCCTGGGGGCTCCTTGGAAACCTTGACCCATTCATGGGCACTTACTTGACCTGTACTTGACCTCTGATTTGATGATATCCTGATTAGATAATGATATATATTCACCGGCTCATCTACCACGTCTCCTGCCAGAATCTCAGCCTCTGAAGAACGGTCTCGGCATCTTCTTTGCGCTCCACAAGGCCGCCCAAGACCATGGCATCTAGCAGCGCTTCCCTGACGCTCTTAGGCATACGGCCCGAGTTGCCGCATACGCAGATGAGAGCGTCCTTCGCAATGAGGTCGGCAACACGCCGAGCATGATGCCGGATCTGGTGTTGCACGTAGTTTTTGCCACGGTCGTAGTCGAGAGACTGGGCATCGTCGACAGCTGGGGCAACGGCAACTGGATCGCGTGAAAAAGCCGGTATAACTTCGAGCCCGTCTAGGGATGCCCAGAAATCCCGGTAATGGAAGTCTGCATGTTCGTTGCGGCAACCGAAGAACAGGAGGGCCTCTCCCCTGGAAGTGGCTGTTGTTCGGTCATAGCGGTCCTCCATCAGATGCTTGATGGGCGCTATACCGGTACCAGTGGCGATGGCAATGACAGGCCGCTCGTCGAGGTTGTCATCTTCCAACAAAGTATTGGCTTGGTGCTTGATCTTGACTTGGACCAAGGTACCCTCCTTCAGACTCTTCAGATATCGTGAGCAGAGTCCCTGTCGGGGCTTGCGAATGATAGTCCTATACTCCACCAATGCTGCCAAGACATGCACGTTGAGTTTGGCAGGATCTTTTCCAGCACGTTGACTCCGGCTGCCATTGGCAATACTGAATTCACGACCCCTGATGGCCGGGAAGCAGTCGATCGCTCTCTCAAACGGGATTTTGACCGAGGGGAAGTCACTGAGCACTTCCAGAATCGTCCGCCTCGGGCGAAAGGTGTAGTCGTAGAAGTCATCTGTGTTGCCTGGTTGTGTGAGCTCCACCAGCCGCTCCTTTTGTAGGTCATCAGAGGCATAATAGACTAGCTCCTTGAGAAATGTTCGCTTCGGAACAGCCGTGATGTCAAGATTATGAGTGAGAAGGTCCCTCAGAGTCGATTCCTCCTTGGTGTATATCCCGTTAGCAATCACCGGGGCCAAGGGTTGATCTGCAACTTGATTCCAGTCCATCATGTCAATAAGACTCTGGACATCGTCGGGAAAGTTCTTGGGGTAGATAACAAGCGTGGAGCCAGGCCCAACGTTGGTCACATCTTCGCTTGTTGCCACAGAGAAGACCAACTCCCGGACGTCTTGCCAGTGGTCCTGCGGTGTGACTCGACTGTTTTGAGACACGCGGGCAACCCTGGATCCAGGTATTGGCAGCAAAGCTGGTGGTGGTGAGTCCACCAATGCGTCATTATTGGCGTCATGTCGACCATTTTGCAGACCATTTTCCACACGCGCCTGCTCCTCTCCGTCAGGTCGTAAGCGTAACACGACCTTTGGTGGCAATTGCACGTCCTCGGGTATGGGTTGGATGGAATCAGGGAGTGGATAATCCGCCAGCAGAGCAGCTCGAAGTCCCTGGTTCCATGGTAGGTATACGCTGTCAATGCTACAAACCGTGTTAGAATGGACCAGGCTCACTATCTGTACCTATGTATGCGAAGTATGCCTCGGCTCGGGAAAGGCAAACCTACCCGTCATCATGTCTCTCGTCACCTTCACCTGATGAAAAGAACTCAAACGCTCCTAGCTGAACGAGCCGTCTGTGCAGCTTCCTTGCCGCCCAATTATACTTTGGATAGGAGCTGTCTCCAAGACCGAAGATGGTGAACTTGACGCTGGCCAAACAACCAGGCCGCAGTTTCTTCCGTAACAGATTTCTCCAAAGCTCTGTCGAATTGGCTGGCATGTCCCCTTGGCCAGTGGTGGAAAGAACAAATATTACTAAATCGAAGCGGACCAGATCTTTCTGCGTTCGGTTCGTCAGTCCAGCAGATCACAGAGCCGGCACCACGGGGGGGTAGCACGATAGAGGGTAGACATACCAGGGTGAAATTGTTCATCTCGTCCACAATGGTTCGGAAGTGCAGACGCTCGGCCAGGTCTCCAAGCTCTTTCGCAATCTCTTCACTATTTCCCGTCTCCGTACCATACAGTATTGCCATACTTCTCCCCGGTATGCTCAGTGGTGGGGCGTGCCGCCCAATACCGTCTGTCGGCTCTCGCATGATGCAGCGCAGCCCGAACGATCTCTTCTCACTGTATGAATGCTTCCACAGCCTTCCCACCGGCTAGCCACTGCCTGTTTTTTCTAATTCGAACCTGGGAAGTGTATTGCGGCCAATTTTACACTCTCACCACTTCACCTACTGCCAGAACGTCGGTTGGTCTTGGCTGTTACCCCTGCACGGAGTGAATCAGAGTGCAGCTCCTGGAAAGTAACGCAAATGGTTGCGCTAGGTGTAAACGAAGACAGAGATGTTGAAAGCTGTTTAGAGGTTTCTTGGTAGATAGTTGTTAGTATATTTAAGCTGAATAGTACACATCTATCATCGATGATGACCGAGCATTTTACACTGTATTGTGGGACCTTGATCGATTTCCTCTACTGCGTACATGTATTAGCAGTCGACTCAGAAGTCCTATGACCGACGTATAGCCGAGATCGGACTTCTACGGTCGGGCATCAACGAAGAATTCAACCAAAGCTATCATGTTTTGGAGCATGAATACGCCGTCGTTGCTAGCCTCTAATATGTCAAGTGATGTAAAACACATCTTTGCCTGGTGGTTTACTGTCAGACGTGCCGGGTGAGCATTGTCAGCACCGCCAGTGCCGTGTGGCCTTTAGTGGGGTCGCCTCGGTGTAGTAGACTCGACGAGCCGTCCTTGACCATAAGCGCTTCTTCAAGACGAGCACGGCATCGATAACTGAGTTAGAAAAGGCATGAACGTTCACGTTCACGAAATATCTCTCTCGCCTTCGCCACAAATGATAATGAAATTGACGAGTAACAGATCCCAGAGTTGGGGACTCCGATCCTACCTCTTTTTGCCTACGAACTGTTCATATCAAGTAAATGAGAAAGCGCAAGTGATAATGCATGGCACAACTTCCAGTTGAACCCTCTTGCAGATCCGTAGCAGCAGTTCAATGGATATGCTGCTCGCAACTGCCTCACATTCTATGATACAGTCGCATGAAGCAGAGGTCTTGCCCCGGATTGATGTGGATTTGATCCACCGACCTAAGTCAACAACCTGGAAAGCTGCTGGTGCTTGGTGCCCGTTGCAATCCCTCTCGGCGGTTGCCACATCCTCATTCCGCGCATTGTTATTACGGGTACCTAGGGGCAAGCACAGCTGCAACAATCCCCTTGCGGTCACTTTTCTGCGTACTGAGGTCGTTACCTTCTCAATACCTGCATACCATCGCTGACTCTATTTGAAACCTGCAATGTTGAGGTCGCTCTGGCAGACTAACTCACGTGAGCGATCACTCAAGTGCCTCCCGTTTGTATCGAGCCTGCTTCTACCGTTCTGAATACTGTGTTTGTAACAGCCTGCAACTGTTTCGTTGAGAACGTCCAAGTCATCCTCGTGGTATAGGTAAGGTACCGTTATAGAACCCTTGGCCTGAGGTGGTAACTGACCCAATTGTTGCTCCCCTGCCCCAGGGTACATTAATTAAATCTTCACAAAGATAAAGGTAGAACGCAGGAGCCTGAGAAGGTACCTTACCTTTCCTCCACACAAATTTCGGTGAGGCAGCTTGGGCAGGTACATCTGTAACGGGCTACACCTGCCATTCTCGCTTAATTCTCCAAATTGGAGCTCGAGCCCCAGAATTATTTCAATTTTGATGACCGTGACCGAGAGGCTCACCATTTCCCCCCTTCTCTCCTCCTCTCTTCATCAACAAAATCATCCATCGATCACAAGAAACACAAACCCGCCCGTCAATCAACACTCTCCCAGACCTCTAGGGCACGTAGCTACCCTTTTTCACTCCCCCGATTGTTCCAGAGTTCAAGCCTTTGACCCGCTCCACCCGTCAATTTTCGACAACCTGTTCTTAGCGAGTCAATACCCAACAAACAAGTCACGTCACGTCACCTAGACCGTCATACCTCCGACAACAAGCCAAACCTCACCTTTCAAGCACACACGACACCAGACTCTTTTCATCATGTCTTCCGTCGTCGAGAAAGTCACTGACGCTGCTACCAACGCCATGAATGACGTTACCAACGCTCTGGCCAATACCTCCCTCACTGGCAAGTCCGCCGACGACAAGAACGCCGCCAACAATGACGCCGTCCTTGCCAGTGCCGCCGAAGGTCGCCGTCTCTACATCGGTAACCTTGCCTACGCGACAACCGAGGGGGAGTTGAAGGAATTCTTCAAGGGCTACCTTGTGTAAGTCCTCTGACTCATACACTTACCGTCCATTTTCGTTGTTGTTGTTGTTATTGTTGTCGTCGTCGTACTGGTACCTGCGTTTGTACAAGCTGTCAAATCAAGCGACATGGTCACCTTCTCTATCATTAATTCACCAGCATATGCTAACCAAAGGTTTTCAACACACAGAGAGTCCGTTTCCATCCCCAAGAACCCTCGCACTGACCGTCCTGTCGGTTACGCCTTTGTCGACCTCTCCACTCCCAGCGAGGCTGAGCGTGCTATTGCTGAGCTTTCTGGAAAGGAGATCCTCGAACGCAAGGTCTCTGTCCAGCTTGCTCGCAAGCCAGAGGCCGCCACCGACAAGGCTGAGGGTGCCAACGGAGAGCACGGTGAGGGTACCCGCCGGCGGCAATCCACTCGTGGCCGTGGACGCGCTGGTCGCGGCCGTGCTGGTCGGGCTCGTGGTGGCCGCACTGGCAGCGGTGTAAGTCATTATACCATGCTGGTATCGTTGTGATATGGGTCAGGGAACTAATTATCTATCAGGATGACGAGAAGAAGGAGGAGACAACCAACACTGAGGGTGGTGCCGCTGAGGCTTCGGCTACCGACGAGGTATGACGTCCGCATCTCTCTTCTATAGGATCATTGCTAACCTCTGCACTCCGAAGGCCTCCAAGTCCCAGCAGCAACCCAAGGCTCCCCGTGAGCGCCGTGAGCGTGGCCCCCCTGCTGACGGTATTCCTTCCAAGAACAAGGTTATGGTCGCCAACCTCCCCTACGACCTGACCGAGGAGAAGGTACGTGACCCGCGCATAGATGACACATCGTGGACGCTAACACCTTGATAGCTCAAGGAGCTCTTCGCTGCTTACGAGCCCTCGTCGGCCAAGATCGCCCTCCGCCCCATCCCCCGTTTCATGATCAAGAAGCTTCAGGCCCGTGGCGAGCCCCGCAAGGGTCGTGGCTTCGGCTTCGTTACCCTGGCTTCCGAGGAGCTGCAGCAGAAGGCTGTTGCCGAGATGAACGGCAAGGAGATCGAGGGTCGTGAGATTGCCGTCAAGGTTGCCATTGACAGCCCTGACAAGACCGACGAGGAGGCCAACCACCCCGAGGGCGAGCAGCACACTGGTGTTGAGGAGGCCAGCGCTACTCCCGCTGCCTGATTTCGATACGCCACGTCCACGCAGTTCCGTCTGAGCGACAAGGCACGAAACAGCAAAATGTCAGCAGTCCAGTTTTGACACATGCCTATATGCTGCTGACTTTATCATCAGTTTTTGATTGGCATATATCATCCTCAACTTCACGACATTCTATCATGGGATCAACGAGATTTGTTTTTCTTATTCTCCGGGCAGGCCTTCATATATTGGGGCGGCTGATGGGAGAAGTGGGCAGACCAGCAAGCGGCGGGAATATCATCTACGTGGCGTATGGGTTTGTGATGGCTCTCATAAAATAAAAGGCACTTTGCTTGGTAGAGTTTAGGAATCATTAATCTCGTGTGCTCTTGATATATGTTCTCCCGTAGTGAGTCTCGTGCGTTTTGTTCCTACGCCGTTCCTGACACTGCAGACGACGCGTGTCCCTTCTATGTTCATGTACAGCTTCATCTATTGACCACTGAAACCTACGCACACCTTGACTCTCAGCGGTTCTCCATGAGCTGGCTCTACTGATTTGTAGATGGTCCAAGCGGGGGAACAGGTGCCGAGTACGTACAAGCCAGGAGGGAGTTGATACCTAGGTAGGGTCTGGAACCAGCCAATTTTGTGGGTTTGTCCCGCATGACGGGGATGGCGGGGCCCAAGGTCTTGTCAACTCCGGTACCAACTACCCCTTGTTGCTTGTTGTCTTTCAAGCGTTTTACACACTGCTACGAGTTCACAGCACAGTACTTTTTCGACTTCGAACCAGACACGCTACCTTTCAGCGGACACTCACCATCTCTGACCAACTTCTCTCCAACCAAGGCCACAAAGAGAAGCAGCCGAGCTCAACAAGTCAACAAGGTACTACTACGTACAATCCAACATAATGGCTTCTAAAGCCATGTGGGAGGTTGACCCGGAGACGCGGTCCAAAGTGAGCCTTTCCGGACATCGACAGCCTTATTGGAGGTTCGAGTGTGCTAATACAGCGTACTAGCTCCTTGCAATCCAGAACGAATCGAACAATAACCAGTGCTGCGACTGTGGCGCGCCCAGCCCACAATGGGCATCCCCCAAGTTCGGTATCTTCATCTGCCTGTCTTGTGCTGGTGTGCACAGAGGACTTGGTGTGCACGTCTCCTTTGTGCGATCAGTCAGTATGGACGCGTTCAAAGCGATTGAGATCGAGCGCATGCGGCTGGGTGGCAATTCGACCTGGCGGGCCTTTTTCGAGAACCACGAGGACACCAAGATGAGAGGCATTAGCTGGGACGATGCTACCATTGCAGAGAGGTATAGCGGAGAAGCAGGCGAAGAGTACAAGGAACGGCTCACTGCCAAGGTGGAAGGAAGAGAATACGTCCCCTCGGAGAAAAAGCCGGCGAATGGCCCTGCTGTCGCGAAGGCCAAGGCAGGGCAGACACCGTTGGGTGGCAGCCGGACGGCAAGCCCGGCGCCCAGCAGCGGACAGGGCAAGGTCAAGGTGGATGACAAGTACTTCGCGCGGCTTGGGCAGGACAATGCCAGTCGCCCGGATGGCCTGCCGCCGAGCCAGGGCGGGAAGTACGCTGGTTTCGGAAACATGCCCACGCCGGCAAGGAAGGAGGACGCAGCACTTCCAGATTTCGATGAACTGCAGAAAGATCCTGTTGCCGCGCTAACGAAGGGCTTTGGCTGGTTTGCTTCCACAGTCACTAAGACAGCAAAGACGGTAAACAATGACTATATACAACCAACGGCCAAGCAAGTAGGTCACGCCCAAACCCTTCCCGGCTATAACCACACATGTTGGCGATGCCCCAAGAGATTATCTTCGCCACGCCACGACTTTATCAAACCGAAAGGCTGACTGTTTTCTAGCTCGCAGAGTCAGATCTCGCAGCACAGGCTAGAGTTGCCGCAGGCACGGTAGCAGGCACGGTGGCCAAGACGGCACAGGCGGGTGCTAAGACGGCAAGTCAGGGATTGACACGCTTTGTGGAAGGGCCTGCTTCTGGTAATTACAGATCGGTACCAATCGACGAGAGCAAGCGTGATTTCTGGGACGACTTTTCCAATCTGGCCGACCAGCGACAGCAGGAAAGCAGTGCCATTGGTACCGCCGCCATGGGAAAGGGCAGTAGCGGTACTAGGTCTGCGCCGGCGAAGAAATCCGGAGACGAGTGGGATGACTGGTGATCTAGGGGGGGGGCATATCATGGCGCTGGGAGTTTGGCTGTAGCGGCACTTGGAATTGAGTCCACATTGCATTCTGACTGTTGACTTGAAAGTAAGGAACGTCGCCCCCAATCCCGGTGGGTTGATTTCTTGAACAAACATGCACATCATGAGTTCTGTGTCGGATACTCCTCCGTAACCACGCCCGTCTGGGGGAACTGCAAATAACGAGGGCTAGAGGTAAAGACATTTGAAAACAAAATTTAGTGTCCCTAACAAACATTCCGGGTTGAGGTTTCGATACATTTTCAGGATCGCCGAGGGCCGCCAAGCATAATAAGCGTACCTCTAGGTAACCATGAATCGGATTTGGGCTGAAGAAGGGTGAGCTTGTTTCATCCGATGATCCGTCCGTACTGCAAGACTCGGCGTCATGAAGAATAAAATCCTTAAGAAAACCTGGTCAACACACAGAAAGTCCAGTGTAACGATCACTCGTCAACTCCGGCACTAATGAACCGCGTCATGCTATCCCTCCCACGCCCAGTGCGCCGCTGGCTTCACTGTGTAGTCCAAGTCGAGGACTCTCAAGCTGCTTGTCTTCTCTTCAACCAACCCCTGGATGTCCTATTTCAAATATTAGATTATCTCCCGCCCGAGTCTGCTGTGGCCTTGACACTTACCTGCAAGCTTGCTTACAGGAATTTCTTCCCCGATCAGAAGCGCCGTCTTGACAAGTGGGGTGTCACGGGTGTGCAAGGCCTCCTCAGCTTGCTGGAGGAGAGTGTCAGCCGCAAGCTGTTCTTGTGTCACGATTGTACCAAGTTCCATCGCCATGCGTTCTTCTGGCGACCAGGCCAACGTGAAAAGAGTATTAATGAGCCGTCGTGTAAACCTGCCATTACCCCTTTCAGTGATATCTATATAGGTTTCCATCATGTTCGCCTCGTCATGAACGAGCATCTGTTTGGGCGTGGTCATGGCATCAAGCTTAAACAGCTACAAGTCACGATTCGAGCATGGACAACAGGCTGGACTACCGTCTGTGTGCCCAGGATCATAGGACGTCAGCTCTTCCTACAGATTTCGCATCGACTACTGCTGTACGAGCATCGAGACACGAACCGTGCGGCCCTGTCTACTACCTACAGACATCACATATGTCACCACGTTACGGCGCACGCATGCCGACGCGACCCACGGAACTTGACCGCAACTCTTCCCACTCAGATCTCTGGCCTGAGACCCCTGAGTGACCGAGCAACTTACGATGAGACGAATGATTTTGTTGACGTTCCGGGATCATGCTCCGTGTGCTTGATGGACTTTTCGACCAGTCTGCGGCGCGTAGCGGACGTCAAGGATCCAACGCGTGAAACACTGGACGTTACCGTCGTGGCCTTCCATCAACTCGGACAATGCCGCACGCCGACCGATTGGAAGTGGCAGTTGTTTTCTACACGAGTCTCAAACTACCCTCCGGTTCTGATTACACGCGCCCATTATCTCGAGTCATACCATCCGCCCGGAGCAGTCAAGAAACGTTGGGAATTGAGCACTTAAGGCTTTGTCGTGTGCTCAGGGCATCAGCATCTGATAGTCTTCGCAAGGAGGACAAATACTGACTTGGTACTACGTAGTGCAGTCGCTGCTCATAAGCTAGGTACGCAGGTAGTGGTGGGACTACTCCTTCTATCGCGCTCCTGCTCGCCGGCTAGGTATGCTCACTTCCTTGCTTAGTTTGACGTTGTCTGAAACCCTAACCCTACTCTCCCCTCAGCGCTCGACCGAGGTATTAGGGGCCGGGAATAGCCGTATCGTAAAGCCGTCATCGGGATACCCAGCCTTTTGCCTCGCTCCTCTGAACATTGCAGCAGCGTACTACTACGCCCCCCCGTAACTGGATTGTTCACAGTCGCTTCTTCAGCAGCGGAAATATGTCAGCCCTACGGATTCTGGTACCCGTGAAGCGGGTTATTGACTATGCTGTATGTTTTTCCAAAATTCGGCGAATTGATTGCGTGGCCTTGACTGCCCTACTTCTGATTCTCGTTACGACTTGTACTGATCCGCATGTGATTGCTCTCTAGGTCAAACCCCGCGTCAACAAAGCCCAAACGGGCGTTGAGACCAACGTGAAGCACAGCATGAACCCCTTTGACGAGCTCTCGGTGGAGGAGAGTGTGCGCATACGGGAGAAGAAGTCAGCTCCGGGCGGAGTCGAGGATATCTGTGTCATTTCGGCGGGACCAACAAAGGCGCAGGATGTGCTGCGGACAGCTATGGCCATGGGTGCCGACCGGGCTATCCATGTGGAGACCAAGGAAGGCGAGGACCTGGAGCCGCTCTCGGTTGCCAAGATGCTCAAGTCGGCCGTCGAACAACAGAAGAGCAACCTGGTGATTTTGGGCAAACAGAGCATCGACGATGACGCGAACCAGACAGGCCAGATGTTGGCGGGGCTCCTGGGATGGCCACAAGCAACTCAGGCAAGCAAGGTGGAGTTTGGGGAGGGTGATATGGTTACCGTGGCCCGTGAGGTTGATGGCGGTTCCGAGACGATTCGCGCAAAGCTGCCACTGGTTATCACGACTGACCTGCGCCTGAACGAACCCCGTTACGCCAGCTTGCCGAACATCATGAAGGCCAAGAAGAAGCCACTGGAGAAGAAGAAGCTGGAAGACTTTGGCGTCACAGCGGAGAGGAGATTGAAGGTGGTCAAGGTTATAGGTAAGCTCAATGTCACAATTGGCGTTGCGCATGGTTCCAGTTTTGGTTTACTGACCCTTTCCGTTTCACAGAACCCCCGCCACGACAGGGAGGAGGCAAGGTCGAGGATGTCGACGGTTTGATCTCGAAACTCAAGGAGCTGGGCGCCATATAAGCCATGTAGACTACTTATCTAGCTTCGAAGTCTTGACCACCCTTGTACCAGCGACCCGGCAGCGTACCTAGAGATATTGTTCAACGGCGTCTTCCCTGCAGGTCACATGATCGTATTACTTCTTATTAGCTGGCCTGCCTTCGTTTGAGGACAGTCCAGACGACCCATGCCACTGAACGACCAATATTGCCAAGGGCTGGTTGCTTGTCAGATGCGTGCCAACCTCTAACTTGTCCACGCCGTTATGAGAGGACCACGAAGGTATTTACCGTACTGTAGTTGCATCGCCGAGAACTAGGTGTCTGCCTGTGTCCTTTCAGAGCCCGGACGTTCCGCAGTAATCCGGCTATGGAGACATGGGTCGGACTTGGAAAGGGCATTAAGCCAATATTTGGTGACCTACCTGGTAGTTAGCCTGCAGGTATCTAACGCCTCTAAATGTAGGGCAGGGCAGGTAAGTCTCCGGTACCTGACTTACTCGCGCGACTGCAGTCGATAGTTTCCAGAAGCAACCCGTCTATTCCATCTCGACGCATCACTTCATAGAGCTGCTAGCAGTGTACTAACTACCTACTACGCATGTAAGTTGTACTTAGTGTACAAATAGAGTCATCTGCGTTATCGGTGGCCCCCCCACCAGCGCGACGTCGACATCGGCGGGACCCCTGTGACGTGGTTGCCATATCTGGTACCAAAGTGGCCAATCATTGCGCGATCATTGAGCTGTGCGGGCCAGAGTGACCTACAAAAAATCCACTCAACTTTTCGTGCCTGTATGACTGGTCTTTCCTCTTTCTGAACTTCAGACAGCGTCCAAAATCACCGCAAGATACCATATTCGCTCTACTCGCCGCCGTTTCAACACTCCTGGACTACAGTCCGCAACACCATATCCCATAAATCGACCCTCGTACAACAGCGCTTATGAACGGGCGCCCGTCAGTCTTCACATCTCAGGTACGTGCAGACCTCTCCGTGGCCAATGCCCCGCTACGTCCTATCAATGACTTCCAAGAGCCGATGCTGGAGTGAAGAGCCGTTTCTTGTCACATAAGCAGCTCTTCTACAGCATCCATAGTTCTTGTCTACGCCTCACTTGATCCTCTTCTTGTTGTACCTGGAACTAACGTTTGCTCGTCTAGGATTATCTGTCAGGTTAGACCGGACCATCCTCTCAAGTCTGACTCACCGCTTCGATACTGATCATGACTTCTAGACCATCTGTGGAGGTCCCTCAACGCCTAAGGTCTCCTCACGCCATAAAGACACTTGACTGACCTTACCGAACCTCGAATTGCCCTCCTCCCGACAAGATGTTCTCTCGCATCGCAATTCGTGCCACCAAACCCTCGGCCTTGGGCGCCGCCGGCCTTCCCTCTCGTCTCACCAGCCATGCTCGCTTGATCAGCAACAAGGCAGTAGCTGGTAGCAAGGGAAGGACCATGCCCAAACAGAGCCCTCGCGCTACTGCACCCGCTAACAACGCCGAGGCTACCTTCACCATCAAGGTTTGTTCCACTCAATCCGGTGTCGTCTGTCTGGTATTTCGACAGCTGTATGCTGACATTGCGCGCAGGATGGCCCCATCTTCCACGGAACCGCTTTCGGCGCCAACTCCAACATCTCCGGAGAGGCTGTGTTCACGACATCCCTGGTCGGCTATCCCGAATCGATGACGGATCCTTCCTACCGTGGTCAGATCCTTGTCTTCACCCAACCCCTGATTGGCAACTATGGCGTGCCCTCCAACGAGCGCGACGAGTACAACCTGCTGAAGTACTTCGAGTCCCCTCACATTCAGTGCGCTGGTATTGTCGTTTCCGACGTCGCGCTGGAGTACAGCCACTGGACCGCTGTGGAGAGCTTGGCTACGTGGTGCGCTCGTGAGGGTGTCCCTGCCATCTCTGGCGTCGATACTCGTGAGATCGTTACCTTTTTGCGAGAGCAGGGTTCGTCCCTTGCCAGGATCTCGGTCGGCGATGAGTACGATGCCGACGAAGACGAGAGCTTCATCGACCCCGGTCAAATCAACCTGGTCAAGCGGGTTAGCACCAAGGCTCCCTTTGTGGTTGAGTCTCCCAACGCTTCCTTCCATGTTGCCTTGATCGACTGCGGTGTCAAGGAGAACATTCTCCGCAGTCTTGTGAGCCGTGGCGCCTCGGTTACCGTGTTCCCGTACAACTACCCTGTGCACAAGGTTGCCGACAACTTCGATGGTGTCTTCATCTCTAACGGCCCCGGTGACCCAACCCATTGCCAGGAGACTGTGTACAACTTGGCTCGGCTGATGGAGACTTCGCCGGTCCCTGTTATGGGCATTTGTCTTGGTCACCAGCTGTTGGCCATGGCCGTGGGCGCCAGGACGATCAAGATGAAGTACGGAAACCGTGCGCACAACATCCCTGCCTTGGACTTGACGACGGGCAAGTGCCACATCACCTCCCAGAACCACGGTTACGCTGTGGATGCCAGCACTCTGCCCAGCGACTTCAAGGAGTACTTTGTCAACCTCAACGATGGCAGCAACGAGGGCATGTTGCACACCTCTCGCCCTATCTTCTCGACGCAGTTCCACCCAGAGGCCAAGGGCGGTCCCATGGACAGCTCCTTCTTGTTCGACAAGTACATTCAGAGCGTCAAGACGTTCAAGGATAGCCAGAAGGTGTATCGCGACAACCGGCCATCCAAGCTCTTCTTGGACATCCTGAGCAAGGAGCGTGTCGGTGTTGAGCCGCAGCCTCTTATCAACGTTGCTTAGACGTGCGCGACCAACATCGTTCTGGTGTATTGGTTGGCTTCATCTTGGATCGTGGTATGAAGGCGCTTATGGGGCGTTGGTTGATTGATGTTGTCTTGGGCTGCGTTTCTCTTGGAAGTCGTTTGTCATCTGGAAAAGCTTGGTAAACCGTGGATATCGTATCTGTTTTTAGATTTATTGATCAATGAAGCAGGTGATGTTCCCTCGCATGTTCCCTTATTATCCTACCCTCAATGCCTGTGACATGTAGTAGAGGCCTATTGTCCTACTTGTCCATCGCTCAGTCGGTATCTATCCTTCGTACGTTGACACTGCTGAACCTTTTTTGCAAAGACCCTAACCTTGAGAGCAAGCGACATCGACGGACTGGCGAGGTCCATCACCGGCGCATCGCCAAGCTCTCCAGTCTTTCTGACGTCTGTACCTCCTGGTAATGCAATGGACCAACTCCGTGACCCGGTGCGTTGCGTTGTCTGCTAGCCCAGAACATTTTCGTCCTCGTCCCAAACCATGACATTTTCCATTCAGTCTAACAAACTGTAAAAGAACCGTGAGCCTCCAAAATAAGGAAAAGCCAGTATCATTAGCCGCCCATGTTGCGTCCCAGACAAGAGAATCGCTTGACGAAGGATAGTTTGGGAAGTAGTTGGTCGTATGACTTCTGACGTTGTATTAGCGACACGCCTGGACACTAGTTGCATACCGGATCCGAAGCGGTCGGCGGCCGCCCCGTGCCTCATGGCGCTGGAAGTCGGCTCGGTGGGTCTTAAATTTTGGCGGTCGGTCCCCTGGAAAAATAACCCCACCAGCATCTAGCAACATGTTGCGAAACATTACCTACTCATCCTCGCAGTTGCTCCTGGCGAGACTGCGTTGGTCAAGACAAGGTGTTTCGGTGTTCGGCGTCATTGTATTTTGACTTGGAGACACACCTAATGTGGCGAACCGCACGTAGAATGGCTTCGACAATGACCACAGCTCCACCAGCGGTACCATCACCAGCATCCAAACCTGCCCTCACGTTTGATCTTATCGCGAAGTGCTCTGTGAGTCTGACGAGCTTGTGGCTATCTCCATGACAAGTTGACTGATAACTCTCTGTCACATTCTAGACCACCCGAGCCCGAGCCTCCCTCTTAACCCTCCCTCATGGCCCAGTTCCGCTACCGATCTTTATGCCCGTCGCAACCCAAGCCTCGTTGAAGGGTCTAACGCCTGCGCAACTAGAAGCGACAAACTGCCGACTCTGCCTCAACAACACCTACCACCTGGGTCTTCGCCCCGGTCAGGCCGTCCTCGATTCCGTCGGCGGCGCTCATGCTTTCCAAGGATGGAACCACAACCTCCTCACCGACAGCGGCGGTTTCCAGATGGTTTCCCTGTTGAAGCTGGCCAACGTCACGGAGGAGGGCGTGCGCTTCCTCTCACCCCACGACGGCAGCCCCATGCTGCTCACCCCGGAACATAGCATATCTCTACAGAACAGCATCGGCAGCGACATCATCATGCAGCTCGACGACGTCCTCGTCACCACCCATCCCGATCCCGCCCGCATGCGCGAGGCTATGCTGCGCTCCGTACGCTGGTTAGACAGGTGCATGGCGGCCCACGCGCGACCTCACGACCAGAACCTCTTCTGCATCATCCAAGGCGGCCTGGACTTGGACATGCGCCGGGAATGCACGGCGGCCATGGTGGCGCGCGACACACCCGGTATAGCGATTGGGGGTTTATCAGGGGGAGAAGCAAAGGAGGACTACTGTCGCGTCGTGGCGGCTGTCACGGAACAGCTGCCGGATGGCAAGCCGCGATACGTCATGGGGATTGGCTATCCGGAGGATCTGGTCGTCAGTGTCGCGTTAGGGGCTGACATGTTCGACTGTGTGTGGCCTACGCGGACGGCTAGGTTTGGCAATGCGGTTACAAAGAATGGGGTGCTCAATCTGAAGCATGCTCGCTATGCGGAGGACTTTGGGCCCATTGAGGAGGGTTGCGGCTGTGTCTGTTGCCGACCCAAGGAGGAAGAGGGTGCGTTGGGCGTCACCAGGGCGTATGTGCATCACAACGCGGCCAAGGAAACGACGGCCGCCCACCTCTTGACCATGCATAACGTCTGGTATCAGCTGAATCTGATGAGGCAGGCGAGGGAGGCCATTATAGCTGATCAGTTCCCGGCTTTTGTCAGGCGGTTCTTTGCAGGGTTATATCCAGAGAAAAGTAGTTATCCGGAATGGGCAGTCAATGCTCTGAAGGGGGTAGGCGTTGATCTAATGCAAGATGATTAGAACTGATCAGAGCATGCAATTGACTTCGTGAACTTCCATGGTTGCTGCTCATATAGCACGGCCACAATATGTCACTTCAGCCAGGCCCCAGGAGGCTACATCATGCTGCAGTCATGCCTCTCGAGGGACGTTTATGAGCGGGAATATGTAGTGAGGACTACTGTCGCCGGACAAGCTTATCAGTTATCAAAACAAGGGTGATGACAAACGGGAGATATCATTCAGTGTATCCATTATGTTGATTACCACCGGTCAACTCGTCCGATCTCGCACCCAACAGTGATAGGAATGCAACCCAGTGGCCAGGTCAACCCTCCTTAACAATAGCCGATACGATTCTTAGCATGTCGCATGTCCGACAGCTAGGCTCACAGAAAAGCGAAAAAGGAGAGTACTAGGGAGGCCAAGTTCGCTGCCCATACGATAAGTCCGCCAGGGGTCGTGTGAGCGCCAGGGTTGGGAGACACTGCGGACGACCTCGACGCTGTTGTTGCCGTAGTCCGAGGGCTAGAGTTGGCAGAAGTCGTGATACCAGGGCTGCCGCCGCCGCCGCCCAGGACGGGTTTGGTTGTGGTGCTCGGTGTTGCGGTCTCAGAAGGAGAGTTGTCGTTGCCTGTGGGCTCATAGCTGGCACAGAATCCTTCTAGGGCCGAAATGGCACTGTACGCCGAGGTGGCAGCCGTCTTGGCCCACGATGCACATTCGGTTGCCAGATCATCCAGCCCAGTGGTGAAGGTCGACGTTCCGCCTCTGGTTGCGTAACTGGAGGGTTAGATTTATTAGCTTTAGTACTCATAAAACATCAGTTACGCGGTGAGCTGTTTCCAGCCCGGAGTCCAGCTTACCATGCACAAGACGCAACATCGCTATCCTTGGCCGTTGTTGCGGTAAGTGCAGGAGTCGCCGAGGTACAAGAGGCGATTATATCAGTTAAAGACGTGCATTGGGATGGAACGCCGCCTCCACCACCGCCTCCGGCACCGCCTCCAACACCAGTTGCCGTGGTCCTGGAAGGTGACGTGCCTGTGCCGCCTCCAGTCGCACTTTCGGTGGGAGTTCCGGTCGCCTCCGTTTCGGAACTGTCGTCACTTGTGGATGTGCCGGTGGCAGCCGCGCCAACACCGCAGGTTGGCACTTCAGCAGCACAAGCACTAGCGATGCCACTCAGAGCTGCAAGACCATGTCAGCTGGATCGGGTTCACGGTCTACTTGTAGTGTCCGTTGTTGGGTGGCTGGAGGTAGATATGACAACACACATACCAGAGTACTGAGTAGAGCTTTTGGGATAGTTCGATTCGATGTAGTCGGCACAACTGCTGTAGTAGTCGTCTAGCTCGACCGTCTGCGAAGCGCAACAGAGACAAGCCGCCTGTGTGGCGACCGGCGCGTCGGTGAAGCCTGCGATGGCTTCACAGGAGGACACCACACCAAGAGCGATAGAGCAGGCATCTACCCCTGGATCCCCGGTGGCGGCGGCTGCAGCGGCTACGAGGTGATTCAACACCTTGGTCGGGGTGGGAAGAATCTCAGGGTAGAGTAGTGCGTTGGCAGCATTATGCGCCAGGAGGAGCGCCGTGAACAATGTGCGACCCATTGTATGAGGGTGGTCAAGTAGTTAGTGCCGTTGACGATGGTGTACAGCGGTTCCAGAATTCGTCCTCTGAAGAATCAAGATAGGTATGTCTGGGGAATCAACAGAACGGCACCACAGTGACGAGGCAATGCCTCCCAGTCTGGGGGGGGGACACTTCGCTACAAATAGCTCACATCGCACTGGTGCTGCGTTTTCAGTTAGACCAAATTGCTGCAGGTTCCTAAGCCAAATCCTTCATCGCACCGGCGTGACGATCCTTGGATCCCGAAAGTCCTAGGCGGTGCCTCAGTTAGCCTAACCCCATGCTCTCATTGGGCGACCTCGGGTCCGACAGTTGCGGCTGAGAGCAGAGCTGGACGAAGTATTGATTCCGCTCTTGGCGCCACATCGGAATCAAGGCTCATAGCCTCGTTCCTCGTATGAGCTTCATGCTCTAAGACGTCTCAAGCCAATCTCAGGTTGAGGGCTGTCTGCGGGTGTTTAGAAAACTGCCCAAAGCTGTCCCCAGCTCAAAGACGCCAAGACACCAGTTAAGGAGGTGGAACCTAGCTCTGCATCATGGCTCAAAGACCCCTACAACCTAAGCATAAACATAGTCCAACGCAGACTCAAACGTAATTTTAACTGCTCGCTGGAGGTGGGACCTTTCCGGAGTCGGGTGTAGCTCGCTGGTCAGCCTAGGCTAGCTGTAGGCGGAGCGCATTAGTCTGGTGGCTGGTAAGCTGTCCGGCGGCCTTGGCAAGGTCGAAAATGGTGGAGATGTTGGTGATGAAGGCTGATGATGCAGGTCGGTGAGCTGCATCAGAGCTGCATCGCAGAACGAACAAAGATCGATGAGTAATAATGTACTTGTTATCCTATCCACCTGAGAATGCGATGGAAGGTGGTTGCTAATGGATTTGCTTCGTTACGTCCAACTGCAAAACCTCCAGTGCAAATCTAAGAAAGCCGGTCACATGACAGTCTCTGGAGTGGGCTTGGCAAAGGTCTTGAGAGGGATGACCATCGTGCCTTTACGCGTTCAATTGTCTGAAGATGCAGACGCGTCTCA
This sequence comes from Coniochaeta pulveracea, assembly GCA_003635345.1. Taxonomy (NCBI): domain Eukaryota; kingdom Fungi; phylum Ascomycota; class Sordariomycetes; order Coniochaetales; family Coniochaetaceae; genus Coniochaeta; species Coniochaeta pulveracea. The sequence continues at coordinate 160,656 of QVQW01000010.1, read as the reverse complement.
CTCCCTTTCTATACCGGTGCCCAGGCCAAAGGCACCAGTTGCGCCGGTAGGCTTCAGAGTCTTTTGTAGACCACGTCATTTTGTGAATAATGTGCAGACATCGGCATTGGCGTATCGAGCTTCACAGTGGTAGCTTTGTCTAAACAAACAATCGCGGTTGCAGTCTAGTCAATATCTCAACGATAAGACCGGCAATGGCTTCATCATCTTTGGATCGGTCGGGATCGGTCAAAAAGGAGGGCTCAGTAGTAGTGGACAGTGAAAGCGAACTGGAACAGTCGCTAAAACAGCTCTCCTTGACAACACCGTCTTCAACACCTGCTAAACCCGCCAGGTCACTCGAAGCTGCTGTTGATCGGTCTCCCAACTCTTCGCAACCCAACAGGTTTGCGCCAACCCAACTGACTGGTCCATTTCCTGGCAACATTATTACCAATGGTGTTCGGTCACCTTCGCGGTCCACGACTCCAACTCTACTTCGGAAAGCATCGCTAAACTCGTTACATTCTCCCAGCGGTGCCATGCTATCTTCTCGCCGTGTCAGCTCAGCTACGATGCCGGCGCACTCACCTTTACGGACTGGCTCGTCGTCACCGGCACCCGTCGCGGAGCACCAACCCGCTCACACCGCCGCTTCTATTGCAGCCGACTTCTTCAAGGAAGAGCTTAGCTCGCGCCACAGCGCAAGTCCTGGGAACTCCACAGCTGCACCTGAGACGGTAGTCATCGTACACGATGCCGTCTACGGCCATCGGTATTCTCGTCCGCGCACGTCTCGTGCCGCGCTCAGCACCATTGTTGAGCGGCCTGAGCGGATCAAGGCTACAGTCTTGGGTGTGTCGGCTGCCTATGTGCGGCTAGGAGAACGACATGCTGAAGGAGCGTACGGCCCGCATCCCACACGTTCGCCTTCCTCCATCCCAACGATCCCCTTTCGCATCCACAAAAGCAGTGGAAGGCTGTCCCTAACTTCACCCACGGTGACCAACGTCCATGGCACCAAGTGGATGGACGAGCTGAAGATGATGTGTGACGCGGCTGAAGCACGGCTTGCTATGAATGGGAAGGAACTTCAACGGCCCGACATGCACCGCAGCCCGGATCAAGAACCGCCGCCCAAGTTCCATGAAGGGGATCTCTACCTATGCAAAGACTCGCTGGATGCACTGGAAGGCGCCTTGGGCGGCGTATGTGATGCGGTTGATGCCGTCTTCGATCAAGCAGGCGGGCCAAAACGCGCCTTTGTGGCTATTCGACCACCAGGCCATCACTGCTCCGCTTCGTATCCTTCCGGTTTCTGTTGGATCAACAACGTCCACGTTGGCATTATGCACGCTATCCTGAGCCACGGCCTCACCCACGCAGCCATTATTGATTTTGATCTGCACCACGGTGATGGATCACAGTCTGTGGCGTGGCAGCACAATACCAGAAGCGTGGGATTGTCCAAGAATGCGGCCTTATGGAAGAAAACATCGATCGGCTATTTCAGTCTCCACGACATCAACTCATACCCGTGCGAGATGGGCGATGAGGAGAAGGTGAAGAACGCGAGTCTCTGTATTGACAATGCCCATGGACAGAACATCTGGAACATCCATCTCCAGCCTTGGAGATCTGACACCGAGTTCTGGAAGTTGTACGAGATCAAATACTCTGTCCTGCTGGACAAGGCACGAGTCTTCCTACAGACACAGACAGAAAAGCTTCGATCTTTGGGCCTGAATTCGAAGGCGGCCATCTTTCTCTCGGCTGGATTTGATGCGAGCGAATGGGAGAGTGCCGGTATGCAACGTCATAAGGTGAACGTGCCCACCGATTTTTACGCCCGTTTTTCGCGCGACGTGGTCAGAATTGCGGCCGAGGAAGGAACCAGCGTGGAAGGACGCATCATCAGCGTTCTCGAAGGTGGTTATAGCGACCGAGCTCTCTATTCAGGCGTGCTAAGCCATTTGAGCGGACTCGCTGGGGACGACCCGACCGCTGGCAGCCAAGGCTTCCAAGGTCTTGGCTCCGAGATGGGACACAGGATAGGAACCGTACGAGGCCGGAAGGACTCATCTGCTAGTGAACGAGGAGCCCGACCGTATGACGCCTCGTGGTGGTCAGTGCCGGAACTGGAAAAGATGGAGGCCATGATGGCGCTTCCCCCACCTCAGGAGCCCAAGAAGTCGCGCAACAACAAGAGCGGCATCCCACCTACTTACTCATCTCCTACTCAGGCGTCCTCGGCCAAAGCAGTCGCCGTTCCCAAGGCCCGCCGTAGCATGTCTGGTCTGGCAACCTTGCCTGCTGCCCCGAGCTCACAAGAGCCACCTTCGCCTCCAGGCCCGCCTCCGCATGTCCCCTGGGAGGTTGCCGCGTATGAATTGAGCAGGCTTCTCATTCCCAGCGACCGACAGACAGACAGTTGCACGCACGAAGATCTTTCGGCCGAAGCAACAAGAGCACGACAAGCCCGTCAATCAGCTCTTGCCCTCACGCAGTCAAACTCGGCTCCGGCCACGCCACTAATCCCAGCAAGGATGGCACTTCGTGAGCGGAAGCCAAAACCTATGCTGTCTGTGGACGGAGAAAATGAGAGGAAGAACAGGAGGAAGACGGTAGCCGGGTCGGTGCTTGCAGAGGACAAGGGAGCAGACGCGCCTAAGGCTACGCGAGTACCCAGTCGACGTCTTAGTGCCGCGTCGACCGTGGTTGACTCAGGCTTGACCGCTGAGGGAGCTGCGCTGGCTGGGATTACTACGCGACCTGACAAAGTACGGCCGGACACGTCTCAAAGCAGCAGGGCTGACTCTGTGCTGAGTGGGGGATCAGCCTCAACCAACCCTCTACCGGTCAAGAAGACGAGGACCGTCAATACAGGCAAGCGGGATGCGTCGGCTACTTCTCGCCAGCCGAGATCACAAAAGAAGTCCCCTTCACCCCCAGCAGCGGGTCCTTCACCATCGAGATCATGTTCTGGCTCAGGCCTCACCAAGCCATCCCCTTCGGTTGCTCGGCCCACCAAAGAGACTACTGCTACGTCGTCTACGGATGTCAGTGCTGCGGGAGACGACTTGAACAGGCTGGCTGGCCAGATGAAAAAGATCAAAATCACCGTGGTGTCCAAAGCTCAGAGGGAAGCTCGAGAGAAGGAACGCTTGGAGAGGGAGCGGAAAGCACAGGCTGAGCTTGCCCATCCACCAAGTAACTCTGAGGAGGCGATAGATCTTGTGGATGTCGAATCGGCCAAGTATGACGTGCAGGCACCTACCGTCGCAGTCTCTCATCCTCTGCTCAGCCCGGAGAATGGCATGTCCGGCGATCACACCACGGTGGAACCGGCTATGGTTCCCCCACAGCAAGCTCATCTTCCTCAAAACACGTCTATCCCGGAAACCCTTCCATACCCATCCCCGCCTACAGCTGGTGACGTCTCAGCTTTCTCCCAGTCTGACGTTGCTGCAGCAGCGACCGATGTGCAGCAGCAACCGATCCAACGTACTGTGACTCCCATGGCCATGAACCAGACCAACCTGCCTGTTTTTACTTCCACGTCGGCCATCCCCTTCGCTCCGCGTCCTAGCAGCCATGCAGCTACGGAGGCGGAGACAGTAAAACAGGAGGCGCCGATTGAAAACGATATGTGGCAGGTACCAGATACACCAAGACATTGAGCGGGAGAGGTGATCTGTGTGCAGATACGAGTTGCTTTGGCAACCAGTGAGGAAGGTCTCATATATTTCTCTGTGCTCAATTGCTGATTTCAAAGCATATGCTCAGGAAATGGAGTACAGAGCTTGTGGAAGGTGGAACCTGTTGTCTGCGGCGTTTGCAAGTGCGCTTCTTTTCGTGGTCTGCATATTCCATGCGTTTCCTTCAAGATACCCCCTCCGTATGTTTCCTTAGGTCTGTTCTTGAGAGCTGTGTGAAAGATAGGCTCATGTTGATAAGATGGATGTTACAGAGATGAACAATGCGGATGGTTCACACGCATTTGTGTCGTAGGGCCTGTCTATGCGCCAGGAAGCATTGAAGTGTATTTCGCAACGCGAGTGGGCCACAACACAGTCATCAAATGAACATTTGACGGAATTTGAGCAGCAATAAGTTGTTTCCTACATTGAAGACGTCTATGTCGATGCAGACTTCAGACTCTCGCGGAACTCTTGTATAGACACGCTAACCTCGACCAACTGTGACCCGGACTGTTCCTCAGTATTGGCCTCGCCGTGTGTTGACCTCTTCAAGGTCCACAACTCGGTAACACCTAAAGACTCGAGATAGTCGAGACCACGTGTATAATTGGTCGCCACTTGGCTTATTCCATGGCTGTCGTCCGAGAATGTAAACCTGCCTCCGATGCGGAGCCACTCTTGAGCGATCTCCCGTGCTGGGTACGGCTCGGCAAGGCCCTTCCTCAATGCAGCGGTGTTACACTCCAGCAGACCGCCATACTCCTTTACGAAGTGAAGATTCCTGACTACCTTCTCCCACACCACCCCCGCGCCCCACCCACGCAGCAGCCGATCAGGGTCTTCGCTCAGCAGTCTAATGAGATCGAAATGACCCACCACCTTCGGCCGAAGACCCTGTAGCATCTCCAACTGGTCGTCGTAGTATACCTCGTACAGACCCTCCTCCGTGCCACCGCAGGCTTTCACCGCTGCAGCATAGAAGGCGGCGTCAAAGTCGATCGGGATACCCGCCGTGTGATGTACCGAGCCAAGCACGTAGTCGATGACAGGATCCGAGGCTAGAGAGAGGATACGCGGCAGGTCCGAACTGCGGATCCATTCAGACTCGAAGCCGATGAGGATGTCTATATCCTCCGAGTACTTCTCCCGCAGACGGAGAGCTTCTGCCAAGTACGCTGCATGACGTGGCGTAAGTGCTGCTAGGGATGCTTGGGGATCATCCAACTGGGAGATGCGAGGTGAGTGAAAAGCAGTGAAAGAAGGACCCTGGAGGATCCGCTTACCTCTTCTGGGTACAGGTCGGAAAGTTCATAGCGAGGCATGTGTTCTGTCAAGCCTATCGTTTTGTATCCTATTTGGATGGCATGCTTGACTATGACTTCGAGCTCGTCTTTGGCGTGGCCGGGGCAGAACTGGCCCGAGTGGGAATGCATGGTGAAGGCCATTAGGTTGTCGAGCTTGTTATGTCGCACTTCCAAATCGCGCACTGAGGCTTTGTGTCCCAGAGGCTCTTTCCGCGGTCGAATCAGTATTTACTTATTTGTCTGGAAGGGTACTGGTACCCCCGAATTATTTGTTGCCAGAAGATTGATCTTGCACCGGTATGATCCGCATGTATCCAAGGTACATGTCCTAAGTACCTCAGGACTGTGAGGGCTATGGAAACCAAATGTGGATCCAACCCAGTATGGAGGTTACCCTACAGTGGAGGTACGGGTTGTGTCCCCTCCTTGAGATACCCTCTCTCTAACCATGTCAGCTTACCTCGCCATCATGGGCGGGGAGATGCTTTCGAATGCCTTTCGCATATGGGTAGGGTTACTTTTGCAGATATGATCTTCTGACTTTCAGGATCCCGGTGGCATTGCGAGCACGGTATCCTCCCAATGGAAGGCAGTTACGAAGCAGACATCTTGGCAGTCTAGCCGGGAGGCTGATTCAGACACCCAGCTGAATTTATTTTGGTTCACCACCCACCCTCATGCACAACACTCGAGCAAGACGGCGCTAATGTATCTCCAACGGTGCCTCATTTGCTGCCGTTTACTTTGGTTCTGGCCTTTTTCTCACAGCCCACTGACTATGTCACTAGAGGCTGTACTGGTCAATAGCTGAAAAGTGTACCGGGAAGCAACCAATCAGAAAGTGGTTTTCGACGTCAACTCCTTTCAGTCATTGGAATGAAAAGTGATTGGCATGTAGCATCGGCCTTTACACTTCCAGCTCCATCGGCTCTAACTGTCATAGAGGGAACGGTTTACGGCTCATGCACAACTGCCATTTGATGGTGTACGGTACATGTTGCCGACAACGGACGACATTGTATGTTCAGCTCATTGAAAACGGCTTTTTCGATTTGCGGGTGACACGAGGACGGCCTCGAAGGTGGTATACCATGGGGTCGGAATTCTATAAGAGCTGGGTAGAGACACAGCTTCCCAGTGTTGGTCAAACCCAGCTTTGATACCAATCTTCCACAAGCACCTCTTGTTCCCCTCCGTCCATCCACCAATATACAGGCAAATCACACAATGGCAGCAACATCAGCAGATACTCAACGGATCCGTGAGTTGCTGGCGCAGCTCTCCCATCACTGCACGCCATCGGCGGCTCCACCTTCGCAGCAACATTCGACGTCAAAGGCACGAGAGCTGGCAGGAGACAACATCCTCTACGAGTATGCAGAGCACCGCTACTTGGGTGACAATGTTGATCTTTTAGACCACACGGACAAGACCCTGACTCTTGCAACGGGGTCAAGCTCACGTATGGTGAAATCAATGGCCTCGCCGGGGACCTCTTCGGCACCGACAAGCCTATATGCATGGGCAATGATCAAGCCGACCGCGAACAGCGCTTTCGTGACGCTTATGAAACCCTTGCCGGACCCGGCAGCGACGCCAAGTACCTCATCGGGAAACTGAGTGACGAAGTGAAGAGCCTCGAGGAAGCGGCAAAGAACCACGCAACCTTTACCGAAAACTTCGAACCCACGGCATGGTACAAGTTGTGGTGGGCTACCCGCTCCCGCGAGAACGTCCCCTCGTTCCTGGAGCTCGGCAAGATCAATGCCGACCATTTCGGAGATGATGCAGGAACAGCATACAACGTCGGTCACCGCGTAGCATTGCAACATGCGGCACAGGGATCGACGAGGGCGAATCCGAATCTCGCCCACGACGAGAGGAAACAGTTCCTTGAGACTGCTTACACCATGAACGCTTTCGCGGACCACTTCTTGGAAGACAGGTTCGCCTCTGGTCACTTGAGGACACCGCGCCGACATCTGATGGGCGGGACAGGAAAGAACCTCTGTGCCAAGGTGAGTGGAACCCAACCGCGGCCGTTATTCTTAGGGAAGTACCGATCAATATTTGCTAGATGATGCACGACGAGGATAACAACAGCGGTTTGTCTGTTCGTAGCCCGGACCGTTCCGACGAGTGGAAAGTTTACGGCGACGGGCAATCTACTTCGGGAAGGAAACGAGATCGCCGTCAAGCAGTGTCTCAAAGCACTGAACGCTTCAGTCAGGGAGGTACACCAGGCATGGCTTTCAGGCGTTGTCCCAGCTTTCGACAACGAATTCTCGGCTTGGGCCCACGCACCGACCCTGGAATCAGCTAACGGCTCTAACAATCCTGCGCCCATGTTCAACAAAGACGGCTTGGTGCGCGATCCTCTCAAAGGACCAGGACCGTACACCTACAAACATGTGGACAGCTACGGCCTGGTGGTCGCCTCCAACGCCGTCGACAAGGCGGACGCTTATGCCGGCACGACGGGGAGGGAGCAAAGATCAAGATCGGGCTGGGCGTTGACACCGGTGCTGGTCTTCGGGACGGGAGTCTGGAGGCGAAGTTTCTGGGGACTGGATTCAGCTTCGGCAGAGAGACGGGAATCTCTTTTCTGGGCAGCGAGTTCAAATGCAAGTTTTGGTAAAGGTTGGCCCTGGAGGATGTCCCTCAACACGGGTCCATCGACTTAGCAGCTCACCAACAGCCCACAGCACACCTTGGTGTGTAGCAATCACATAGGAGATACTGGTATAGGTCAGAGTTGCAGCAACCTTTTACGGTGAGCGTGTGTTAGCTACATGCAGGCAAATTTACAGCTTTGGATCATGTCTCCACCCCGGCATATCGGCGAGGTCCTTAGGGGGTGCTGCACGTCTTGACTTGAGTGCGTCGCCTCCCGGTCGCCACCTCCATTGACGAGCCATATCTTCAGGGAGCCTGCCTTCAATCAGCTCGACCACGTGCTTGCCGACGTTGGGAAGGATCTTGAACGAGTGGCTGGGAACGTCAGTACCAGGTAGAAGAGATGGGAGCAGAGTAATAACCTACCCACTATCACCGGTGGCCAGAATAAAGTTCTTCCATCTTGGGTGTTCACACATCAACAAAGCAGCGTCTGCGGTATCTGTACACCAGCACAAGGCGCGGTTGAAGAGCTCCTTCTCCTTGAAACGAGGCAGGAATGTCGCAATAGCCTTCTTGATGCTGACCTCAGAAGCGTCCGGGTAGGTGTCTGTGGGGTGCTTGGCGTGCGATCGCGGCACGGATATCCTCTTGGGAGAGGGGGCGCCAAAAGGTTGATGTTGCTTGAAGCGGGAAAACCCTGGGAATTCATCGCACACTTTTATCACACCATATCTGCAGCCGTCAGTACGGACACTCATCATCGAGTATTCTGGTGAACTCACTCGTTGGGCTCGAAGAAGAAGCCAACTTCGCCATTGTACACCACTGGGACACCCTTGTACTGGGCTGCTTCTTCAGGGGTCAACTGGATGTGTGCATACACCCAAGCCTACGACTCTTTGTTAGGTCATCGTATACCACCACGGGGGAGAAGGAGAGACGCACCTTGGAACAGCACTGGTCTTCCAAGTCTACCAGGGTCGGACTCCATGCGCCAGCAGCCAATACCACTTTATCGGCGTAGTATTTGGTACCATCAACAGTCTCGACACCAATGCATGTTGTACCATCAGCACCAAAGATGGGCTGCTTGAACGATCCAGCACTAAATGCGGTGTTAGCAAGCAGTTGCTTGTTGTGTCTGTCAGGTCGACTCACCTGCTAAACCCGAACCGGACACCACGTTCCTTCAAGAACACTCCAATGGCATTGATGGCCTTCGCGGCAGCCAACCAGCCACCATCCTGGCTCCATATAGCTTTCCAACCTTGGATCTGGTCCCGTGATAGCAGCTGCATCTTGCTTAGGATGGCATCTTCGTTATCCAGCCACTCATGGGTCTTCTCCAGACCAACGCCAGCATCCCGCAGTGCCTGATACTGCTTACTCAAGCCCTCGACGCCCTCCGGGGTGTGTTCACAGTCCATCTATCCTATGTTAGCTGTGGTGAATCCACGCAAAGGGCAGTGATCGTGTGTGCCTTACTCTGCCTGTCTGGTGGAAGAAGGGCTTGAACAGGTCATCCTCCTTCCACATCTGCAACGCCTCCAGGCTCATCTGCAGGTCAACCTTGTTGCGCAACCGCACACCCATGATCTTGTTGAGATCATTTCCGGCAGATTGAGCGGATGGGATCTCAAAGGTGTCCAGTACGGTGATGTTGGAAGGAGTATAGCCGTTCCTCACAAGATGAAGTGCCGTTGAGGAACCTATAGTTCCTCCTCCACCAACGACTATAACCTTTGTGTTTGTGCGATTGGCAGCCATGATGCTATCTTCTTGGAGACGGTCACTGGACCTGAGTTCAAGTTGCAAGTGTGGTTGGGAACGGTCTGGCAGAGAACATGAGCCTGCCGCGAGACTTCGCGGGTCTAGTGGTGTTGGCATATCTTGATTATCTTCCCATGCGAAACGGAGCTTAGTAGTCCGCCTCTCGGACTGCGATGATAGCCGCTTGTGGATACGTTTCCACCGCGATGCCTTTCGCCTGGACCTTCTCAGGTCAGACGCTGCTGGTTTACCAGTGGCAGGTTGTCCGCGTGATGTTGATGACACAGAGGAGGACATGCCCCGGTTGCTGTGACGAGATAGCCGACCGATACCGGACCAATTGGAAGGGAGGAGATGCTGATAAGTTTCGCTTGGACCTTCCCACCTCCAGTTCTTCAATGCCAAGCACACTGACATACACCCGCAGCCAATAAGAGGCGTCTCCACTTCCGTAAATGGGTGCAGCCAGCATCCACAGTAACGATCGCCACAGTTGATAGGAGTCAATCCACTAACCTGGGGTAAGTTATGGAGAAACCCCAGAGTCTAGATAGCGAGGACGTATAATAGGGATGACTGGCAACGCCGTTCGAGGTCTTGAGCCTCTCCTGTCTCTCCCATCCACCGTACCTCATCTCTCCTCTTGACCGCACCCAAGGACTTCAACATGTCTGCTGCGTTCGACACCGCTCCGCCGAACACCCACGCCGGTGGTGACGACGACGCCCTCCGCACCAACGGTACCGTGCCCATGAACGATACCATATCCCACAACCTGGACGATGCGCGAGTCGACATGGACGCCTATGCCCGGGACGTTCCCCTGTGGAAGCGCGTCCACCAGCACAGCTTGACACAGATGATGCTCATCTCGGTACAAGCATTCTGTGGACCGGCCATGTCGGATGCCATTGCTGGTACGTTGAGCTTTGCTCTCCTCGAAGAAGTCTCGCTTAGGCCGTCTGAGACTGACATAGAATATCCAGGTCTTGGAGGAGGTGGTCTTGCCACTCCACAAACATCCAACACAGCGTAAGGCTTACCCTATAGTCAAGTACGGGACATCAACTGACCATGACACGTTCAGAATGGCGCTTCTATACACTATGCTTGCCACCGGTATGCGACTTGTGTCCCCTCACGCTCTGTATCTTGAGCTAACTCGGGGCAGTCTGTTTTCTTGGTGGTCCTCTGGTGAACAAGATCGGTGTCAAATGGGCGTTGGTCATTGGAGCCATGTCTTTCCCTATTGAAGGATCAAGTTACTACTGCAACTCCAAATATGGCAACCAATGGGTGAGTATAACTCCCTCTAACCTCAAGTGTTCCACGGCTGACCAAATCAGTACCTTATCCTAGGTGGTGCATTGTCCGGCATCGGTACAGGTTGTTGGTACGTAGCTGAAGCTGGAGCCATCATGTCCATTGCTCCATCTGGTGCTCGAGGAAAATACTTGGCCTTCTGGATCGTGTCACGCAACTTGGGGCAGCTTGTCGGAGGAGCCATCAAGTGAGTAAAATTAACAATATATGGATCGGCGATAGTACCACTAACGCGTCCCAGCTTATCCAAGAACTATCTGAAAGATGTCGAAGGTGGAGTGACCACGGATACGTATCTTGCATTCGTCATCATCGAGTGCTTAGCGTGAGTTTTGACTTGTTAAGTGACCGCTCCATACGGTTGCTTTACCATGAAGATCTGGTTTCCAGGAGCTAATGACTGGCAGGCTACCATTCGCCTTCCTCATCACTCCCCTGGAGAAGGTTGTCCGCTCCGACGGCACACGCATCCTGGTCTCCGAGACCCTCTCGACCAAGATGGAGCTGAAGCAGATCAGCAGAACCATGACTTCGAGCCTGATCATGCTCTCGTCCATCTGGGCCCTCTGGTCGTTCTTCTACAGCGGAACCTGGTCGACTTATCTGGCCACATACTTCTCAGTCCGTGCGCGTGCGCTGTCTTCGCTCATCTCGCCCTTCTTTTGCATGTAAGTCGATGGCCACCTGTTAGGTGCACCTCAAACCAAATACATACTGACATGGGCAGTGTTGGATGTTTCGGCCTCGGCTTCATCCTCGACATGAAGCACGTCAGTCAGCGTCGCCGGGCGCAAATTGGTCTCTTCACCGTCATCATCCTGAACGCGGGTGTCTATATCTGGTCCATCATCATGCAGGTCCGGTTCAAGACAAATGACCCTGGTTCTATCGACTGGGACAGCGGTCTCTACCCCACCGCTTTCTTGCCCTACTTCTTCGTCCAGACAACGGGCCCCTTGTCCCAGTCATACATGTATTGGCTGTTGTCTTCCTTCGCCACCGATGCACAGGGTAAGTCCACGCTGGAGTTTCGAAGACATTTCTCAACGACACTGACATGGTTCCTAGCCAATGTTCGAAACGGAGCTGCTTTCCGCTGCCTCGAGGCCGTTGGCCAAGCTATTGCATACGGCATGAACACAAAGACAACAACAAGCCCACTGGTTGGAATGTTAGTCCCCTCCTGTTCCCTTCCTCCTTAATCCCCTGCTTGTTACTGATTTGGATGCGACAGGTGTGTGAGCTTCGCCCTTATGGCCGCTGCGCTGGGCCCGATGATTGTCCTTGTGAACCGCACGCCAGATCACATCCCCGCGGATGTCATTCTGGCCGAACACGAAAAGGGTATCGACAGTGCCAGTATAAAGGGCCCAGAGCCAAGTACGGTGCCCTTGGATGGAGATCGGAAAGTGTAGTCATGCTAGGTACGCCATGGTGCGTGCCGGATGCACCTGCAGTGACAGGGAGTAGCCTATCTTCCTTGTCCAAACCACAGAATTGATTCATGTTGAAGACTTCTCGTCGACCGGTGACCGGTGCATTCCTGGAGTGACTTGAGGGTGGACAAGAGCCAGCTGCTGAAGTAATTCCTCCCATTCAGCCTCCGTATTCACGTTCATCAACCATCGCCTTCCATCCTGGGGAATTCTAACTTGACGTCCGTCAAGCTGCCTCACAACAGCAGAGGGCGATCCTCGGCCGCTTCGCACATTCGCCTCTAACTTTTCTAACGCGTCGGGACTCCAGATGCCCACAAGCGGCTCGCAGAAGCCGTCATCGTTCTGGAAGCACGTCACAGGATGGCTGTAAGACTGGCGAAGCAGCTGGATCGCCTCGACAGACATGAGGGGATAGTCGACGGCCAGTACGAGCCAGGTGGCTGTTGGGTCGGAGCGATGTGCTGCCAGCAAACCTTGGGCTGGGCCGGCAGACTCTGTCGTGTCGTTGGCTTCCTGGTCATAGATGATGTGCATACCGTATGAGCCTGGGTCGAGGAGATTCTCGTTAATGGGGCTGTCTTGTGCTAGGGATATGTATACGACCCGGGCGTCTGGACATGCTTGTTTGAGAATGTCGCATTGATGCAGGTATAGTGGTGTCCCGTCCGGTAGCTGGAGGAGATGTTTGGGCGATTTCATGCGGGTTGACCGTCCGCCGGCTAAGATCAAAGGTTTTATGCCGACGCTCATCCTTTCAGGCGGCACTGGGTATGACCTAGAGATATGCTTGCGGTATTCTAGTGGTGGTGTTGCGCGCCTTTGTCCTAGACATAGGGTTTTAGTGGTAGGGGTTAGGGAAACCGGCAAGTAAAGTTTACGTCATTATTTAAAGTTGGTCCCTGGCAGCAACCACCGTACCCTAGACTACTTAGACTTGTCATGGTAAAGAACTGTCGCGCTCTGCATCAAACAACCATGGAAAACGCAAGACCCGACCGAAGACGATGTCTTATCCGAACGAGAACCTTTCCGATTACTCCTCTCCAGCGCGTGTGGCGCTCTACAACTTCTCGTCACAATGGTTCCTCATCCCTCAGGGCACAGGCATCATTGCCGTGATCCTGCACCAGCTGGACTATCAATTTAGGGGCATAGACGTTATCTCATACATCTTCTGGCTACTCACTATTGTCATGCTGGTTTGCATGCTGGGCATCTATCTTTTCCGATATGCTGTCTTCCCACGTATGGTCACCCGTTCACTTGGGCGGGACATAAGCGAGTCGGCATGTCTGGCCAGCATCTCCATCTCTTTTACGTCTATTATCCAGATGATGGTCCTCGCACTCGTGCAGGGTGGTTGGGGTCGGGGTTGGGGTGTAGCGGCATACGCCCTGTGGTGGATCAATGTCGCGATGGCTGTGTTGTGCGTGGTAGCCCTACCGTTCATCTACATACGTCTCTACCCGAACGGTGTGCCGCATCTCTCGCCCGCTAGCCAGCTTCCCATGATCGCGGCCCTTACTGCGGCAGCGGGCGGCGGCACCATCTGCCAATTCGCACAGATCAGCCCGCAGCTTCAGATCCCGGTCATCATCGTATCCTACCTGCTAATCGGTTTGGGCTTACCGCTCGCATTCGCCTTGGACGTACTCTTTTGGGCTAGGTTACTGGACCGATCGTTGCCGGATAGACAACACACGTTCCAGGACATGATCCTGTGCGGCCCTTGGGGCCAGGGAAGCTTCGCATTGCAGATACTCGGAGGCGCCGTCATGGGCGGCAGCTTCTCCCACTACGATCGCGGCACGTTCATCACGGCACAAGCAGCAGCACCGGTGGGCTACGTGAGTATATTTGCTGGGTTGCTATCTTGGGGAGCTGGTACGTTCTGGTGGCTGTTTGCCATTGTGAGCATCCTGCACGGCGCAACGAACCATTGGCGACCGGTTGGCATACCCTATGGGCTTGTCGGTTGGTCTATTGTCTTTCCCTGGGTAAGTGACACACTCTATCCCTTATTATACATTGCTATCCTCCCAAGAACAGTAGCTGATATCGGATTGACAGGGAGTCTACACAAATGCTGCATTGCAGCTAGGGAAATTGCTTGGCTCTACTGCGTTTAGTGTCTGGTCAACCGCTCTGGCTATAATGCTGGTCATCTCCTGGCTTTGGAACATGACGATGACTATTAGAGGCATCCTCAAGGGCTCTCTGCTGGGGTTAGACCGCGGCTGGAAAAGGGATGCATAAGGCCCAAGACTGGGGTCAGAGGAAACGAACCGACGCATCTAGCACCGGAATTCAAGAGGACTTCAATTGGTTCGAGCCTAGAGGTATACTGTGAAGCATCACATTGGATGCCCGCTTGCACGCTGGAGAGCTCGACTTTGTGTGAAAACCTGTAATTCCCAGGTCGAGCCGATTATCCGCGGAGATGTGTGGATGATCGATGACGTCCACTCCACGCAGCCATGTTCACTAAAATATCCTTAGTCTTATTAACTTAGTCAGCGGAACCAGCCAAATAACCACTTACAAAGCTGGAATGGACAGGGACGGACTCCTACCTTTGCCTAGATACTAACGTGGTCAACCCCGCCCTTGCTTCCCAACAAGCCATTCTCTCCTCGTTGCAAAGATGGCTGAATTCGCGCCACCTGCAATCCAGAGTCGTGACTCGATCGAGGACATCTGGGGTCCTCGTACCCCTTACGAGGACGAATGGCCGACGAGGGTGGACAAGTCATGCGATGCAGAACCGGATAGCTGGGTGCAAAGTGCGTGTGTGCTATGCAGGTATGATGAACTGAAGCCCCATAAAGCATCCACTAGAACCGAACGCTCGTCTAACACAAGTTCCCAGCAACGGGTGTGGACTAGACATAGGAGTCAAGGATGGCAAAGTTGTGGGAGTGAGAGGAAGGGCTACTGATCGAGTGAATAAAGGTCGGTTGGGACCGAAAGGACTCAATGGGTGAGACTCACCTTTACGTTGCTTCTGGAACACTCACTCACGCTGCGGTTGCATGGTAGATGGAGGGCCATGCACAGGGAGGATCGTTTGAAGCACCCGCTCATTCGCAAGAATGGACGCCTCGAACGGGCGTCATGGGACGAGGCGATGAACCTTATCGTGTCGAAGTCGAAGGAGCTGCAAAAGCACCTCACAAACCACAGCATTGCTTTTTACACGACCGGCCAGCTCTTCCTGGAAGAGTATTATGCCCTATCCATGGTCGGTAAAGCTGGTCTGCACACACTACACATGTGAGCATGCTCTTTACACAACGGATCAGCTGTTGGCCCTTGGTCGAATCTCGATGCTAATCACATGTCTCAGGGACGGCAATACTCGTCTCTGCACCGCAACGGCAGCAGCTTCCATGCGGGAATCCTTCGGCAGCGATGGTCAGCCTGGCTCATACACAGATATAGACTACACAGAGTGTATCTTCATGGTAGGCCACAACATGGCGGCCACTCAGACCGTCTTGTGGTCTCGGGTCCTAGACCGCCTGGAGGGACCCAACCCTCCACAGCTTATTGTAGTTGATCCTCGACTGTCTGAATCAGCTCGAAAGGCCACTGTGCATCTTGCACCTCGAAGTGGCACGAATCTTGCACTACTCAACGGCATCCAGCACTTGATGTTCAAGAACGGCTGGATCGATTACGACTGGGTCTCAAAGCACGTGGTAGGACTCGAAGCTCTCAGGGCCACAGTTGAGGAGTATGATCCGCAGACAGTGGAGAAGATCACAGGTGTCGCCGTGGAGCAACTGGAGCAGACAGCTTGCATCATAGGGACCACCAGGAGCCTCCTGTCCACGGCGCTTCAGGGTGTCTACCAGTCGCACCAAGCTACGGCCAGCGCCTGCCAGATCAACAACATCAACCTGCTTCGCGGCTTGATTGGTAAGCCTGGCAGTGGTATCTTTCAAATGAATGGGCAGCCTACTGCGCAGAACAACCGCGAAGTCGGGTGCGACGGTGAATTTCCAGGATTCAGAAACCACCAGAACCCGAACCATATGGCAGACCTCGCGCGGCTCTGGAATATTGATCCCATACAAGTCCCTCACTGGAACGAGCCGACGCATATCATGAACCTCCTGAACTACATGGAGGCTGGCACCATCAAGATGTTCTGGATCAGCGGCACGAATCCCCTGGTTAGCTTGCCCAATCTGCCTCGTATTCGAAAACTCTTGACGCAGCCCGACATGTTCGTGGTATGTCAGGACATCTACATGACCGAAACGACGGCCATTGCAGACGTTGTCCTCCCAGCCGCCCAGTGGGGAGAGAAGACCGGATGCTTTACCAACGTCGACCGCACCGTGCACATTTCACACAAGGCTGTCGATCCTCCTGGTGAATGTAGATCGGACTTTGACATCTTCGTTGACTACGCCAAGAGGATGGGCTTCAGAGACAAGGACGGGAACGACCTTATATCGTGGAGACAGCCAGAGGAGGCATTCGAGGCTTGGAAGAAACTGTCTGCCGGAAGACCCTGTGACTATACTGGGTTGAGCTATGACCGACTCACGGGAGGATCAGGGATCCAGTGGCCTTGCAACGAGCAAAACCCACACGGGACAGAAAGACTGTTTACTGACGGCGTCTTCTTCACGGACGTCGAGTACTGCGAAAGCTTTGGCCACGATCTGGAGACAGGTGCACCGCTTACCAAGGAAGAGTACGAGCATCTTAATCCGGCGGGGAGGGCTATCTTGAAGGCGTGCCACTACAATCCCTCGTTGGAAGAGCCAGACTCGGAGTTTCCCCTGAAGCTGATGACGGGCCGGAATGTCTATCAATTCCACACTCGCACCAAGACAGGCCGGACACCGCTCCAGAAGGCGTGTCCGGAACCCGAGGTGAGGATTGCCGAAGAGGATGCCGCTGAGGCTGGGGTCTCCGACGGCGAATATGTCGTTGTCCGGTCGAAGCGCGGCGCATTGGAGATGAAGTGCCGAGTTGGACGCATGACACGCCCCGGACATGTGTTCATGCCCTTTCATTTTGGTTATTGGGATACCACGGATGGTCGCGCAAGGGCAGCTAACGAGCTCACGGTTGGTAAGTACACCTTGCGGCCCCTGGGTTGACGTGAAATGCACACTAATTATTGGTGAAGATCGTTGGGACCCTGTGTCAAAGCAGCCTCAGTTCAAGGGAGGCGCAGTCCGGATCGAAAAGATACCTGAGGGCAAACAGAGTCCCTTCATCCGAGAAAAGCAAACAGCAGCAGCCACCAAAGCTTCGCAAAAGAATGACGCCGCCAGCTCAGCCACCCAGACCGACTACGGCAAACTCGAAAGACAGATGGAACTGTGGCTCGGTGAGACATACGAGACGATCGTGCAACTGCTACAGATCTACGAAGATCTGATCCCTCGGCTCGTCCACCACGACCAAGAAGTCGAGGGCGGCCTGCAGGTGCTCCACAAGCTGGCCGAGGACATGAGAGTCCGTTTGGAACCACACGTTCGCAGACTGGGCGAGAACAAGCAGAGGGGCACACACCGAGCTCACGTCCTTCGTGAAGCTCTCTTTCCAAGTCCACAGGAAGAGTCAGCCTCGCCGTCCATTGCGTATGAGGTCCTGGAGACGCTGCAGGGCCTGGCGGTGTACCTCGCGCACATCCAATCCTCCCTCACAGCCTTGCAGCCCGTGTCGATGGCGATGTGGGATGAGGAGTTCTCAGAGGCGGTCGGATTCGCGCAGAAGTCGCTCCAACGCATGGTCGCTTGGGTCAAGCAGCAGATCCAGACACGGAGTTCGCAGACGTTGTTGGTGCCGATTGTGCCGAAGTCGTTGTAAGTGTTTTGAGCCTAGCCGAATACCGTTAGCTCAGTAATTGTGATTTAGTAATCGTGACGTACCTAGACTGTGCCTTACCCCCTGGTTTCCTCGAAGACTTGGAAGTGCGTTGGATGTCCCATTCCTGCATCTCCGCGGCGTCTTGACTGCCCAAATTTGGCCTGGAGTCGTTAGTTCCGACGCCGTACACATGTAGAAATAAAGTTTGATTCTGTAAGGTGCAGAGGCCGTGTTTACACGACAGTCACACATGCAATACGTAGTACTTCGGGTACCTGCAGAGCCAAGGAAATACAAGCTTTTAATGTCAGGTACCACGGGAGCTGACATCTTTAATTGTAGCCACAATGGTTCTCTCCTATCAAGCAGCCCTTAGTATCCTTGACACGGTCGCCAACGGTCAAAAGATTCACCGCAGAGATGCACAACAACAAATTCCGCTGCAGGAAGCAGTTGGCAGAATCGTGGCCTCGGACATTGTGAGCGCCGAGTCGACTCCTGCACACGACACCTCAGCCATGGACGGCTATGCCATCCGCTCAGAAGCCACCAGCGAGGCATCTGAGAGGACGCCGGTGCGATTCCAGGTCAGAGGGAGGATAGCGGCAGGAGATGACCCTCGACAAGTCCTGCAGGGGCTTGACACCGCTGAGGTGACCATGAGCGGGATAGAGCCATGCGTTGAGATCATGACGGGCGCGGGTTTCCCCGAGGGATTTGATGCATGTGTCAGATTCGAGGATGCCGAGACCGTCATTGACTGTGATGTTTCCTCTACAATTGTGGTCACGAAACCGGTACCTGTCAACGCGAATAGGAGACTTGCCGGTAATGACATCCGGAACGGAGACGTTATTCTCCAAGCAGGCATGACTCTTCAGGTCGGGCATCTGCTGCCACTGTCGTCTCTGGGTATCAAAAGTATTGCAGTGGAGGCAAAGCCTCGCGTGGCCGTCTTTTCGACCGGAAAGGAGCTACTCTCCCAGTCATACGGACTCGGGAGGGACATGAATGGTCCATACCTCACAGCTGCCCTTGGGGAGATCGGGGCGGATGTTGACTTCTGCGGAGTGCTGGATGATGACCCGACCTCCATGTATCGTCATTTGCAGACAGTCGCCGGCTCGGGCGCTTATGAAGTTATCATCACCAGCGGCGCCGTGTCCAAGGGGCGGTTCGACCACATCCCAGACGTGCTGGCTCAGATGGACGCCGAGATACTGTTCCATGGCGTGGCTATGCGCCCTGGACATCCCGTTCTCTTCGCACTGTTGCCTGCTGGAGGAACAGTCGATGGCACGGCAAAGCGTAAAACAGCTTTCTTTGGACTACCCGGTAACCCGGGCGCTGCTGCCGCCTGTTTCAGATTTCTGGTTGTACCTTACCTGCGTGCATTAAGTGGCCAGACGCAGGAGGCCCCGGTTATAGCATCCTTAGTCGGCCAAGTGGCATCGGTGGCACAGCACACTGTTTCTTGTAACGACAAGAGAAACGGGACGGCAACACATGCATCATCACCTGACATTTTCCGTCACGGTGTTTTACAAAGCACGCCGGAAGGAATGCTCACTGTGCAACCGAGCAAGGATCAGAGTCCGGCGAAGCTGAATCCCTTTATTACTGCTAATTGCTGGATACATCTTCCACCCCATGGTCATGGCAACCCAAAACTGGAGGCTGGCCTGGTGGAGTGCTACCCCATTTCGGCGGCCACAACTGGGTTTCCTTTGACCTCCTTACCTCCAACCTGACTGGAAGAGTGATGGATTACCGACAGCAACCCAACTCATGGAGACGGTTATGGACTTTCCCCGCTCAAGCACCAATGTTTGGTCTCGGACCCACTCCGATTACTCCGGGATCTTATGATCGGCGGCAGCCACTCCGGCCTTCCAGTGGAAGCCAGCGGCGACATGCTCCTTGGGTGGATTCTTCTGTCCAGCTTGCCCATAGAAGTTCTCGCGATACGTGCCGCCTGGTACGGCATAGTCATCCCAGAACAAACCGCGGCGTCTGAGCTCGGGAAGCAAGAGGTCGATGATGTCCTTGAACGATTGGGGAAACAATGCGTATGCCTGTATACGGTCAGTGAGGATTCGACGAGAGCAGTTCTCGAGAGCAAGCACATACAAAGTTGAAACCATCAACATCAGCCTCCTCAATCCATTTCTCCAAACCATCAGCAACCTGCTCGGCAGTGCCAACAAAGATGGGACCATTGCCACCGATGCTGACGTGTTCGGCAACGGTATGCTTGGTCCACTTGGAGTTCTGAGGAGAGAAGCGAGCATACGCTTCCACAGTCGACCTGTCCATCCTCATCAGCAGACGCGCGTGGCTGGTGAGTTCAGCG
The DNA here is from genome assembly GCA_003635345.1 of Coniochaeta pulveracea. Lineage (NCBI taxonomy): Eukaryota > Fungi > Ascomycota > Sordariomycetes > Coniochaetales > Coniochaetaceae > Coniochaeta > Coniochaeta pulveracea. Next base: position 140,333 of record QVQW01000010.1, on the reverse strand, counting down.
CTGACTTACCTGACTGCATTGCTCTCCACCTGCCTCAGCTCCTCGTCGTCGCCATACTGACTGAGATCCATTCCCGTCCACCCACCGAACAGGGCCAGTGCGCCATCATGCGAAGCATAATGCCTATAATCAGCCAGCTTCGCCTGAGCCTCTTCCTCTGTCTTCCCCAGGATCGGCGTCACCAAGGCCAGAACCTTGATACTCTGCGGGTCCCGGCCATACTGCGTCTTGGCCAGCTCCCTGATCTCGGCGATGTTCTTTGCACAGACGGACGGGGCGTGGGCGGAGACGAAGATGGCTTCGGCGTGCTGGGCGGCGAACTGCTTGCCTGCACGGGAGGTACCGGCTTGAAGGAGTAGAGGCGTCCGCTGAGGGCTTGGAGCGACTATGTGTGGGCCTGGCACGGTGAAGAACTTGCCTTCGTGGTTGATCTCACGGACCAGGTTTGGGTCGGTGTAGATGCCACGGGCTTTGTCCAGGATCACGGCATCGTCGCGCCAGGAGGCCTGGAAGAGCTTGTACATTACGCGCATATATTCTTCTGCTTGGGCATAGCGGTCGTCGTGCTGTGACAATATCAGCAAGTGTGCAGGGGTACGCAAGGTCATGAGGACGATGGCAAAGACATACTGCTGGTTGCTCTGTGCGGCCAAGGTTACGGGCCGCCGAGTCGAGATAGCTTGTCACGATCTATCACTTCTGTCAGTTACGGTGTTTCCTGGTGCTTTGCCTCTTCAAGAGCTGCCTACATTCCACCCCAATCTGGCAGAAAGATGTTAGCATGGTTCGGAACGAGGATTTCAATGAAGGGGTACTCACCGTCCCTTGGTCAGATGGTCGACGGTGGACAGACGGCGGGCAAGATGGTACGGTTGCTCATACGTGGTCGACACGGTGACGCCAAAGCCGATGTTCTTGGTAGCCGCCGCCATAGCTGGCACGACGGATAGAGGCTCGTTGACGGGCCATTGTGCGCCAGTGGTGATGGCTGGCTCAAGCGACTTCTTGTAGACGTCGTAGCCTCCTACACTCAAGTCAGTCGGAATTTCTGTGTAATTCGCACATGTCAGGACAAGCGTACTCACCCAAGACGTCGGCGATGAATATGCCGTGGAACTTGGCCTCCTCTAGCAGTTTAGCCAACTCGACCCAGTGCTCAACATCAGTAAAACGCGAGGACTGGTCATCGGGATGCCGCCACAGCCCAGGCGACTGATGGCCACTGCCTGCATGAAGCTTGTCAATAAATGCACATTTCATGTCCTATCACTACGGTTCAACTTACACATCTCCACGAAGGCATTGACAATGAGGCGCTTCTTGCCGGTCTTAACGTCTTGGGTAGCCATCGTTATCTCCGAGTTTATCGCTCTGGTTTCAGTATATGAGAGAGCATACAACAATTCAAAGCACGAAACTCGCGTTGGAACTCACAATCATCCTCTTCTTTTAGGGGGTTTGGAACCGACTCCCGATATCAAGTCGTTGTGGGCCGAATCGGTAGTTCGCGTTCTGAGGATGCTTGGCTTGGACGATTGCACCATCGTCACCCACAATGTCGCTCACCTGCCACCGCCCACAACCCCTCAACTCTGCAGATCGCCTGGATTGCACCACCATCCTTGAACGGGAACTGCCTCATCGACGGGATGATTGCAGATCTGGTGTGTGGAGTTCAATGGTCCGGTCTCGCTATGGAAAGACACGGCTTAAGCTGTAGTCGTTGTCAATGGCAATTGATATCGCTGGCAGGGGGCAACTCACATACCCTCGGTCGCAATAACGCCATTCAACCCGGGTTAAGTAACTGAGTCGGCGGTCTATACTTCTGTTTTTTGTCGCCAGTAAACTCATAGGTGACCAGGTGCATGAATAGTAGCAACCATGAGCAACTGGACACCATTTCGTCGCCTTTCCATGCCGTGGAAGAACAGGCCACAGGACGTTCAACATTCAGCCGTCAGTGATGAAACACGGGAACCTCCTGTCGTGCCCGAGAAACAGACGGTTGTGTTGCTGCATGGGCCAAAGCAGCCATACCAAGTCACGGAAGGGTATACCGTTCCCAAGCCGGATGACGAACATGAAGTCCTCGTGAAGGTGCAAGTCATCGGACTCAACCCAATCGATTGGAAAGCACCGTGAGTCTCTCCTTCAAACCTCATCATAACGTGACCTCTTACTGACAATACTGGTGCTAGTGATTTCAACTTTGGCATCCCTGAGCTCCCCTATATCTCGGGCAGAGAATTTTCCGGGGATGTGGTCCAGCTCCCAGCCAAGCCATCACGCTTGAGACTGGGAGAGAAAGTCATTGCCATCTCCACAGACTATCGAGATTTGAAGAAGGCAGCATACCAGGAGTATGCCGTTGCATTCGACTACAACGTGGTCAAGCTGCCTCCTCAGATCTCGTTGCGCGAAGGTGCAACCTTGGGCGTTGCCTTTGTGGCTGCAGTGCTTGCACTAGGCGTGTCCATGGGAGTAGACTTCTCCAGCGTCCTCGACGGGCCTGATCTCCTTACGTCTCTCAAAAAGATCGGTCCAGAGAAACTGCCAGCAGACATTCGTGCCGAGTGTGTAGACGGAATACAGGAGCACGAGAGAGCAAAGTCAGGTGATTGGCTGGTGGTATGGGGAGGTTCAGCGACATCAGCCAATCTATCCATTCAACTCGCCCGTTTGGCAGGTTTGAAAGTCCTGGTCGTGGTGGACAAGGCGAAGCACGGTCTCCGACTCTCCAACCATAGAGTCCTGCGTCCGGATCTCCTGGTCGACAGTCACGATCCGGCCAGAGCTATTGACATCATCCGCGCCAACACTCAAGGGAAAGCGCGATTCGGTATTGACACTCGGGGACGAGACACTGCTTCTCATCTGCTCAGGGCGTTGGCACCGGACTACGTCCCATCAACAGCGAATGGATCCCCGCCATCACCACCTGCTACCCCTGAGAGTTCGACACTTCTATCAGCACACCTGATTGGTCTGACGGGCCTGCCCAAGGGGGAGGCTCCGGATGGCGTGATGTTCCATACAGTTCCTATCAAGCTGTTTCATGAGGTGCCAGAGATTGGTCTGGCCCTTGTGACGTGGCTGGAGAGGTTGTTGGAGAAAGGTCTCCTTACGGCGCCAGAGATAGTGGATGTGGAAAAAGGGTTTGAGAGCATTAATGGTGCATTGGATAGGATGAGGAGGGGTGAGATTAGTGGCGGGAAACTGGTTGTAGAGGTAGCTTGAGAAATAGACTTTGCATTACCGTTACCAACATGGTGTAAAACATGGAAGGAACGAGTGTCCAAGATGGTAGCTGCCCCGCTCATAGGTACAGGTATGGTACTGATTTACTGGTCGTGCTTCTATCTCTATCATTTCATGTTGTTTCTTGGTTTATAGCCGCGTTTTTGTGTTAACCGCTACTTGTTGTTCTTGTCAGGGTAGGACGTTATACAGATAGCCTGAATAGCGCCGTGGTAATTTTACAAAGCTCAGTGGTGGGATCTTCTATTCTATTGTCGTCTATATCCTATCTATCCCCTTGGTCCCCTGATGCGGCACACACGTACCATATTTTCGTTCGAAGCCCAGATTGGCTAATGCAAATGAGTCGCAGCGGCTTTAAATATGCTTGGAGTCGACATTGACCGGTTGCTTCTCTTCAACCGAGCTTGCGTCATTCGACCCAGCAATATGGCCCGCCCTGACCTCCTCACCTTCCTCCAAGTGACCCTTGTTGGCACCGAAATGGCGAATCACGAGCCATGCGGGATAAAGCGACACGGCCCAGAGTCCCAGGTTCATGTAGATACCGCCCACCTCACCGAATACTGTCAGTGAACCGAGTCCATAGCTGAGAGCTTGCCATGCGGACTCCGTACCCCGCAAGAGCGCTGCGAAGCGGACGACATCAGGCTCATCCTCGGCAAGATTGTGGATGATGAAGTATCTATAACGATGTCAGCTCGCGTTATGGCAAAGACAAAAACGGCGGAGACTTACAGGAACAAGTAGTTGAGCTGGAATCCAATGACCAGAAACAGGAAAACGCCGAAAGCTGCTCCAAACCCCTCGCTAGCCCAGTCATAGGTTGGTCTTGTCTGCTGAAAGCGATGAACCAGTACGGTCGCCCAGATCCACCAGCCGCCCTGCAACGTGACGATGGCATAGAATGAGGAGCGGGAACGAGTCTTGAGCGAGACCTTGGTATGATCGAGCCACGCGCCAAGAATATTGCCTGATATCACCGCCACAATACCGGAGAGGAAAGAACCCAGGGCTCTTGATCGGACGGAGAACCACACTGTAATACACGTCAGTAACTCAGTTACAGCATGGTCGGCTGGCAATGCGAGTGACTTACGCGAAAGATACGTGAAGAAGACAGCCTCCGCAAAGACAGCCTGACCGATGAAGAGCACAATCAACAAAAACTTCTTGCTGAAGAAGAGTCTCGTCGTCGCCCCGATCTCAGCCCACGGGTTCTGAGTGATGGTCAAGTCGACCTTCTTGCCGTCCCGCCTCTCCACCTTCTCCGGCTTGTTCAGGAGCAGAGCAACAAACGGTCCCACGGCCTGAAGACCGATGAAAACCAGGAACACCGTGTACGACACCTTGCCCGCCTGGTTGCGATCAGCGTTTAACCCCAGGTTGATGGCACCTCCGAGAATCTGCCCGCTGAGCCGATAGGTGAGCCAGTATCCCAGCGCCTTTCCACGGTTCCAAGGTTCAGGATACGCAATGGCTATAGCCGCCTCAGCCATCCAGAACACACCAGCCGAGATACCGCACAGGGCGGCACCGAGGAGGACCAGCCATTCGTTGCCGAAGCGGTTGTTGGTGTATAACCCCGCCGCGTAGGGGGCGTAACCGATGGTACCAAAGATGAGGGCTCCTTTGATGCCAATGTAGTGCACCATGGCGCTGGAGAAGTAGCAGGATACGACCATGAGACAGAAGGTGAGGGCGTTGGCGGCGTTGATCAGGTGTGGACTAGCTGCGCCACCTGCTCCAAGAGAGTTCATGGCGCCCCAGATGCCGGGGGCGGAGAGGTTGCATAGTCCTAGAATCGTGATGTTGTAGAAGGTCGATCTGTACCATTTGACTGGAATCTGTTAGTCGTGGGATGGGCAGTGTGTTGGGGACCAGGAGACGAAGCACACTTACCCGGATATTGCTGGTCTTTGGGTGGCTCGAACTCGCTCTCCGTATGGCGACTGACTTTTGGGACCTTTGCCATGATGTGCTAGATGTGTCTTGAAACCTTTGTGTAAAGTCTGAAGGTACTTTTGGATTGGGCACACTGCACAGCTTGAGTCTATCAAAACATCAGAGATGCGTCTCTACTTTATTTTGTCTTACATATCTATATCTCAACAGCTGCTAACTCACCATTTGCAAGGGTCTATGCGTCTAACTCTAGTCTGTCGCAAGCTTTGCGCCATCCAAGATGCAATGCAGGGACCTGTTGTGGCAACAACATCCCTAGCAAGCACGCCATCAACACCACCCGGAGAGTTCCTGAAGCCCCCACGCATCTGCTACGCTACCCACCTACACGCAATCTCATCTGCATCTAGATCTCGTCCCTCAAATGCCGACCCCGTTAGATCTACCTGTCAAAATCTCTGGGCGAGCGACTACGGACCGGGTCTTCAAGGCCCCAAGAACCGCTCTTGGCGCGAATAACCATAACATGATTCTCATGTGGGAATTACAGGGGTGGTATAACGAATTTCACTAGTCCAACTATCATCTGCCTATCAACAAGGAAAACCTCGGCATTTTCTCGCTGTTACCATTTCAGCGGCTCCTGTCTACGGCAAAGCATACCATTCCTCATGATACGTCCTCAAGTCCACCTCCTCGGGCACCCGCAGGTAAGCGGTCATATCCGACTCCGGGTCTGCCTCCTTGCGCGTCCAGCCGTTCCCAAAGTACCAGTGGAAGCGGTTTCCGGTGTCGGAGAGGTACTCGTACTCCCAGTCCTCCCACCTCGGCTCGCGTCGCACGGCCGTCACATGCCCGGCGCTGCCCGGCCAGACGCCGTGGATCCTGCCGCCGGGCTTGCCGCCGTTGTACCAGGAGCTGCAGTGGTCGGACAGGACCGTCTTGGAGAAGAAGGCGTCGGCGTACTCGATGAACTCGTCCGTGGCCTTCTGGCTGGGAACCATGGTCTTGATGCCCTCGCGAGCGGCTTTGCGTAGGAGTTTGGCGAAGTAGGTGAGTTGGACTTCGACGCTGTGGGGGACGGTGCCTGATGGGCCGGTGCCGTGAGGACCGTGGACGAAGAGGAGGTTGGGGAAGCCGGGTGCGGCGAGCCCGAGGTAGGTGTGCGTGTAGCCGTATTTCCCTCCTTCTTTCCAGGTAGCTCCAAGGTCTTCGCCGTTGGCGCGGATCGGGAACTGAGGTGCCATGTCTCCATTGGCTCCTGTGGCACAGATGACGGCGTCTACTGCACGGTGCTTGCCGTCTATCGTCTCGATACCCGTCTCGGTAAAACGCTTGATGGGAGTACGGATGTAGTCAACGTTGCCCTGGGTGATGGCCTCCAGATACCCAGGACCTGGGGTGAGACGTCTGCAGTTGGGCGAAAAGTCCGGAACTATGTCGTTCAGGAGCTCGGGCTTCTTGACAAGACGCTTGCGCATGATTTCTGTGAACTTCTCACGCAAGTCTTGGTTATCAGGGTGATCCTTGAAGAAAGTCGCGAACCTCCTCCAGTACTTGTTCTCGAGCTCTTTCCGGAACTTGAGGTACGTCTGCGGGTCTTCGAACGACTTCTGCTGCTCCTTGGAAATGGGTTGTGGTTCGAGTGTCCTCTCGTCACCTGCCCATGATGCCGCGATCCATGTCTTGTTGCGGGCGTAATGGTCTAATTGCGAGACGATGGGCTGCAAATTCGCCACTAGCTGGATGCCACTTGCTCCGTTTCCAATAACGGCGACCTTCTTGTCCTTGGGATCAAAGGTCGGGTCCCAGTGCGAGGCATGGCGGAGTACACCCTTGAAGTCGTTGATGCCGGGATAATCTGGCAGCTTCCACGCGTTGAAACGTCCCAGTGCAGTCAAGACAAAGTCTGCTTCCTCCACGCGCACCTCGTCTGTGACCACATTGCGCACGGTCACTCGCCACACGCTTTGCTCCTCATCCCAGTCGGCACCTTCCACCCGTTGACCCAACTTGGTGTACTGGTAGACATCGTACTTACGGGCTTGCTCCTGCCAGTAGTCCCTGATTTCGGCACCGGGAGCAAACATGTCAGACCAGTCGAGCTTCGGAGAGAAGGTAGCCTGGTAGACATGCGACGGAATGTCACAGCGGACGCCTGGATAAACGTTCTCCAACCATGTTCCACTCTATAGTGATGTTAGCTCACAGTTCCACTAGTTTTAGTAGTAGGGCATCACTCACAACATCCTGGTTCTTCTCGTATATTGTTAGCTTGATGTTGGGCACTTTCGGTGGCAGGAGAATGCCCGCCAAGATGCCAGCCAGTCCACCTCCTATGACAGCAACTCTGAGCGGCCTGGGCTCATCAATGAACCGATCAATGAGCTGGATACGAGACTGTGGGTATCCCACACTGGGTACACCGTTGTTTAGGTTGGGGGCTGCCTTGGGTGTGGCCTCCGGTGCAGAGCCATGGATCAAGACATCGTCAAGTCCCGAGACTGAAATAACATTGGTAACTGTTTGGTCTTTCGCATCCTTGGGTGGCGAGATGGCAACACCTTGGGAGACAGGCAATGCTCCATCGGTGGCGGCGGTCATCTTGTCCGTGCTGTGAAGTGTTGCTACCTTGGGAAGAGCTAGAGGTCAAACCAACAACGTTGCGAATGCTTACTTGCTGGACCGCATGAGTCCTACGCAGTACATTCGGTGTTTTATCGATGTCCATCGTTGTTAGTCATCCAACAGGGTCTGCGACGTTGTCGGACGCTAACATAGATGGTGTCGAGCACGTCAGTGTTGCCGTACGTGACACCACTTGCAACACGACTCGGCCCCACTGGTCGATGCGAGGATCATCAGAGGCCAAGCATCTCATGATTGGGTAACAAGCATAGGCAGAATGATGGGAAACATTTCCCTATCTTTAGGATCAGCCATGGTTGGCTGTCCGACTGTACCCTTATTGTCGAAGTGCTTCCACACTGTGCAAGTGCGCGATCTCTGGCCGCACTTCAGCGGCCCACTTCAGCCCGTGATCTCGGACACGGGAGCTCCCGTCACCAGCCGAAAGCGGCACCGAGATCACGCTAAAGTCGCATCCTAGACTTAGGTACGGGGTAGATGGCTTTGCATAGCATTTGGGGGAGAGGTGAGCGAGCAGCTTCATTCCATCTTTTCAAGCACTTCGGGTGTCGAGACATCTTATCATATCTTGTCGATTACGGTAAAATGGTCTCTAGCCTCTGTTATGCCGACCGACCCTAGAGTCCGGGTTGCAGGCGCTCACATGATAAAGCGTTCTGTTCAAAACATTGCCCCTCGATGACGCCGACGAACAATCTATATTGTATTGCGCGACCGTCCGCGTGTGATAATATCCCGTCTCTCGTGGGCCCAGCGTCTCAGCACCCGGTCGAAGTTCTTGCGAGCATCTTCGTCTAACCTATTACAAGCTTTAAGTCTATCAATCATACCTCGTAAAGAGAAGTAATCGTACCTCGCTAACTTACATCTACCCCCAGCTCTGCTCAGCTCATAGCGCCTTCTTGCGGGGAAGCCCTTTCTCCCTCCGTGCCTTGATGTCCTCGTTCGCCAGCTTTTGGCTGGCCTTGACAAGTTGCACCACATTGATCACTTGCTTCAGGGCCATGACCGGGAAGCTAATGCTGGCGATGATCCAAGGAACGGTCGAATCCTAAACAGCTGTGTGTTAGCCCAGCAATCGTAGCCCAAGACTGGAGTTCCACATAACGAAGTCCGCGCACAGGGCTGGCTCACCATTTTGTTGGCACGCGCGAGTTCGAGAGCTCCAGCGCTGTACGGGCTGGTAAAGAGTTGCTTGATGACGCTTGAGCTAGCCTCATCACCGTGGTGGATCGCCTGAGCACCGGGGACCTGCTTGAGCAGACTCGGAGAGAGCAGCGGCGAAGAGAAGCTGAGGAGGTAAAGCGCGATGAAGAAAACCTCGTTCAAGGCGCAGACAGTGAACAAGACCGACTTGTTCGTATAGTACAAGTTCAGGATCCGCGACGTCGACTTGTCCACGTTCTTGTGGCTCTCGTTGGTGCCCGACGAGAGGGTGGCGTACATGTGCACGTAGTGCGAGGCCAGGTCCAATGCGACAAGACCCTGGAAGATTATTATCCATCGAGGGAACGCAGTCGACAAAAAGACCCTGTTCGTTCTATCATCAGCATGGCGTTCCTCATCCTGGCAGAGCTGGACCGTCTGATCTTACAGCAAGCAGCTTGTTGTGCATCTATCCGTCACCATGTCCAGCACAGCTCCAAAACGCGTGCTTTGCTCGTAATATCTAGCCGCATAACCGTCGAGTGCATCTAGCAAGCAGGATACGCTGTACAGTAACGAGCACGTTCGTGGGTGGAGGCCCATGTAGTAAAGGGATGCGACGGCGAGGACGATGCGCAAGTAGCCTGGCCACGATTGGGTTAGCACATATCAGCGTACCATAAAAGTTTCGCCTCACCTACCGATAACATTGGGCATAAACAAGAAGATGTTCTCTCTCTCGTACGAGCTTTCCGAAGCTTCCAGCTTGGACGCGGCCGTAGGGGCCACCGCGTCGGCAGTGCCCGCCTTTCTAGACCTTGTTTCGACCATTTTTCTGAGACACGTTACTAGCGATGATGTTTCCGGTGACTTGCGCCGTACTGGATGTTGTCGTGATGAATCAGGGAAACGGGGGCATGTCCAGCAGGTGTGATCTTGAAGCTTCAAAGGTTTCTTCAAGATAACGAAGAAGCCATCAAATTCGGGAATCCACAATGACGCGACCCCTGATAGAGGGCTTTGTCAAACTGAGTTTAGCGTCTCGGCACAGCTCGCTTTGCCCGTTTTGGACGCGGAAAAAGTCCTGGCCGATCCCTTGATTGGGTGGAAGCCATTCCAGAAGCCAGAAGGTGCCTGTGCCATGCTGTTTCATGGCTTTCCTAGCAGGGCTGACCTCACAAGAGTCTCATCACTGGATTTGGTCGACTGGAGGCTTTGGAGCCTCATGTTTCGTTGTAGCTGTACCGCCGCGCAATAAATCACTAGGCTCACTTGCGTGACACGCTGTGTCGGACATAAAATGACAGTGCTCAGCACAGCTTGATTTGTGTGTCAATGGTTGCTCATACTTGCAAAGCGTTTACGTCGCACGCTTCTCCTTCCCGTGGTCATCACGGACTAAAAACACGGTTTCGCTTCTCTGACGCGTCTGTATAACAACAGGATTCTTGCGGAGACTGTCCACCTCGTACGGGTTCCTAAGGTGGTGACTCAACTCCTGGGATGATAAGAGCCAAAAGCGGCAGGGCTAAAACAGTCAGGACAGCCAGTGACAATGGGTCACTTCTGGATTACTTGCACTTGTCGTACTCGGTACAACGACCACCGTACCTCGCTGCGTTTCGTGGACAAGCCGTTGATGTAAAGGCTAGGGTTATACTTGGCTCAGCGTTTATGCTGAATTAAGGTCGAACCTAACACGCCCAAAATCTTCTAACGAGTCACGAACAGTTTGATCCTAGGACGTTAACGAAAGCCAAATACACCATGCTCAAATTCTGAGACTAGGTTTCGCCGTTCCAGCCGACCGGTGCATTACAGCTCTTGACACGTCAGCAATATCTCTTGCAGCAGGAGACCTTGTAACCATCATGATTACGTATGGACATGTTATGCCTTGTGATTTCGAAACCGACCTTTGCATTTGAACATGTCAACAACATTCAGGGGTTTAAGGTTAATAATGCACTAACCCAACTGGGGTCTAGCACTGCTTGGCACCAATGCCTCATCTCTCGAACAAGCTGATCTCCAATCAGCACAACGCTTCAGAAGAACCTAACCTGCTACGCCGCACAGTTGCATTTATCGTGAATTGACCGCTGCAAGAAGCTAAGAGCACACGATGGATTCCTCTTTTTCTCTTGGAGTTGGCAGTGGCCCCGTGAGTGTATCTTTTCCTCTTCTTCTCGCAACGGCTTGTAACACTTATACACGTTGCGTGTCTCACTATGCACCTCTTCTCTTTATAGGTCAAAAATCTGTTCAGTTGGCTTCCACATGAGGCTGTCCAATCTTTTGGCCTCGGCAGCACTCTGTCTGCTCGATTTCGGTCTCAGTGAAGCCCAGGTTCACCTTCCCTTTACCCGTCACATTCATGATCCGGTCACCATTGTCGGGCGTCAGAATAATCCTGCAGAAGCTCTCCATGGGGGCGACTATGTGTACGTTGTCAACGCCACCTTGGGCACCCCAGGACAGAATGTTGCGCTTGTGATCTCGCCATCGTCGGCGGATACATGGGTACGCGCTTCTAGCTCGTGCCAGTATTCGACATGGAACCCTACGTACGATCAGAACGGCGATCCCTCGTACAACGAAACCGTTACCGACCTCTGTGCTTGGGGCAGCTACAATGCCTCCCTCTCCAGTACCAATCAACAGACATCATACAAGTACCAAGACTGGAATGCGTGGCAGCCTGATGGGACAGTCATTTCGGGATTCAATGTCACAGACACGATCAAGCTCGGCGATATCGAAGTCGATAATTTCATCTTCTCTGCAGCCACCGATGCCCGAGAGCTCATCGGTGTGCTGGGCCTTGGATCCAACTCGTCCTACTACAACTATGGCAGCGCGTATGCCAACTTTCCAGAGAGGCTGCTCCAGCAGGGACTCATTGCCACGAAGGCATATGGCATCTGGCTTGACGATGAAGCCGGGGAATCTGGCAGTCTGCTGCTGGGCGCTGTCGACACAGCCCGATTCGAAGGGAATTTGACACGGCTGGATAGCTACAGTCCCATCACCGGTGCCTTCGGCGTCGTGGTGTCGTCTATCAACGCCTCTGACCAGAGTTGGACCTCCAGCGCATTTCACGAGTCTCCAGTTGACATGAGTATTGGCCATGGGCAGACCTTCTCCAGCTTGCCGTCTCTCACAGCAAAGGCGATCTGGTCTATGGCTGGCGCGACGTTCAATAGCACCATACAGCTAGCTACGATCCCCTGTGACGCCGCCTCAGCATCTGGCCAGGTTGCTGGCTCTCTTTTCGAGATACGGCTCGGTGGCTCTGACGGACCTCTTTTGGATATCCATTTGAGTGACCTCATCCTCCCACAATCTGTTGCCACGTACGCATGGAACGACCCCTCGATGGATAACTATGTTGTCCCTCGTGCTCCGCCTGGCATCTGCCTCTTTGCCGTGCAGAACGGCAGTATTACGGACTCCTACGGCAGCGATACGTACGGCTACTACAACATCGGTGCTTCCCTGCTTCGTCGAGCCTATACTGCCTTCGACATCATAAACAATGAAGTCGCCATTGCCCCAGTCAAATTTGGCACCACCGAGACCTCTACTGTTGTTCCCTTCCAATCGTATGGCGCCACGGTTCCACAAGCCACGAAGTACTGCTCCTATGATTGTGATGGCGATTATGGCGGCGATGGCAGTGGCTATGGTGATGGCGGCGACTATGGTGGCGGCGACTATGGTGACGGTGGCGGCGGTTTTGGGGGTGGGTTTGGTGGTGATGGTGGTGATGGTGGTGATGGTGGTGATGGTGGTTCTTATGATCCATATGGGCCAGATTCGAGTTCCGGAAATGGTTATTCCTCCCACAATACTGGCGTGATCATCGGCTTGAGCGTGGCACTCGGACTATTGACGTTAGTCGGTGCTCTGGCAGCTTTTGCCGTCTGGCGGAAAGCATGTTGCGGGCCAAGAGACAAATCAGGGAAAGAGGTGGATACGGAAGCCGACACTGATACCGGTGAACCAACCATGACCAGAGCACTGCCAATACCCGGTAACGTAGGAAACCAGGCTGTTAGCACTCTCCCAACTGTTCAAGAAGAGATGACAGACGTCTCCGACACGCCCCCACAAATACCGCCTCATGTCGCACCAGAGATAGGAGACATTGGTGTAAGCCAAACTGGTGAAATGTCGACTGCGCCGAGGACTTTCATGGACGAGGAAAAGGTCTCTAACATCAGCCCGGTCAGCCCGATGGACCCATCACCCACATTGATTATAGACAAAGGCAAGGGCAAAGACACAGGTCTAGCAAGCGAGACGCACAGCGAGAGGGAGAAATAAGTTGATAGCTTAATCATAATGTATAATTCATAGGACTCTTTTAAAGAGTATCAGGGGGTATCTGTCCGTTACAATCATATCCGTCGTGTCAAACTGTGCTTCTCGCGAGCCCACCTACTATCGTACAACAGACACCTAAGCTCTCCCCTCCTATCTTTTATCTTGAGGTCTTAGATAGTCTTCTTCTGGGGTGCCGCGCCGACTGAGCGTCCCTGCTGCTGCTGGTACCTGACATAAGCGAAACATCCAGCAGCAACAATTGCGACAATCACGATGTTGCCTACTATGTGTTAGGTACGGCTACCCTTTTAAGTCTCGAGTCGGTGCACTTACTGATGAGGAACTTGCCAACTCCACCGACGACATCGAAGGCGCCCTTGAAGACATCGCCGATCAGAACAAAAAGACCGTTGAAGAGGCCGAAGAAGGCGGCAAAGATGGCGTGGAAGGTGTTGTAGATGCCGCCCAAGATGGACGCGAAGAGCTCGTAGAACGAGTGGACCAGGTCTCCGATGGCTGCGCCGATAGACATGATGGCTGATTGTTTGATAGTAGAGTGCAAGTAGGTGTGTGTAAGTGATAAGGCTATCGTATGTCTAGTTCGATCTGTTGGTAGTTTGTTAACTGATGGAGTTGTTTGTGAGCCTCGAGCTACAGTCCCTCATCGTGACTTATATCGATGGGAGTGGCTTGACCGGTTATGACGTCACGCCCTGTTACGTCGTTGTTGTGGCCGGTGATTTGCTGCGCAAGCCACAGCTTCCCTGTTTGCTGTCACGCGGGGACTTGTTTCGTATCATTGATTGGAATTGTGACGGCACAATCATCTTACCACATGCCACTGAGACCTCAAGACTGCACATGTACGACTTTGCGGAAGCATCGCACGATGTTAGTCTGCGGCCGGCACAGTTGATCTCCACTTGATGTTAACGGTTTATGTTTTAGGTTTCCCCACGTTGGCCTTTTGCGACCCACAGCCCTACAGGAGCGTTCTTCAAGACGGGAATTCAGCAACGTGAGAATCCCAGCGGACTTCTGAACAACTTGCTGTATTCATGACAGAAAGGAACCGATCATGATGCTGTTCCAGTCGAATCATTGAAGGACGGTGTTGTCATCCCCTTAGCCACCGTTGCAAGAGAACGACATTTGCGCCGACCGAAACTCTCAAGTCATGCGGCCAGACTAACAGTCAATTACGATCTCAGTCAAGACGATTCACCTAAGGTCATTCACGGGACGGGCTTCATATGTCTACACCTAAACAACGAGCACTACAAGATGCGACATGGCGCAACCCATCAGCCCAAACCTTCCCTATGTCCCAAAGAGGAAACTTTCTCGGCTAATGCCGGCCCTAGGAAGGTCATTTGAAGCTGACAAATGATTTCCCTGCGATACCGCTAACAGGCGCGATAACGTAAGCCGACTCCTTAAGGAAGATTTTCCATGAGCCAGCAAAAGTTTTGATACCGCAGCGCCATTTGCGATAGTGTCTGATAACGGGGCGTATCAATCGACCTGCTGTGCTCAGGATGGACGGCGGTCTTATTGACGAGAACCAGCCATTGCTTGGCAACACCATTGCCCAAACAGAAGTTGACCACAGCGAACATGATCACCTCGTGGAATTCGATCCGCATGGCGACCCCGAGAATCCGCTAGAGTGGCCAGTGGCCTTCAAATGGGGCATTGTTGCTCTGCTCGCCCTCATGGCGTTCACGGTGTAAGTCTGACTCAATACAAATCATTTAGGCAAGACCCACTAACATATTGTCTCAGGACTTTCACCTGCATTTCCGTTGTTCCAGTGGCCAACCGGATTGTGTCCGATCTGGAAGGTGGCCATGAGAGCAAATCGGCCAGCGTCCTGCTCGTCACCATCTGGGAGTTGGGCGAAGCAGCCGGCCCTCTCCTGATCGCACCCCTTTCCGAGGTCTTTGGACGTTATCCGGTCATGAACGCAGCCAACTGTCTCTTCTTGGCGGCAACCATCCTCGCTGCGTTGAGCCAGAGCACAACGCTCTTCATCGCCGCCCGGGCGTTGACCGGTCTGGCTGTAGCCTCCAACGTGCTCAACCCAGCCATCGTAGGTGATATCTTCCCATCCGACAAGCGAGGGTCGGCCATGAGTTTTATCATGCTCGCGCCTCTGCTTGGCGGTGCCATCGGTCCTGCCATCAGCGGCGCCATTGCGCAGACCGTGGGCTGGAGGCAGGTCCTGTGGATGAGCGCTGGTCTGGCCGCTTTCTGTGAAGTACTCTTCCTCACCTGCTTCCGGGAGACATACAAGGTCCCGATCCTGAGGAACAGAGCTGCTAGACTACGGGCCGCCATGCATGATGACTCCCTGAAGGCTCCCTTTGACGAGGGTGAGCACAAGAGCTGGGCCAAGCTTTGGGAATCAGTCATGCGTCCGGTCATTGTTGTCTTCAGTTCCGGTGTGCTGTTGACGTTGTCCTTGTTCGGTTCCGTGGCCTTTGCCTTCTACTATATTATTGCTGTGACCCTGCCTGATGTGCTCGAAGGTCTCTACCACCTTACCCCTGCCGCTGCTGGAGCAGCTTTCATCAGCTTCAGTAAGTGCCCATTCTTATCCCTTGCCCTCCTCAGTGCAACCTGGACTAACCAACATTCAGGCATCGGTTCCGCCTGCGGGGTTGTCGTGTGTAACAGGCTGCTTGACAGAATCTACGTCGACCTCCGCGACTCCCACAAGGGGGTTGACAGACCAGAGTTCCGCCTCCCCTTGGCCATTGTTGGAGGCGTGACGCTTCCTCTAGCCGTCATCTCGTACGGTTGGGCAGCCCATCTCCATGCTCCGGTGTGGCTTGTTCTCTCAACCGTTGGCTTGATGGGTTTCGCACTCATGCTAGCCTTCTTGCCCCTCACGGCCTATGTCGTCGATGCTTTCGGGCTCTACGCTGCGTCGGCAATGACGGGGCTGATTGTGACACGGTGCTTGATGGGCACTTTCCTCCCACTTTTCACCGGCCCTGCGGTTGAGTCTCTGGGATATGGCTGGGGATTCAACGTCTTTGGTGCAGCTACATTGTGTCTCATCCCGATTCCAGTCGTGGTGTTCCGCTACGGAAGCAAATGGCGCCAACTATCTCGCTATACTCGGGAGGATGGACCTTGATACGACCAATGACTTATGTTCAACACAATCTGAGTGTCAACGGTCTCGCTCCTTCTAACGCTAAGAAGGACGTGTCCCTAGTTTGGTCGGGGATAGCAAAAGACATAGTCTGACTCAGCCGGCGAGCATGACAGGCATGACCAACATGAAATAATCCGAAGATTGTTGAGGTATACTTAACGTCAAGACCATCAGAGGAAGGGTATCCGACGATGGTCTTTCTGGTTATCAACCAAAACGCCATGAGCAGGTGGTTCAACGAGGTGATAAGACGAGGAGAATAATGATAACGACATGATCGATGACTATATACCAAAGGTGTAGACAAAACGACCGCGGCTTATAAAATAGAAATTCTGCGATTCGTTCGTCTACTTGGTTTCGTGATTCTCAATGAGGCCCTGAATCCGATATCAGTGTCCCCTCCTGGTCTGTATTCCAGTGTCCGCTCGTCGAGCTGGATGCCCCATGCCACCTATGTTATCACCTGCCTAAACTGGAATCGTTGGGCATAGCACTAGCCAAGGAGGCACCCAGGCAAGCACGGCGTGGTGAGTTACGGACCACCGCCTGCCATGCCTGCCTGGATGGCCGTGGTGGGTGAGGGCAATGAGACAATGCACACAAAGACTATATGATATGTATTTGCTCATCTATTCGACCGGACCATGCTTTGTATTCGAACATCTACTCGATCCCATGCTACGCACCATCCTACCGCTCTCGCACACTCTCGGTGAAATGCTTTGTATTTGCAAGACTCCTATTTGGATTTTAGAAGTCCCACAGAGTGCCGAATGCATGCAAACCAGCTGTGTCTGAAGTTAGCAACGAAGAACAAGGTTTACATGTAGGTAATGGTAGACGTACCTGCGCGACAGCCCTGCATCATCTCATCATTACCCGTCTTGTTGGAGGTTATAAAGATGACCTCGGCCCCAAAGCTGGTCCACGTATCCTTGAGAAGCTGCATGCTGTCTGGCCTACCCCCACGCTTCTTCGTGTCCCACAGGATCATCCTCTCGGGCTCGATGTGTTTGTGGATCAAGCCGGCTATCGTGGGGCCGAAGGTTCTCTCTTGGTCGGAACCGATCCATATGAGGAACCTAGAAGCAGTGTCAGTTGATCTGGTGTGGGGAGTATATCACACAGTAGGGGCAGGTCCATACCAGTTAGGGCTCTGGATGCATGTGGAGAGAGCTGCGCCTATTCCGGTGCCAGTGCATACTCGGATGCCTCGCTTGAACATGGCCGATGCATGGCCTACGCCAGCAAACTTCAACTCCCTTGTCCACACGGTCTTCGGCGGATCCGCTACCAGGCCCTTGGTGAAGTCACCTTGCACACCACAGATCATATAATGGTATGGTGATTGTCGTCCCTCGCTGATGATACCGAAGGCGTGGTACTCCATGATGGAAGTCCGGCTGATCCTGCCCAGCAGTCCTTGCTGCATCCCTCGGTTGAAGCGTAGAATGGCTACCTTGGGAGATGGCTGTTTGCAACGTGTCAGATGAGTATTGCTATGCAAAGAAGACAGGTTTGGGATAGACTTACGATTTCTACCTCGACAGGGACCTCTCGAAGTGTAAGCCAAGGGATGAGAACACTGTCTTGATCAGCACCAGACTTTATGCACCGGTTGCTTGTTTGCCTTACAAGATGGTCATGAAGACAGCAAACCAAAACTCCTGAGCAGTAAGCAAGGTGTGGGCGTCAGCCCTCCACTCTCCAGTCTTGATGTCGTATGAATCGCCCGTGATGACGAAGATCCATGTGGTCTGTTATCACAAATAGTCCTTAGTACTGAAACTAACTTTGCATTGTATCACGGTAAACTTACTGCGAGGCCTAGCCAGCCAATGAAACGATGATGTTTCTCGAAGACGTTGTGGTGGTAGCTAAGCTCTGTCAGCTAAGCACTGAAAGGATGACATCGACACAAGCAGAACTCACTCTCTAACCCAGGGGAAAGCGCTCAAGACGGAGATGATGACCAGGACGTTGGTGATTATTCCCGTTGCAATGACTGCACTGTGTTCCTTGGCGCGGTGTCGTAGGATGTCTACGATCTTGTAGACGAGCCACCTGTAGTCATATCAATCCATGCCCGGTACGAATGCTATCTCCGCGAGAGTCTTACCCAGCACCCGATAGGGCACATCCTGAGTGGATACCGCCGACATGCTGGAGAACTGATGTAGCCGCTAGCTTGATACTGAGCGGTGCCCACTGAGTGACACATAGTTAATACTTGAGTCAAACTCCCTCGTACGGGGTAAGAATGATCCTCACGCTTTTCAGGCCATATATGGCAACAATGTATAGACACCGTAAGAAGAGCTCGTTCCGCATCAGGATTGCCATCAACAAGTTCCCGAGAACTAGCGCGCCAAGGTGTTCGTTCGCATACCGGAACCGACCGAGAGCGGCCATGGTTATGCCGACGAGGTTGAGCAAGGTAACAAACGTGAAGAACTTCTTGTACGTGTTGAACCAGAGCTGGAAAAGAATCCATCGGCTGACTTTTTGCTTCGCTTTGGCTGGTTTTTTTACCTGTCCTGCCGAGTCCATGGGGAGTGACTTGGCTGCTGGGGCATCCGGGGCTTGCCAACCTTTGGCCCAAGAGAGTGATAATACTGGTACGCTGGACTGCGGAGTGATGCCTTCGTGGATAGGGGAAAAGGGGGTCAGGTGTGAACCAAGGCCGGTAGTGGTGATCTGTATGGGGGTCTTTGGGTCTGTATGAACAAGCGGTGGTAGTGCCGGTAGACTTGGCCTCCTGCCATGGAGTCCCTTCTCGGCATCGTCGATGTGATCATGGCTTTCGAAGCCAGACTTCGTGGAGTTTGAGGCCATTGCTCGTATGTAAAGAGTGGTCCCTGACTTGGGATACAGGTGAATATGAGCACGGTGGGCGAGGAGTGATGGGCGAGGATAGTCACGGGACGGTCTTCAAGACTTATCCTACGGCTCGAGGAAGTCGTAGGCAGGTTGCTCCATCGATCGAGGATGTCCTTGTATTATGGGATCCCGGTCTCGGGTGTTAGAGCCGGTTCGAACTGGATCTTGGTCAACAGGCAGAGAAGCTGAGATGCAGACGGAATCTCCTCGACCTAAATCCGGACTCTAATAGTCTACGACCAAAGCCAAGCTTTACATCTGTAAGTCAGGACACCCCATCCTCCTCAGCTATACGGCCCGAAAGGGCAAGTGGATACAGGCACTCGCCAAGGAGCAGTACCCCGGATTATGACGCCAAACTGCCTTTGCAGCTGGCTGCAGACATATATGCCGGAGGCATTGCAGAAGGGCCCAAAGAGAGGTACTCTAGGCCGGCTAAGGTCAGCCGGCAAGGCACTTGCAGTCCACGCTGGCCTGTAGATTGCTGCCCTGGTCACGGCCAAATTAGGCTGTCAGCCCAATATTCGTTGCGACATTTTCCCGCCCCCAGACACCAATGGGGGAGACGTCCCGTCCCTACAGCGATTGTAGGTTGTCGCATCCAGAACGAGCGATCAGCCTGTCCATCTGGCCAGCAGTCATGTATTCCACGCCATTGTGTATATTTGATCTGCAGAGCCCATCGTGATGCAAATGTGTTCGGGGCAACGGCACAGCCGCAATACCTTTCGGTCTTAGAAATTCGGCCGACCATCAGAAAAAACACACAATCCAGCAAAGTAAACAGTAGACTGGGTGATCTAGAGCTTAGAGCAGTCTTTCCGCTTATCGCAGCACAGAGTGATGCTCCTCGGTTTCTGAAAGGATGAAGCTGTTGTTCGACGGAACGTGCTCCGTCACGAGTTACGAGCCACTACTTGGCTCATCCAGAATTGAGCCCCTTGACGGCAAGTTCTTCCGTTGATCCGTAGACCCGAGTCTAACGTGGGGGTGTCACTCGCCAGGCGCAAGGAGGCCACTGGATTTTGCGATCACATGTCCAGATTCTTGTGGCATAGCTGAAGGTTTGCCATGGAGTTCATACCAGCCACACTTGTGCGTCCACAGAGCTGGATCCAAGTTGGACGATGCAACAGTTGCGCTGAACTGACAAGCTTTGTGATAGTCACAGATTCGGACACCCCGCCCAACTTTGCTCGAATCTGGATCCGCATCCCGAGTCGAGCTGTTGAGGTATTGGCTCGTCGTATGGGCGCAATACGACTTAGCTGCGTGGCTGAGACAGAGACCAGAACCAACCGGCCGAGTTGAGGCAAGGGTGATGCCATGACATCACCTTCCCTGGTTCGAGCTCTTCCGCTGCATCGGAGACACGGCGCACGAACCTTCCATGACGTGGGAGCGGGATGACACCACAGCTCTGGCTACGACTTGGTCGATTTTGTTGCCCTGGAATGCGCCCAGCTTGCATCAGTCGAACGCTGCCTCAACCCATGTGTGCTGAGCTCTTGTCCAAACTGTTCCCATACGCAGTATCAGTAAACAGTCAACGCCGCGGGCAGTACAGAATCTCCTCATGATTTGGCGGCTGAAACAATCGAAACGAAATCAAACACTTAGAGGACAGTTGTTTAGATGCGGCAGAACCGCTATCTCGGAGCTGCATGTTCCGGAATGCGGCTTGGCACATTGTACCGTTTGCTGTACTTCAAGCTGCCGCTCGATTCTCGTAGCTTGCTGTCGGACACCTGACAGATCCGGAGATGTTTTTAGAATCTCAGACGCGGGACGTGGCTCGCATGGTGAATATGATGTTGCAGCATTTTGTCTGAGGCATGAACACTTGAGGTTGGTCAACAGGTGTTCCTGGTCGACTTGCGTACTTGCGTAGATTAAGGTATTTCCGGAAGCCCCACCTTGACGGTACAACCAATCGGGGGATTAGATGATCGGCGCCCACGCCACGGGCCGATGGGACTAGCTTCCTTTGTAATCCCAACTAGGGTTGTGTACCTCTCAGGGCCATCGTCGACGGTAAGGAGATTTTACTCCAGCAAGGCTGCTCTGATGTTGTTTTGTTCTTGTAACACGAAAATACCGCATCAGTTCTTCTAGGCAGGTGCATTGTGTCTTGAATTTACCAGTGTTCAGGGCTAGATTGATGAGTCATCCCCTTCGGCCCCACTTTCGGTCCTTCGGAGCATGACCATCCATTTATCGTCAGGGGCATGAGGCATTCCTCGCTTCCCGTTTTCATGAGCCTGCCAACTCGTGTTGTTTTCTCGCCATGCGGTGTCTCGGACCGATTCCTCGATTACCTTTTCTGTCTTCACCAGGCTGACTCCCCAAGCGACGCGGATTTTCCCCGACCGGTTCTTGCGTGCTTGCGAGATGATGGTATCATCATATCACTACCCGGGTATTGTGTACCGCTTCGAGGGATCAACCACGATTTCCAGCATCATGACAAGTACTCGTACAGCGTGGTCACTCACCAGCCTAGGAGTATCCATAGAGGCAACTTCTTCCACGTTTGATGATTTACAGTGTCTCAGAATCAGATGCCCCATCCTCACTGACAACGATCAAGTAAACCAACCCTCATATGACCCTTGCCACTCCTGTTCGCTCTGAAGTAATACGGCACCAACACCAAATCCCTCTCCTCCCCAAAACTCTCGTCACTCGCACTAAGCGCAGGACTTTCCCCATCTTGCTTCGCATCCCACTGAGAAAGTGACCGTGTCCAGCCTTTTGTCTGGAGAGCAACATAGTCCTCGCTTGTCCTCTCATCTACCCGTGGCATCTCCTTCACCTCACCGCTTCTGCTGATGGCAACATCTTTGAAGTGATTCGACTCCCAGCTGTTGTCAGTGTCCTCGGCGCAGTACACGATGGGTCCCCGAGCAAGCGTAAGGGTCCGCTGGTTGGTATAGGGATGTGGGGTGATGTAGCGAGGCTTGAAGCCTTGGATGCTGATGGTGAACGAGGGGTTGGCTGAGACATAGGAAGGGGAGAGGGTCAGATAACCTCCTTGAGACACGCCGATATTGCTTTGCGAGGGTGCCGGGTCAAGGGTATACTGGTTTCCGCTCCAGCTGGGCAGTCGAAGACGAATAGTAGTGTTTGTGGAGGGCGGGGCTGAAAGGTTGAACTTCACGGTTCCTTCCCAGGGCCAGTTGGAGGTCTGCTCCAGGGTGAGTGGCTTGCCGTTGACATCGAAGGTAACCTTGGCCGTGGCATATAGGTGCACATTGACATAAGCATCATTTCCCTCCGTTCCATAGTCCCACACGTAACCTCCCAGGCTTCCAAACAGCCGAGCGAGGTTGGGAGGACAGCAAGATACCTCAAACCAGTCTGACCGTGCACTCAGGTCCTTGTTGGAGCTGGCAAGCTGATTGACATACGTGAATGCATTACCGTCCAGGCTCATGGCAGTCATGACGTTGTTGTAGAGACACAGTTCCATGACATCGGCGTACCGTCTATCAGGGTTGCCTGTACCGCCGAGGTGTAGGAGACGTTCAGCAAACATCATGACCGCGATCGAGGCACATGTCTCAGCATAACACCCGCCCTCATCGGTACCTTGAGGGAGGAAGTAATCGATGCCGAACCCTTCCCATTGTTTCACCGCACCGATGCCGCCTGTGAGGTACATCTTCTTGTCGACCATGTTGGACCACAGTCGAGTGGCGGCCGTCTTCCAGGCCTCCACATCGAGCGCTGGCAATAGGTCACGTCGACCAGCCTGACGCTCAAGGTCGAGGTAGATCATGTCCGCCACGGCAGTGAGGAGATACATGCAGCGGACCGAGTGTCCTTCCACACTATGCTGCTGCAGAATCGGCTCATGGGCTTGTGCGTACCAGTAGGCTCGACTCTCGGGATAGGGATCAGGCCGCTTCCACTGGCTTTCTCCTCGTTGCTCTGTTTCCCAGTCATAGTAGTGCTTCCCATCCTGACCCGTGGGGTTGCCCCGCTCCTCTAGGAAGTACCGAGCAAGGTCGTATGCATCACGGTATCCCGTTACCGTGTAGAGACGCAACAGGGCAAGCTCAATCTCCGGATGGCCGGGGTAACCGTGACGCTGGTCCTTGTTTGGACCAAACGTCTCGCGGATATAGCTGACGTATTTGAGCATGGGCTCAAGCAGTAAGTCGTCCTTGTAATGATCGTGGTGTGCTAGGGCAGCCTCGATGAGATGTCCAGCATTATAGCTAAGCACATTGGTCACTGCCAGGTTCTCCGAGGCCGGTGGATAGAAGCTATCACTCACAGTTCGTGCATGTCCCGTAAGTTGGACCAGCGTTTGCTGGGCTCCGGCTCGACAACGGTATAGTGCAGGTTGAGATATCCATCGCTCCCTTGGGCGCCACGGATCATTTGCACCAGCTCTTGTACTGCCCGGTCGATCTCCTCGTCCTGCTCATGGTGGAGGAAGTAACAGGCCGCTTCAATCCACTTTCCTATGTCACTGTCCCAGAATAGATGCTTGGGAACCGGCCACCCCATGGACTTGTCGTCGTACACAGGATGCCACTTCAGCTTGAAGCAATCATAGCGGCCCGTACTGCGTAATTGGTTGAGCTGAGTATGCAAGGTGGTCTTGCCGATGGTGTTTCGGCGGACCGACAAGATGGACTTGCCGTGAAAGACGGTATCTTTGAACGTAGTCTGGGGGTGCGACATGTTGGCAGTGGCGCTTGAGCGGTAAGCATACTGAGGGACGGATCTACCAGGCGAGCTCTAGCTCTGGGTCCATGTGATACTTATTGCTCCCCAAGTGACCAGAAAAGAGATATATCGATGACATCTGCAATGTCCTCCACTGTCGCATCATCTCGGGTTGTGATACACCGGTGGTTACTTGCCCCAGCTATCGGTGAACTAGTCCGACACCTCGCCATCTGTAGAGGGCAGGGCACGAATAAACGAATCACGGAGTGCCAAAGGAGAACTATCGCCTCTAGTTACTCCGCAGAGCCGTGTTATTTCCAATACCTCCGCACAACAAGGCTTTACTGAAACGTTTTCCCGCCTTCCGACATCCCAGTGCCATGGAAGCGAGGGCCTTGACGTTCCCCAGAAACGTGCCTGCTTCCTTGATTGGTGCGCTTCCATGGAGAGATTATCAAAGTTGGGGTAAACATTGGGGAACCCCCCATCTTTGCGCCCCCGCGAATCGGCAGTAGCATACCACACTAGGACTAACTGGGGTGTGCTAAACTGTGGGATATCCAAACGGGACTGGGAGAATGACAAGGCACTAGCAGGGTTGGCAGCAATACTGGCACAGAAGGAGGGTGGGCTCAGAGCCGAACGAATGGATTCTTGGGAAACACTCCCAATGTTAGGCCGCTCAATGGCCTCCCGTGATGTTGGCCAGGCGGCATGCCGGTCATGCCCGGAACGAGCAAGGGGAGGTGAGGAGAGGGAAATGAACATGAGCATCGTCTTGTACTTAACATGCCCTCTATCCAACGATGAGACCGATCCCGGAGTTGGACACTCCTCCTCCTTCTCATCCCTTGTATACTACTTCAAACCCACGGACTGTTGGGTCACGTACAAACATGGTCGCCGAAAAGACTGCTGTTGCACCAACCGTGCGAGAGCTCGCTCAGTTTGATCTGAATAGCCCAGACATCGTCGAGCTCATCCACCATGCCGAGCAAGGTGATGCCGCAGACCGGCTGTTGACGGTAAAGCAGGCACTGTCGAAGTACAAGAAGGCCGTCTTCTGGGCTATGTTCCTGTCAACGAGTCTAATCATGGAGGGCTATGATATGTCGATGGTCAGTCTTTACGCCTTCCACCTTTGCCCCCTTCTCCTTTCTGCAAGCTCTCTGTTGATACTCTGTACGCCATGTCCAGATCTCCTCCTTCTATGGGCTGTCACAGTTCAAGAATCGATTTGGTGTGATCGACCCCGTCACCGGAGAGAAGACTATCACCGCCCCGTGGCAGTCTGGTCTTTCGAACTCCTCTCTGGTAGGACAGCTCGCCGGGCTGCTCCTCAACGCCTACTGCCAGGACCGTCTTGGCGCCCGACGGACTATGATGCTGTTCATGGCTTGGATGATTGTTGCGATCTTCATCCCTGTTTTTGCTCCATCCTTGCCGGTGTTCGCCTTTGGAGAGGCCATGTGTGGAATTTCGTGGGGTGTCTTCCAGGTAAGTAACTGATGGGTTGCGTATAAGTGCTAGTCTACAGGCAATAAGCTGATCACCATCAACTGTCTCTAGACACTGTCCACCGCCTATGCCTCAGAGATCGTACCGACCGTCTTGCGACCTTACGTGACGGCATACGTATGCATGTGTTGGGGTGGTGGCCAGCTGCTATCCGCTGGTATAGTCAGAGCAACGATTGGCATGAAGGGAGATATTGCCTGGAAGCTCCCTTTCATGCTCCAGTGGGTGTGGCCTGTGCCGCTCTTCATCGGCGCCTATCTCGCACCAGAGTCTCCGTGGAATGCAATCCGAAGAAACAAGATCGAGGAAGCTACCAAGAGCATGAGCCGACTGCGGAAGGATGGACCTGATAAGCAGCGTGAGGTCGATGCCTCCGTTGCCTACATCAGATATACAACGGCCTTGGAGGTTGCTGAGACTGAGAACGCCAACTTCCTGGAATGCTTCAAGGGCACTAATTTAAGACGGACTGAGATTGTAAGTGCTTACCCCTTCCAGTACTAATCAGCCTGGAGTAATTAGCTGACAGCTTGATGACAGAACTGCGTCGTCTGGGCTGCTCAGATCCTGTGCGGTAACGCCATCCTTTATTACTCGGTCATTTTCCTTGAGGCAGCAGGATTCTCCGAGGTCCAAGCATTCGACCTGAACATCTCCCTGTCCGCGTGCTATATCGTCGGTGGTGTTCTCTGCTGGCTTCTCTTCCCGCATTTCGGTCGTGCCACCATTTACATGAGCGGCATGAGCTTCATGTTCTGCTGTCTTATTGTAATTGGAGGCCTAGGATTTGTAGGAACCACCAAGGCCGAGCTGGCCATCGGCATACTGCTGGTCATTTCCACACTCTGCAACATGATCACCATTGGCCCAGTCTGTTATCCCATCGTTGCGGAGACTCCCTCCGGCCGGCTGCGCTACAAGACCATTGTCATTGGCAGATTCGTGTATAACCTGACGGGTATCTTTACCAACTCGGTTACCCCACGCATGCTTTCTGCATCCGGTCTGTGATCTTCCTCTTATCGCTAAGCCCTGGGTGAAAAGATACAGCAGCTGACCTTCTGACAAATGCAGAGTGGAACTGGGGAGCAAAGACGGCCCTCTTCTATGCCGGCACGAATCTCCTCTGCAACATCTGGTGCTGGTTCCGTCTGCCGGAGACCAAGGATCGCACATTCGGTGAAATTGACATATTGTTTGACAACCGTGTTCCGGCTCGAAAGTTTAGGACTACCAAGGTCGACCGTAAGTATATCCTCCAACCTGGTTCTACAACTCTGAAGTACGCTAATACCGTCTTTGTGTAGAATTTGCTCATCAACGGGAATACACCTCCAAGCTGGAAGGAGAAGGCCGTCAGTCTGTCGACCATGTTGAGGACGCAGTATGATGGGCGGGGCTGGTTTGATCTCGTCCATGTGCCATATGGACAAG
Organism: Coniochaeta pulveracea; assembly: GCA_003635345.1. Classification (NCBI taxonomy): domain Eukaryota; kingdom Fungi; phylum Ascomycota; class Sordariomycetes; order Coniochaetales; family Coniochaetaceae; genus Coniochaeta; species Coniochaeta pulveracea. Next base: position 113,359 of record QVQW01000010.1, on the reverse strand, counting down.
TGTCGTGGCCGTGAAGTAGTGACTGTACTGCAAGACTAGCCATGCACGTGAGAACCGTAAAAGCTTGAGCTTTTCGAAAAATGCAAGGATGTCCGCACGACAGTTGTGTTCGCCGTATATCCGCTTGCCTGTCATAGGAGACACAATCCTCGACACCACCCTCTCATAATGGTGTTTCTCAAGCGACCCCTGACTGGTACACGCGGTGGCGGTAGTTGCCCATGAGACAGTGATGTAGTCGACATATGGGTAACGTGACAAGAGGGACTGTTCATATTGCGAGGTCGGCATTAGACCTGAAATCATGCTTTCATGAGAGGGGAATCATCGAATACAACGTATAAACGCCGAACAGCACATGTTCAGACAGCCAAAGAAAATGTACTCCAAAACAACAGCTCGTACTGGAGAGCAGGTTAGAACTCGCCATCCCCACCACCACCGACAAGGCCGGCTGTCCATAATCCTACAAGTCCCCACCAACTGACCTTCCAGCCTCTCCATAATCCATCGACGCCCTGACCGCGTCGGAACACAGCCTCCGCGATCCTGGGCTTCCCTGTCCGGATATTCTTTGTCGTGGGCACCGTTGCTCGCGTGCCTTCCTCATACACGATAGTCCGCATGGTCCCAAATACACCGTCAAACTTGCCGAGCGGCACAATCGTTTCCATAGTCGCTCCGTCGCTTCGCTTCTCTCTTAAGCTCGCCGGTGCGTCGACCTCCAGAGCGCGGACATATTCTGGTGAGGTAAGTACAGCTGCCTGTCCTCGACGAAGGACCGTCTCGAGAGGCAGCTTGATGAAGAGCGCTATTGTGGACGAGCAGAATTTGGTGATGGAGAAGGTAACGGGGGAGACTTCGCGATCGATCATGAACCTAGTTCGGAGGACGAGCGGTGTTGAGAGTGTCAAGATCGGATGAATTAGAGAGTGGAGAATCGTCGGGACGACAAGAGAGGACGGGCACAAGTAGGATGGCAGTCTACGCAGGTTGGTAAGGCTGCCTCTCGTCGAGCGGGCTGTGGGGGTGAGAATAAGACTGATCGCTGAGTGTTAGCATTGCAATGATCCATACGAGCACGTAGCAGCCATGACCTACCGTGTCCGGATGAGATCCAGTGGGGAGAGGATGAGACCCGTTGTGACCGCGGCGGCTGCTGCAACAAACAGCGACGCCCAAGGGTAAGGGGAAGCGATGTCGATCAGGCGGTCAAGGTCGTCCTTCACACCCAGATCAGGCACGTTGAACAGCGCGCTGAGCAGACTTCTCGACCAGTTCTCCAGAAGCGACGACAGAACCGTGTAGAGAAACGTTGCGTTGGCTCCTTTCCATACCCCTCTCCCGCCCTCCTTCTGCCACAGCTGCGATATGACCTCGAGCACCGAATCAGGGGTTCGGAGAACAAGCTGGTGGGCTGGTGGTGCGGGCCTTGGCGCTGGTGGGGATGAACTGGAAGGGCTTGTGGATCTTTGCCTTTGTCTTTCGGATCTTGTATAGAATGGTGCAGGTGTGTTGTGCACGTTGGAGGTAAAGTAGGCCGGTTCGTCCGGATCGGAATCCGAATCAGGGTACTGGTAGGTTTGGTGTCAGCTCCAATGCTCAACGCCCAGGGTTATAGTATCACCTCAATGTTCATACGTTATCATATAGTGACTCCCTCCTCCTCAAGTCCGGTGTGGGTGCTGCGCTGTTAAGCAGACCGGGAGCTTCTTCTTGACTCCTAACTTGTAATATCGTCTTGGCCACATCGAATGGCTGTGCCATCAAAGCCGACGTGTATTTCCATAACAGCCCATCCACCAGGTCCTTCACAGTCTGTACAGCTGAAGACGACGGCTCGGAGATGTAGTCTCTATAGTCGATGTCGGAGAAGATGTCGCGCGTCTTGGACGCGTAGGGGCTCGCTCCGGCGGTGCCACTGGTAGCAAATGCATTTGGTCCTGGAGCTGATGGGAGAGGCTCCTCGCCAATTGTCGGCGGGATGTAGTATGGTCTGAGGGGATTAACCCCTTCTTTCTGATATGCCATGTTGAAATGGACAGCTATACGGTCATCTTGATTGTGCCGCTACTATTCTGCTGCTCTTTGGACACTTCAATCTCCTGTTGCTTGTGGTTTTGCATGATGAAATCAAATAACAAGCGTCGGCGATAAGGGGAAGCTACCCAACGATAACGCAGCGTCCGCTCAAGTTGCGCTTATTTGAGGCGCGACAAGCGCCGCCCGCACCTATCACACGGGACGTCATTATGTTCAGGGTCCGCTTCTGTCGCATTTCCGATCAAAGATTTTGGCCGTCGGAGGAAACCCACCCTGCCCCGAGGAGTGAAGCTCAAGATTACGAGCCTCTTCCAAGAATAATTCACCGCTAGCCAACGTACATAAATGTATCGGTTGCGCGAGTGACAGCTGAACAAACTCTGCGCCCAGTTTTGAATCTCTAATTATCTGTCTATCACGACTTCTGTCCCATTACACTTTGCGACTCTGCTCCGACCTTCGCGATATACACAACAATGGCCGCCACGAGGAGGTTACTTGCCCAAGGGCTTCGTCAGATAAACACCGCTGCCCAGAGACAATCAGTGCGGCCATACAGCACATTCATATCGTCTTCGAGTCCTATAATACCTCGGCAATCCGCGCCATTGCGACGTGTTGTTCCTCTCGGCCATGTTCAGAGCAGGACGTTTGCTGTCTCGACGACTCTTTCACATGGTCATGTTGACCCTCCCAAGCCAGGCGAAGAGTGAGTAGCTCCCGGAGGCTCCCACACTATGTGTCCCCCGCTCTTGGTCTAACAGTAGCTATCAGACTATATGTAACATTTATCGACAAGGAAGGCCAAGAACACAAGCTTGCCGTATCGAAGGGCGACAACCTCCTCGACATAGCGCAAGCTCACGATCTCGAGATGGAGGGCGCCTGTGGCGGTTCTTGCGCCTGCTCAACATGCCACGTGATTGTGATGGACCAGGAATACTATGATAAGATGCCCGAGCCGGAAGATGACGAGAACGATATGCTGGACCTGGCGTTTGGCCTGACCGAGACAAGTCGGCTGGGTTGCCAGATACATATGACGAAGGAGCTGGACGGATTGCGGGTCAAGCTGCCGTCTATGACCCGCAATTTGCAGGCGAGCGACTTCAAGTGACCTGGTCGGACTTCGGCGCCACCAAGTATTGGTGGATTGGTCGGAGGTTCCCTCACTGAGGTTGCAGAGGGAGCAGCAAGACAGTGCAGCAGTATGATTTGTCCCTGGGCGTGGTCACTGGACATCTCAGCTCCTCGTGGCGCCGTTTGTATAGACGCATGAACCACACTTTCCAAGGCAATGTTCATATATTATAAGAGATCATGCAGCATAGCTAGATGTGGCACAGTCACATGTACATTACTTTAGCTTCCTGGGTGTAGTTGGCAAGCCTGCCTTGTACCAATATTTCACCTTCATTGCCCAACTATATCAGGATTCTGTCCACCTAAGCCTCCTCCAACGCGCCCTTCTTGAGGTTTCCACCACCACTGGCAATCAGATCCAGGAAGCCCTTCCGACTCATCTCGGTTACCTTCTCTTCCCTCCTCTTCACCCCGACAACGCCCTCACTCCTCGCCTGCCGCTCCGCCTCGGTGGCCTTAACCTGCGCCGCCCTCACAGCGTTGAACAGCTTGACCACACCTCTCTGTGCAACCTTGCGTAACCTCCTTTCTGTTGCGAGAATCTGGGCTGTCGTCTCGCCATCCTTATTCTGCTCTTCCTCGATCTCTACTTCTCCCGTCAAGACATTCAGCTTGGCCGTCCCTGAACTAGCAACGAGCACATCCCGAACTCTTCCCTTCTCCATAGCCAAACGCTTCGCCTCCCTCAACCTCCGCTTGGCCTTGTTCTCCAGCGCCGTGTCCACCGCCTGACGACTGGCCTTCTGCGCATCTGCACTGCGAGCGAGCACGGGATCCGCGCGACGGGAACTGGAAAGCTTGGTGTTCAGGATCTTGGAGAGCGACGTTGCGAATGCTGTGGGATCGTTCCTCTTCGACCTCTTCCTCGGCTGCCCATCCTCATCTCCGGAATCAGCTGCAGAATCTGACTCTGATTCCGTGTCTGGCGCATCTTGTGCGAATGCCTCTTTTTGCGATCCGAGCGGTTGTCTTGGTTCTGTGGGCTCGCGGTCGCCGGCCTCGGAAGCCGAGTCAGATTCCTCTCCTGCTGATGATGCGCCGTCGTCTACTTCAAGATCATCAAGATCTTCCGCGTCGGAGTCCAGGAGGTTGAAGGCCTGGAAGTCTTGCTGTTCGTCCTCTTCTTGGACACTGTCCGAATCACTGTGGTAGTTCTCGATGGCAGACTGTCTTTGTTTCTTCGATGGTCGTGGGACCTTGGCCTTCGGGCCATCCTCTTGTGGTCGTTTTCTGCTTCCGCCGGCCATTATATCTGTGTAGCCAAGAGTGGATTGATAAAAGCGCAATTTGGGTTAAATGGTTTGTGAACTGAGAGTTAGCAGAGGACGTTGCTACATTGTCCTACCGCTACCGAAAACTTTTGGCGGACGGGACTTGCAGAATATTAGCCCCACTTTTGTGCATGGCTTAATATTCTTATAGGCAGAGTCAACCTGACCTTTGCAAATAAGTAGAAGGTACCTGTAGGCGATTGTACTTCTGAAACTGAGTTAAGCCTCGTACTGGGATTATTATTGGAACGAATTGTCTTCTAGATATAAAACCTCATATATTACTCTCTGCTTGAAGGTCGTGTGCAATGGTATCATTCTCAGGCAATACGAAGTCAAGCTTGGCTCTTGCCGATCCTTAGCGCAAGAACGTGTTCACTACAGGTACCTCTTGGTACAAATGTGACCATGTCTCGACCATGAAACACACGCCAGACACATTTAGCAACAGCAGAAAAACTGTCGTACGGGGCCATATATCTCTCATCAACACTGCAGTCACTGCTTTCATCCTTTTCAGTCAGCAATATGTCGCATTCAAAAGAGTGGGCAAAGATGTGCGCCGGGGAACCGTACGAGGCTTGGGACAAGGACCTTCAGGCGAACCGCGTGCGCTGCTACAATGCATGCAAGGCTTTCAACGCCCTTGGTATGGGTAACACTCGTCGCGAGAAGGTGGTGGCCTGGCGTGCGTAAGTTTCTATACTCATGCCTCATACGATGGGAAATGCGCCAGGGTCCGTTAACTGGTTTGTTCCACCAGAATCATCGATGACGAGCGCCCGTTACCACCTGTGAATCCAGATCCGGAGCAGGATGCAGCTCAGTTTGAGCTAACAGATCCTGTTGTTGAGGGACCCATATCTGTCGACCACGGTCAGAATTTCATAGTTGAACCTGGTGCCTTTCTCAACTTTGGGCTTGTGGTGCTTGACACATGTCCAGTCAAGGTCGGCGCTCGAACCCTGTTCGGTCCCGACATCAGAATCTATACTGCTCTGCATCCCCTCGAACCAGCTGCTCGGAATGGTCTGAAGGGACCCGAGTTTGGAAAACCGGTGACCATTGGTCAAGACTGCTGGATCGGCGGCAGTGCAATCATTTTAGCTGGTGTCACCATTGGCAACGGATCGACCATCGGCGCAGGCTCAGTTGTCACCAGGGTATGCTCCTACGTAAGTTCTAGCTTGAATGATCATTTGATGTCTAACTTGACTACTTCTATAGGATATTCCACAACATTCATTAGCAGTGGGCAACCCTGCCCGTGTTATTCGAACACTAGCGCCCGGTGAGAAAGGTGAGGTGCTTTCTGAAGCCTAAGTTTGCTACTAGATAACCGTCCCGATTTTGGTATGAGGGAGCAGCCTGAGCGTGTAGCTGGCCATCGAGGCTAAGCCTAATGACAGCTTCATGGGCAACAGACATAGCCTTCGCTGGAACAGAAGCCAATCCTGTTATAGGGTATATCATGTATACAGTACTCCCGAAACCTGCCTCAGTTCTTGGCCTGCCCAATCGGCAAGAATCTTTCTTAGAGCTCATGAATCCCTCAGTCAGTCCTGAGTTCATCTTGCGTATAATCCACCCACTCTCCCCTGAGCATTTGTTACACCAGTCTTTTCCGCAGTACAATCCATCCTCTCCATGGCCTGCGGGATACGCTCAGGAGAAGCCCAATGATCCCGGCGATGTCGCAATGGCCAAAGATGTTTGCCCTGATTAATGATGGTCGTTGTCACGTCTTGCAGCCACGTCGGAGTATCGAGGTTAGAGGCGGACTCGACACGACGACATGGATGGCAGCTGTAAGCTGAAACAACGCCCTTCGAAATGGTATACACGGAGTCTAACGTCACTCGACTCACGATATAATCCTATGTCATCGATAAACATGGTGTCAGCGACCTTAGAAGATAGGGTTAATCATAACCAGGCCGGTCACTATGTTCCGAGACGACCATATGAGCACTGGATCCTTGAATACGAAATAGTCCTGGGAAGGGAAGCAGGTCTAACTGTCATTGTTCTGGGACGCACGTTGGAAAAGCGCAACGGGATTCCAACTTCATCGGCCTGTACAGCGTACTTGGCTCCGGGGGTGGTGCTGGAGATCGTGATGGCTGTGTAAGACGCGCAAGGACTAGCTCTTCGTCAAGAGCGCTCCGACCGCTCATGCTGCCGTGTCCTCCAAGCCTAGGAGTCTTTACCTGCGTGAACAGGCTCTACCTTCTGGCCCAGGCAGCGGCCCAAAATAAAGCCCGTTCCTTCCAGCGGCCCGAATGATGCCTGCGGGGGGGTCCTAGGGAACACGCTTTCCGCAGCTAAAGCTCCGCGACATGGTTCAAGACTTTATCCTAGACCGGAGAGAAAGATAAGGTAGTTCTGAGCTTGTTGAGGACAATGTATCCTAATGGAGTACCGATTAGACATGCAGATGCTCGGTCCGACACAGGGTCGTGGTGCGCATCCCCAAAAGGAGAACCGGTGCGGTATGGACAGCGAGTCACATCTTGAGAAATGCTATTCAAGCCTTTGCGGCATGGCCGCGAACCGGGCGATATGGTCATGTCGAGGGGCCTGAAGTCTGGCCTTTCCACGTTCCGTGACAGGTGTGCGCAGGGATTGGAGTTTTCAGAGAGCTCACAAACATGACAAGCATGTAGTTGTAGTTTGGCATTCAAGCCCTGTGCTGGTCTCCTTAACATGATAAAGCGACTCGTAACAATATGGTATTGCATCGTGCTGAGCTAACGGTCATTCCATCATCGACCTCTTGATATCCGGAAATCAGACAGTTTCTCAATTGAGTTGACTGTGGTTCCTTGGTCGTTCCTCATGAAGAACCTACCGGAGCTGCACAAATACCCTATAGGCAACGTTGCTGACTAGAGGTAAGGCGAGTTGCCGCACAAGGGCAAAGGACTGTTTAAGGGTTGAGCCAAGTCTTTTGCTTGGTTCACTTGCCAAGATCTCTGGATTTTGGTTGGGTCCATGCAATCTCTCAGATCGATCGATTGTGCAGGCCCACCTTTCAAGCGTATCCAATGGAAATGCTTGGAGTTGGACCCCTAAAATCGATCTTATCCACAGTTTTGGAATGCGATCAACTCGATGACTTCATCGGGTCCCGGCTCGCTGGCGGGCCCGCCAACTGACGCTGGGCTGACGCCTCTATCCAAAAAATAACTTCTAGCAAGCATGTTTCGTACCTTACTCTGATCGGTTTCCTCATCACTATACCGGTTCCCAGTCGCATGACTGTCTTATCAACCTTTTGCCTGGTAGACCGTTCAAATAGAACTTGATAAAGGTACTAACTGAAGCACGGTAGATGCAAGTAGCACGACCCCTGACCATACTATCCTATCACTGCCTGCGGATATAGCTGCATGCTTGATTCACGGCTCGCGTTTCTGCGCCGACAAGCAGGATCACTTGCAAGCGCAACGGGTGCTCTGAAAGTGCTACAACCACGACCACTAAACCTGATACGCAGCAAATACTTAGCCTGGACGATTTGCTACGCCTATTCATCATCTGCCCCTTGTCCAGTGAGCGTGAGCTCTACAGCGGCACTGACATTCGTTACCTGGAGACAGTCAAGACTTCGAAACAATAAGACTGACCCCACAAACTCACGCCACTTGACAACCATGCCTCGCGCTGGAAAGGCCCAGGCAGCCAAGCTGGCTAATAACATCCAGGATGGCGTCCGTCCCCAGTCTAGCACCTCTGAGGCAGTTCCAGATACATCGGTGCGCAGATCCAGCCGGCGCAAGTCCGCGAAACCCACCACATACGAAGAAAAGCTTATGAGCGACGTCGAGGACAACCCCGACGACGCCGGAACGATCACAGAGGACGCACAAGAGGCCATCAAGGACCTGGTTAAGATGGACAAATACTTCCGTGAAAACACTAAGCGCCAAAAGCTGGCGGTGGAACAGAGCCACTTACCTCGCCCAAAGGATGACCGTCAGGGCATATTCAGCACCGACTCCAGCACAGTTGACGTGCGGACAAAAGACACGCGATCCCGGCAGAGGAAGAAGCCTGCTTTACTTCCTACACCGGAGAAAGACTCGGATGCGGACTTCATCAAGACTGAACAGGATGATGATTACGTACCATCAACACCGCATGGGACAATAACAGATTCCAAAGAAGATCCAGAGGCTGCGGAAGAATCGGTGGAGCGGGCCGCAGCGCGAGCTCCTGCTGTGAACAGTAGCTATCTGCCGTTGCCATGGAAGGGCCGGCTTGGCTACGTAAGCCATTCTCCAGTTCTCAGATGCATCCGTCCTTCGACGGACGGTGCATTTAATGTGTTATAGTTGCTAATTGTTCATACTCAGGCGTGCCTGAACACATATCTTCGTGCCGCCAAGCCCTCGGTATTCTCTTCCAGGACCTGCCGCATGGCCTCCATCATTGATCATCGTCATCCTCTGCAGGACCCAACAATACCTGAACATCCCACCAAGAACAAGCCGGACAAGACGCAGCAGCCGGAGCATGCCCTTGGTATGCAATTCGTTCAGCAGTTGGGGATCGCCAATGCCAGGGACATTGTCAAGATGCTCCGCTGGAACGACAAGTACGGCATCAAGTTTATGCGTCTGAGCTCGGAGATGTTTCCGTTCGCAAGTCATCCGGAGCATGGTTACAGTCTCGCTCCTTTTGCGTCTGAAGTGTTAGCCGAAGCTGGAAAGGTAGCAGCTGAGCTTGGTCACCGCCTGACAACCCATCCGGGACAAGTAAGTGTTTGCTATTTGCCAAATTCCTCGAGAACCAACAACTTTATCAGGAAAACCTTTGATTGATAGGCTAACCACTCTACAGTATACCCAACTCGGCTCTCCTCGCAAAGAGGTTGTAGATTCAGCCATTCGCGATCTTGCCTACCACGACGAACTGCTTAGCCTCCTCAAGCTGCCCGAGCAACAAAACCGGGACGCCATCATGATTATTCACATGGGTGGTGTGTTCGGTGACAAGAGTGCGACATTGGATCGTTTCCGCACCAACTATGCCAGATTACCGGAATCCATCAAAGCTCGTCTGGTCTTGGAAAATGACGATGTGTCTTGGTCTGTGCATGAATTACTCCCAGTATGCGAAGAGCTGAACATACCGCTCGTTCTTGACTTTCACCATCACAACATCGTCTTCGACTCGTCCAAAGTGCGCGAGGGCACGCTAGACATATCTCAACCAGAGCTGATGAACAGGATATTGGCCACGTGGAGGCGAAAGAACATCCGACCGAAGATGCACTACAGCGAGCCCACCGCGGGCGCCGTGACCCCAAGGGACAGGAGGAAGCACAGCGCACGCGTCATGACCTTGCCCCCTTGCCCACCAGACATGGACCTGATGATTGAAGCTAAGGACAAGGAGCAGGCTGTGTTTGAGCTCATGCGTACCTTCAAGCTGCCAGGGTTCGAAAAGATCAATGACATGATCCCACATGAACGCGAGGATGAGCCCAAGCCACCTGTAAAGATGGTCAAGGCCAAGGACGGAGGTGGCAGGAAGAAGAAGAAGAAGGGAAATGAGGCTCTGGGTTTGGAAGAGGCAGCGGTACAGGTCGAGGTCGAGCAGGTGGAGAAAGCGACAGAGGTATTACCAGAAGACTTCGGCATGGGTGGTCCCAACAACAGAGTGTACTGGCCGCTTGGTAGAGAGGACTGGCTGAAGCCGAAGAAGAGGGAGTCGACGAAGAAGGGAGCGGTTGATGAGCTCGACGTGAAGGAGGAAGTGTAACGTATCCTGCTTGATGTCTGCGGTGGCTACTAGGCCTTGTTCTGGCTTTTGTGGATCGCTCGGTTGTGATCACTTCCGGGGCGGGCGGAGATTATTTGACACGGTTGAAGTTATGGTAAGGGATGTAAGATTACGAAGATACCACAATCAGGCACGAATGGGCCCGCGTCCTGAGTGTGCAGATATAACTGTGCAGTGTGTCGGCCTGGCGATCATCAACAGGCACGGACAAACATGGCCGAGCCCACTCTGCTCTGACGATGCTTTGATGATCATACACTTACAGTCAGGAAATCCCGAACGTCACATATCGACCAAGCTGTTTCCGTGCTACGCAAACGTCAAATCGCACTATCCAACATGACCTCCTCTAATCAGACTCTCGAATACTCAAAAATACTGCTATGTCCTGACAGCACAACCACTGCCACCTGAGAAGCATCGAAACCAGCCTTATAAGCAGTCTCGAGGCCTTAGGCTAGACCAATCGAGCCTCAAGCAAAGTCAGGGCCGCCATGAAGAGGCGCCAATCAGCCCGACCGTTGAAGTCTGGGTAGACGACATCTTCCTCGTCCTCGGGGCTCGCGTGTTGCACCTCAAGGGTAAAGGACCCTTGTCCTGATACGTTAACACAGGTAGCCCGCCTGACGGAATCACACTCACTTACCAGTCCTCCGTTGCAGTTCCCTCTGCACCGATTTACGGCGGTAGACAGCGGACAACGCCAACGCAATCTGGTAGCAATCTGGGCCGCGAATGTCAAGATCGTCTTCAAACGACAGACACGGCCAGGAGACTATGCCCAGAAAGACACCAACACTGACTTTGTATACGAAGTCAGCAAAATGGTCAGCCGCCGCCCAGTCGCTCTTGTCGATATCGACAAGGGTACCACGTCCAGGGAAGAATTTCAGGCCGAAACCAGGCCTGTTGACGGATAGGCAGTACTGGACTGCTAAGTACGGTGGTATGTTTTCGATGTCAGTGACGTCGCAGTTAGCATAGAGCTCGGTAAAGGGAAGTAGGATTGCCGGGTGGCGGAAGAGGTTGTGGACGTCCTCTATGTTGGAGAATGCGAGGCTGTTCAGGATGCTAAGTTCCGCTGCGCCCGGTGCCATTCCGCTGCAGATAGGAGAGGATATTCTCTGGGTTGTTGTACGGGCACGTACACACGTGCGAGTGTCTGAAGTGCTTCTTGTACGGCGAAGAATGCAAGAATGCCTGCTATATTGGCCAATGCTGGTGATGTGGGTGTCGAAATCCGTTGTAATAGGGGATGGACTTTCTTGGTGGGCCGAGGTATAACTATATATACCGTTCACCACTGCGAAGGACTAGGTGATTCAAGCAGTCAAGTAATCATGGCTAGGTTCTTGATAGTGCAGTCACTTCAAGGTGCCTGGTCATATTAGTCGTCACCGACTATCCTTGGCGAGCCACTAGCCACTTCACTCCTGGAATGCCTACTTAGTGATATTCCATTATAAGACAAAGAGGCTTGCCGTAGGCGTTGGGCGAGCCAGTGCCAGTTCAATGCGGCAGACATTCAGTATTAAAGATTGATGGGTAATGGTCATGTATCGTCCGAGACTCTCCATACTAGTACTATAATATCAGCCGCTTAGGGATGGGTGTTGAATACAGGGATCTCAACTCATTATTGAAGTTAATAGGAGGGAGTCACTCAAGGCATTTGGACCGACTGAAGGAGATAGAGATATATTATGACCTATACAGCCAAACAGCCATGTTTGTCACCCATAACCATCAAATGGAGGTGATTTGTCAACGTAGTGTAACCCCTCGATTGAGATTCAGATCGCAGATCAAACATCAGACTTCGCGTAACTGAGTCATCGAAAAGAGGAGGAAGAACAGCTATTATTACTGCTCGGAAAGACCTAATCCACCGCAAACTCCTCTCAAGTTCCAGAAAGTAATGGTCGGACGTGAGTGTCATCAAAATACCCTGGTTCGAAGCAAACTCAACACAACTTGTCAGCCACTGGACCGGGGACTTTCCAAGCTGGTGAATACTAGGGAGTTGATGCCAAGACTGTATGCTAACCGCCAGCGGACCCAGGATCAGCCAATCACAGATATGCTAAGGTTAGTGTGATTCCCTAATACGGATACATGTATGACTGCGTGAGTCCGCAGGCAGTCCGCAGGCAGTCCGCCGGCAATCCAAAGGCAAACATGCGTAGTCCCAAGGGGCATAGTAACGACTTCATTGAGAAAGGCAGAAAAGGTATAAACACAGTATAGAAGAAAGAGGTCACAATCTGTCCATACATGATGGGCGGCAGCAGTTCATCGCCAAAAGGTCTTGATAGGTTTCAGTTTGTCCATAAAGGTTTGCTACCTACATGCACTCCGGGTCCTGAGCGGCCTTTTTCGACTCCAGGTACAAGCTTGTGCCCTTTGACCTGATGTCCACCACACCAAGTACAATCATCTGGCAGCTGAACCGGGTCATCTTCTCCAGGTGTGAGTACATACTGTTTGAAATGGCCGTGTTCTGGACGAGTCTCCGGCCCAGCATCTGAAGGTAAGCGTGGGCAGCCATGGGCTGCAATGATTGCCTGGCATACCTCAGGGGAAGTGCATGAAAAACTTGCCCAGTCATTCAAGTCCAGTCACATGATCTATCCAGCTACAGTCGGAGTATACTTCATGTACTATGTGCTTCATGACCGGCTCGAACTGGCCGTGCTGTGAAGCCTTATGAGATATCTGCCGCGATTATAGAGACGTGCTACTCGTGATACGGATATGTAACAGCGGCATAGGACGGTGCAGTTGGTATCTACGTTGGCGGTGTCAGATACTACCCATGATGGTGGTTGTGAGTTCCGAGATGCATGTCCTCCGAATATGAATGGGAATCCAGTTAGTGAAGGGCGTTCTTCATTGTGGTGTGGACATATGTCGTGGACATGGACGTGGTTGGAAGCCCCTGTCTCGCGTCAATCTTTCATCCTGTTGAGCAGTGGAGGAAGAGAAGAATCAGGTGCTGTTTGCATCGAGCGATTTGGCAAAGAAACGTTCCTAACGCAACACCCCTCTGCCGTTTTCGAGATGAGGAGTTTGATCTCCGATACCTGGTCGTGGCGGAACATGTTATGCTGACCGGGCTATTAATCCCACTCTGGCCTGCTGCAACTGTCCAGTACCTTGGCAGAACCATCTTCGCAAACACTCCCTGGAATGATTTTGCCCGTACAGTGCATGAAATATAGTCATTGATGGTAAAAGTGCCATGCATTCATCACGATCATAGCCAAGGAACCTCGTCCGCATTGTCAACGAGTCTGGAAATGGTAAGTAACTTCAGCAAAGACGGAATACGAGACTGAACCAACCACTAGTCACAATCGGTTCTATTCTCTGGGCGGCATTGCCCCTGGTTTTACACGGTGTGATGTCAAGGAAACCGGTAAGGAATGGCAGCAACGATTATGGTGTAGTCTTTGCTCCTTTCGAAGTTTAACCCCTACCTCGTTCATACTAAGTTGCACCACCCTAGAGAGACTTGTCACCGACATCCGGATTGATTCGACCGGAGGGTTTCCGGCTCCCGGCTGACTTGTGACGAGCGTGAGAAAAGAAAATGCACGTGCTGTACGTATACGCGCAGTCTGTAGGGCGTACGTTTGGCGGATCTGACGTGAGCAACCATTCTCGGCGTTGAGAAAGACGCGTTAGGACATACCGAGACGACCGTCACGTAATCAGATACTACTCTGACGGTTCATCGGGGTGAACGGTTTAAACCTAGGCGTAATGCCAAGGCCTCTTGTGATAAAGTCCCCCCATGCACAGAGCTTGACCCTGGGACACCTCGAAGGGCCCCTGTTTCATATACCTGATCTTCGGTGAACTCTTGCCACACCGCAACGTTCATAGCTGCCGAACCAGGCAGGTGAAGAGTTCTACATACTGTGTGGCCATAAAGGATGAGACACAACCGTTCTGTGGTCAGCCATGGAACGTTCACGATGGCACTGCCGAGACGTCCGGCTCAGCAGGGCATCCCCTAGAGAGAGTTCCTCAAGCTGCCAACTGACTCCAACGAACCCCTTAAGCCAAGGTGCACCGTCAAGAAGTATTAGGGCTTGGGGCCAGCTTGAAGATATAAAAGGGCCTCAAGATCCTGCCTTCTCGTCTCTCTTCAATCCTCAAACCAGCAAGCAGAACTCAGCAAGCAACCTCTAGCAAATCCCAATACAATACAAAGTGCCCTACAAATAGAGCCATCATGAAGGTACAGCCAGCGAAATTCTCCTGATGCCCAGCTCAACCCTAACCTGATGGTTGACAGAACTACATCCCTCTTGTCCTCGCCGCCCTTGTCGGCTTGGTCGCTTCGGAAGGTACTCTCACCTGCCCGGGAGGACTGCAGGGCCTTTGCACCGCCGCTCCTTACTCGTGCACTTGCGACTTCCTCAAACAGGTCGTTTGCCAGGATCCTCCCACTCTCGCCTGTAACTCGTTCTGCCAGTGTGTCTAAGCGGGAATGACGAAGTGATTCTTAAGGGCATACACCTGTGAACGGTATGGGTGTGCTGAAAGGGGTCGTATTTAGATGCGGTCGAGACTTGGGCTTGGCATTAAGATGAACGGGGATCAAGCAAAAAAAATGGATTCAGTGTATGCTTAGAGGGAAACGTTAACTCTAGCCAGCAATTCATGCACTGAGTCCTCCAAATGTCATGGTACGTGGTAGGATACAATTCAAGCCTTCTTCGACCACTGAGCTTTGCTCTCCAACCCAAGCAAAACCACAGCATTCTCAGACACGATCTGTGCAAACTGTTTATCATCCACTAGTCCCGAAGCCTGAAGATCCTTCAGAAACTTCAGCCCATCCTCATTCTTCGCAAACGGGTAATCGACGCTGTATAGTATGTGATCAATCTTTGTGTTTCGAAGGATACAAGCCATAGGGTCCACGCTCCAGACTCCGCTTGTCGTGATCCAGATATTCTCATCCCACACAGTCTTGAAGTTCCTCTCTCTGGAACCCCAACGTGGTGACAGCTGTAAGATGCGATCGAGCATGAATGGTATCATCTCCCCCATGTGTCCAATAATGATCTTCAGCTTCGGGAAGGTATCAAACATTCCAGCAGCAAAGAGCTTGAAAACGTGGACTGCGACATCAGAGTGCCAGCCCCATCCGGAGGAGCCCAATGATAAAGCTGCAGAATCCTGGAAGCTCCCAGAATACATTGCCTCCCGTACGGTGTCCGTTGGCCATGTCGGGTGCAGGTAAATGGGCACATTGAGCTCTTCCACGGCCTCCCAGAAGCTTTTGTACTGCGGGCCATCGTAGTATGTCCCCTCCGAGTGGTTGTCGATCAGCGCTCCGACGAACCCATGTTCCTGCCTACACCGTCTGAGCTCCACGGCAGCTTCCTTCGGCTCACTCATGGGTAGGACTGCAAATCCAGCAAACCTCTCTCTGTTGCTGACTGCTGAGGCCAGCTGATCGTTGGCCGCCCGACACTCCTCCGGACTCATCTTTCCAGGCGCATGAGATATGACCTGAACGGAGACATTGCCAGCATCCATGTGCTTTAGTCGGACCGGCCCCAGATCACGCAGTTTCTCCGATAAACCCGGTACATGGCTGATCTGCTGCTGATAGGCTGTTGAGTTCTTTGACAAGAACACGTCGGAGAGGAAGTGCTCCTCGAAAGTGATGACACTCTGCATATCGACCTGCCAAGTACACACCTAATAAGTTGGGATAATGCCTCCAGCAGCAAATTGAGGTATTCAATTATTGACTTGAACATATATGCTCAGTACGAACAGCTGTGGACAATCGTGGACGTCATCGGTTACCTTACCTGGGCGCACAAGCAGGCTACGGTTAGGGTCTCACTGCTCGCTTCCCCAAAGGGGTCAAGTGCTTGGCAACGTCCGGAAAGTGGAGATGCGCTAAGCCCTACCAGCGGGGAGCAGCCGTGTTGGAGAATTGGGGAAGGTGGAGACTCCCCCCGCATGATACAGCATGATAGGTACCTCAACTTCCACCTCCCACCTCCCCACCTTCCACCTTCCACCTTGCAGAATGTCAACAATCTCAACCTTCCAGTTCTTGAATTCTTAGTGAGGCAAAAAACACTGTCGAGATATCTCCCCAAATCAAGCCTCATATCCTGGAGCAACATCTGATAGTCACGAACCTCTCCAAGTCATACCATTGCATCAAGTAACCAGGCAGCAATTCGTGCAAACTGGTAGACGCTGCGACATAAACCCCTCGACTATAGCACAACGTCCCCCAGAACTAACTGTACAAAGAAGTTCTAGTGGCCATACACCAACAGGTCATAGACAAAATCACCGTTATGCCGAATGTACTCCTTGAAGACAGGCTGGTACAAGAGTCCCTTGTCGTGAGACACCTCCACAACAACATTTCTCATACCTCGATCGCTCTCCGGAGTCGACTTGTAGACGATCTTGATCGCTTCTAGGAAGTCGCTCGTGTCCCATTCGGTGACCAGCTCGGTCGTAAACTTGGAAAGAGCGACCTCTTTCAGGCCCTCCACGGCGTACTTTTCAGCAAGGGCATAGACCATGGCGTGGAGGGTCAGGTTCGTCTCTCTGGGTTGGAAGAGCACGGGAGGTTCAGGCTCGGGCTCCGATGCTGGTGCCTGTATTTGCAACTCAGGTTTCTGTTGCGGGCCATGGCTCGTAGACTGGTTCCGCTTCTGGCCACGACTCGGGTACTGGTTCCTCAACAGCCGCACATTCAACTGCAGGTTCAACTGCAGGTTCAACTGCAGGTTCAACTGCAGGTTCAACTGCAGGTTCAACTGCAGGTTCAACTGCAGGTTCAGCCTCAAGTATAGACTTGGGTATTTCCTCTTGTACAGTGTCATCGATCGCCTCGGGTACTGACTCAGCTGCAAGATCAGCTTTGGCCTCGGGTTCAACCTCAGGGATCGTTTCATGGACTGCTCCAGCTTGAACTTCAGGCTCAGCTCGAGGTACCTCAATCTCTACTTCACCTGTCCAGGTAGCGTTGGCCGCCCTCTTGAACGTCTTTTTCTTCTTCTTCGCCTTCTTCTCTGAGCTGGGGAAGACAGTGTCTCGTGTCTCATTGGCTGTAGGCCTAACTCTGAAGGGGAGTATGTCCATAGCATCCACGTCAAAAACCCCACCGGACCGTGGAATGTATGGGTAGTCGAAGTGATAGAAGTAATGCATCATGAGCCGTGCTGCCGTCGGGTCATCTTCTAGGATATAGGTCGTACACTGTTTGTCCAGCTCAAAGTCAGCGGGTGAGGTCGCAGAAGCTAATATCTTGTGTGATGCCCATTACTTGCCTCGGGATTACCACCGAGTTTGGCGAAGGCTGAGGAGAGTGAGCACAAAATGATCCTGTGCCCTCGGTACTTTGTGTCACCGTATTGAATTTCAACGTCGGAGTACTGCCCATCCTGGTACCGTCTGATTGCAGGTCAGCGTCTTTCCAACCCTTGCCAGTATCTCTGGGGACAAACTTACTTGCTCAACGCGTGCATCAGCTCATTGCGAGCCTGATGAGCCATGATGAGAAGTTAGAGGTGCCGGACCTCAAGCAGCGCTGAGGACATGTGATACAAGAAAGGCTGAAAGCTACTGCGTACGCATGTAAAGAAGCCAAGAGATTGTATGGACAGCATAAACCAAGACTAAATAGGATTTGACCTGGCAGCCTCAGGGCAGCTTGGTACTCGTGCCATGTTTGCCGATCATAGCCAACGCAGCATCGCATGATGCAAGCGGCCTCCAGCATGGCATACAGGATATGTATACGCTAAAAAGCCTCGACCCTTCCCAAGAGCATACAAACGGCAAGACGGCATCAAAGGCTGCATGCATGCAGAGGCAAGCAATTGTCCTGGCGGGCAGCAACATACGATGGACTCCAACACCAATACCGGGATGACAAGCAGATACTCGGGAACCACGATTGACTGCCTCGCTTTGTGCTATTCTGCATGTTGACTGGAACGTCAGTGGTCGCTGACCTATGGCTAACTTGGCTATGTAACCATATTATGTGGCCGTTGTTGGTTCTTCGAATGACTGCGTGGAGGAGGAGTTTGCCTATTGGTCGGATGCCTCACCGGCTCAAGATGTTGCAGAATCCCGGTATGCCTCACTCGGATGAAGGCAAATAGATCTCGACTGCTGCATTGCGCTGTCGCATTGGGCATGCATGCTTTGCTGTAGGAAGTGCGATTGGGCGCTTAAATGGATGAGCGGCTGCAATCACTTGATCCCCGCGGCCTATGAGTATGGTTTGTGCAGCAAGGAGGCGACGACAGAGCCCGCAGTCCTGCAGCCCGGACAACACATATCACCGGTACTCGAGGATTCGACGTTCTCAAACCAAGAGTTCTTTCTAGGTCACTGAAGTTGACTCCCAGCTTCGAAGCCTTCTTCAAGCCCAGCCTAGACAACCTGAAGCGGTTAACAAAGTCGAGTTGTGGTCATCTCAATGATCAATAACGGTTGAAACTACCCATTGGAGTGGCACCCACAGTCGTTCTGATAACCCAGAATATGTTCTTGTTGTGCTGCCTCTCTATACCTAGCGTTGCCGACGTGGTTCCCTGTAACGTACTTCCCGTAGAAACATATCAAATGCTATAGTGTGTTGTATGTGCCCTGATTCTGATCTGAGACAAGATTATAAGCTTGGCCTCAGGAATTGGTGCGTGCAATCGGGGTTCTGATACACGGACTTGGTCGTTGCCTACAGGTATTTAATGGTTTCTACCTGCGGTTATCACTCACGCTACTGCACCAGTGCACCTCATCACCTCAGCCGCGTCCGCACCTGATAAACTCCACAGCTTGTGGACTGGACACAACATGTACTGATATTATCGCAAATGGTTGCAAGAATACCTGGTTGACGACGTAAACAGCACATAAGGTTAGAAGCACTTGAGCTTCGAGAAGATGGAGCTCGGAACGGTGGTGACAGCAATGGACGTTGAGCCGCCGTCGCCGTTGCTACAGCTGCCATTGGAGATCGTGAACCATCTCGCGCGTACCTATCTCTTCCCATCAGATTACAAGTCCCTTCGCCTGACTGCCCGCTTCTTTGAGCCTGCAATGATCCGGTTGCTATATCGACGGATATGCATCTCGAAGACCAAGCTGGATCGCGATAATTTCTTCAACATTGCCCAGCAGCCGCATCTGGCTACGGCAGTTCGACAAGTTGTCTGGTGGGAACTTGCTGAGGACGAAAGCGTCTTTGCCGACAACCCCTTTGGAGAGGACGAAACTCTGGAGTCAGATCAGGCCAGCACCTACAACATCCCTGATTTTGAGAAGCTCGCCCGCGATGCCTTCTGGCTAGTCAGCAAGGGTTGCCCCAGAGACTATGCAGCGAAACATCCTCTGGAGGCTGCGATAAAGCTATACGTCATGAGTCCAAACAGTGAAGCACAGTCCCTGGCTCGGTTCCTGTCTGCTATTGACACAATGCCCAAACTCATCACGTTCATATCCGCGCCTATGCCGTCGGAGCATGTGATCTCAACCGAAGAGTATAACCTAACGGCCCGGGTGTTTCGAAACGAATGCAGATGGACATGCGATGAGGATGCTCACCAGGGTCTTGTCAAATTCCTACTACCGGCCATGCGTCGCCCCGAGTCCACCGTCAAGCATCTTGTCGTGGCCGAAGACTCCGGTAGTTGGTTCCTGAAGTTCCTCCGTCCGCGTGACACGTTGTCTTTTCAAAAACTCACACACATTTCCCTCGCTCTCGCAAGCGGCCATGTTTCAGATCTTGAGGATCTCGGCTTGTGCTTACGCATGGCGACAAATCTGGTGGAACTCACTCTTGACATGGAAAGACGCGTTGACATGGAAGGAGACGTACACACCACATATCTAGAATTGGACAGGCTATTTGGACACGAAACAGCCTGTTGTTGGCCACACTTACGCAAGCTTGAATTCTCCGAGATTTTCATGGGTGACAGAAGGTTAGGTGAAAACAGGTCAACGACAAGCT
Organism: Coniochaeta pulveracea; assembly: GCA_003635345.1. Taxonomy (NCBI): domain Eukaryota; kingdom Fungi; phylum Ascomycota; class Sordariomycetes; order Coniochaetales; family Coniochaetaceae; genus Coniochaeta; species Coniochaeta pulveracea. The sequence goes on along the minus strand of QVQW01000010.1, from coordinate 93,091 downwards.
TGGTAAACTTGGTCTCAGCGCACTCGGCTTCGCTGCGCCAACTGGTCTTCCACGGGTGTCAGATCGGTCTTGGCTTGCTTCAGGATATGGCCAAGATTCCCGGTCTGCAACTCAGCAGCATCACAGTATCGGATGGGGGAAGGACGGGCTTCAGGACCGTGTCCGAGGCTCAACTGTTGGCATATCTGAACGGCAGGGGACCCCTTCGCCTCATTCCCGACCCCGGCGCTGACTGGAACACAACCCACACGATCTTTGACCCGGAGACAAACCCTGCTGAAGCTTCGTTCGAAGCCTCCAGTGACTCCAGTCTATACACAGACGAAGACATACGTGTCATCCTAAGCAACCTACATCACACACTGCCGCCCCGCCTCAACTCCGAGCTCAGTCTGTATACTCGCGAGAGACGGTCCCAAATGATGTCACGGAAGGGCAGTAGCAGCCGATTGACGAACCCCAGAGGGTTTGTAACTGATACAATACCTGTCTCAAAGTGGCTTTTCAAGCATCCAGATGGCAGCCAGGCCATTGGCGACGAGCCGCTCGACTTCTGGAGTGACTGGGAGGACAGCTTTGATGACACAAGCGACGACGGCGGAGATGACGAGGAAGAGTCAGCGACCGAGGACGGCGTGGTTGGTGCTACTGATGAAGACGTGGTCATGCTTGACGGGCCAGCGCACTCCACCATAACTGGTTTGGGGGGTAATGGCGGCGCTGACGAGGGAGACGGTGATTCAGATGAATCCTCTGTGAGTGATTCTGGAGGCAGCGAGTTCGATGGCGATGACGTGATCGACAACATGGAAGCTCCCGTACCGGTGATGGAGAGGCGATTCCAGGCCATCCCGCTTTGGAATGTTCTGCTTTAGACCTCGGCATAAGTTCTGAAGCTCAATATGTCGTCTACGATGTCCGACACTTGGGTGGAAATGTTGATTTTGGCTTCCACCCATATGCTTTTGATACCCAGGCTATACCAATCCATGGTTTTACGGATTTCGGATGAAGGCTATGTGTGAATTGCCTTAGCAAAACTTCGTGATCAAGTGTGCCATCCTAAACCGGCCCACAACCCATCACAGGCCAAGGAGATCAATCTTGAGCAACGGACAGGACGCTGCCATACTCAAGTCAGCAGAACGGCCGGCTCCTAAAACTCACACATAACCCTCGTCTCGCCGTACCCCTTAGCGTCCATCCAGCCAAGCGAAAGGACTTCATATCAGACGTAGAGCATTGGTCTGCTGCTTTCCCAGTCAAAATCATACCCCAAGCGAGAATGAACAAAGGCAATACCAGAACAGTTACACGTAGGCGCCGCGTAACACAGAACGGCTGACCCTTGGTTCCAATCCTATGAATACACCGCGGCAAATACCCTACCTAACGTACACATCCCCCATCAGGTTCTCACAAGCCACTCTAGGCCTCGATCTTCTCAGCCTGCTGCTTCTTCTTCTGGGCCTTCGCAGCCTGAGCAGCCATCTCCTTATCTTTCTGCTCCCTCCTCTCCCTCCTGATCTTGACCGTCTCCAGATGCGCCTCCTTCTTCCTCCTCGCCTCAGCCTTCCTCGTGCCGAACTCGATATCCTTCTTCCTCTGCCTCAACCTCATCGCCGCTCTCCTGGATCTGGTCTCGCCAGCACCCTGGATGACGCCCGGTGCACCCACCAACCGACCGATCTCCCAGTTATGTTCGCGGTAGCTGTAATCATTCTGAAGATGCAGCACGCGAGTCTCCTTCCGCATCTTGCGCTGTGCAAGACGGAGCTTGGCGGCCTCCGCCTTGCGTTGACGGGCCGTTAACCGCTTTGTGCGCTCGGCTGTCTTGGCGGCGTCGGCGGCTTCTGCTGCTGCGTCTGTGGGCGAGGCGACAGGTGTCTCTAACAGGGGGTTGCGAACGACCTTGATGGGAATGCCGCTGGCGCTGAGTTTCGGTTGTGCCGCATCCTCTGTCTTGCGCTTGACAGCGACCAAACCTAACCTTCGGACGCGGGGTGTGTTTGCTGGGTATGGCAGCTTGTCATCGCGGTTGAAGACGACACCGATGTATTGCCGCGTCGGGTGACGGAGGGGGTCTCGGTAGTATTTGACGTAGCCGGCGACAGCGGCATGGATCGTGTGGTCGCGGCCCAGGATGGTGTTCTCTCCGGCGTGCCAAATGGTTCCGCGCTGTTTGTAGAGGATGTTGCCCGGAATCACATATTGATCTGAGCCAAACCCGTCAGTAACCCAGTCGCGCTAAATCAGGGGTCGTCCATCAGGGTACACCGTACCGCCTGTCCTCTTCGCTCCCAGCTTCTTGGGAATCGTCTTCTTGTTCTTGAGCTTATATGCACCCTGCGACTTCACAGAAGCCCATCTTTGGCCGCCAATGCCGGTGCTGGTGTGGCCGACGTCGAGGCGGAGGGCAGCGAACCGCTCGGAAAGGGAAGACACAGCTGCCGGGGCAGCGGTCTGTTGTCTGCAGCAATTGACGGCAGCGGCCGTTATTGGCCGCCGCAAACTTATGAGCTGCATTGGGGCCGCCTCGACTCGTTTAAGGGTCGATGGGGATATATCAATTGAAGTCGAGACAAGCGCAGGCCCAGAGCTTCCTGACGTTGTGCGAGCTCGGATCCTCTGCCCATTCGAAAGGAAGTTTTCGGCTTAGTCATCGCCCAAATTGCTTGGCTTTCCGTTGACCACGAACACCGATAAGATAAGCCGTAACCGCAACGTCAACCACATGCATTCGTACTGGCCAGCGAAGCGCAATCGCGACTAATACGATTCAAAGTCCCAGAAAGCTTCTCCCCACAACGGCTGGAACTGGACTTTTTACCTTGAAGTCGACCGCGGGACGCAACGGAACCAGCCAAGATGCGCCTGCTTACCTCCCTTCCCGTCCTTTTCTTCGTCCTAATCGGCACCGTGAGCGCCCAATTCGGCTTCTTCGAGCAAATGTTCAACGGCGGCCAGCAACAACACAACCAAGCGCCCCAGAACGTACCCAGCGACTCCACCAGATACCGCAACAGCTATGATCAATCACATTGCGACAAGTACCTCTGTCCAGATACTCTAGGTATGATAAACATGCCCCTGCTGTTCGCGGGAGGAAACGGTCACTTACATGGGAGAACACAGCTTGCGTACACTACCCGCACCATTGCCCGTGTGCGTGGCCTTCCCACGAGGACAAGTTCGAGCTGGCTGAGGGGCAGAGGATATGCGTGTCAAAAGGCGGGTTCAAGGCTGGCGAGGCGGCGAGGAAGGTTGAGCTTGCTAGGAAAGGGCTGCTTTGAGCGTTGGAAAGGGTTTAGTGAAATGGAGATATGTTAGTGTTCGGCGTTGGGGCATTAAAGAGGAATCATCTCTTCGGACGGAAATACTGCAGACGAGGACCGCCACGCGCTCACCATGACACACCAACTATGTTTCGGTATACCTCATTTGTATTAATTGGTATCCATGGTTTGATGTACAACCGTGTCCAACATCTGATCAATGCCACAAATGCAACAAAAAGCAACATACAATGAATCCGACAGGTATTCTTCCGACCAAACTCCAACAATAAAAACCGGACCCGTACAAGTCATTATTACTTCTTCATAATCATCAGGACAGCCAGCGCCTACGCACCATTGCGGTAGACTTGGGCGCCTTGATTCCTGAACATGATGGTGTCCCTTCTCTGTAGGATCATTAACGCCCGGTTGAGTGCTTGCTCACTATATCCCTTGCCCTCCACCATCTCCCTCCTCAGACTAGCCAAACTGGTGCTCCATCCAATGGGCAGCCGCCTCTTCAACTCGGCCTCGACCCGGTTGACTTCTTCGTTCAACTCTCGGGAGCCAGAACTGGCACTACCCTGGTTGACTGCGTCCATGGTGGAGCAGAGGAAGAGCCGGATGGCCTCGTCGACGTGCTGCTCGGTTGCTACCGGGGACAGTGACAATTTGGCGAGGGATTCGGTGATACGAATGATGGCTTCGAGTTGACGGACGGTGATGGGAATAGAGGAGCGCGTGTTGGCTTCCAGTTCTGAAGCGTGCACTTGTTTGCGGATGGAAACGAAGTGCGAGGACAGCTTATCTGAAGCTTCGCGGCTCAATCGTGGGGCACAGCGACTGGAGATAGTGTTAGGACATTGCTGTCATTAGTCAAATTCAGTTGGAAAGTAATCGACTTACGTCTTGCAGTAGCTGATATAGCGCCGCATCTTCTCAACTGGAATCTCAGACTCAGTCTGTTCCTCCACACCGCGGCCTCCTTGGTGGATCCCCATAACGTGCTTAGCCATCTTCTCGTCCTTGGCTCGGTCATGGTCATCCTTGACGATGAAGATCATATCAAACCGGGACAAGATCGTGGTCTGAAAGTCGATGTTCTCGCCAGGCGTTTTGGACTCGTCGTAACGGCCGAAAATCGGATTGGCCGCTGCGAGCACAGATGTCCTCGCGTTCAGGATGGTAGTAATACCAGCTTTGGCAATCGAGATGGTCTGCTGCTCCATAGCTTCATGGATGGCTACTCTATCTTCGTCGCGCATCTTGTCGAATTCATCAATACACACCACGCCACCGTCAGCAAGGACCATGGCACCACCTTCGAGATAAAACTCGCGGGTAGTGGCGTCTCGCTGCACGGAGGCAGTCAGACCAGCAGCGGAGGAACCTTTACCGGACGTGTAGATGGCGATGGGTGCGACTGTCTCGGCGAACTTGAGAAGCTGGGACTTGGCAGTACCGGGGTCACCCAACAGGAGGACGTTGATGTCTCCTCTGAGTTTCATGCCATCAGGCAGGATCTTCTTGGAGCCACCCATTAACAGACATAGGATCGCTTTCTTGATATCCCTGTTGCCGTAGATGGACGGCGCAATGCAGTCTGTCATGATATTGTAAAGATCAGGTCGTCTGCTGAGCTCCAAAAACTCTTGCTCTTCCTCTTCGGAAAAGATAGAAGCACCCTTGGCCGTTTGGTCAATATCAGTTTGAATGCCGACAGCCCGAAGATATGGCGTTCTGATGGCTACGGCGCTGGCTGTCGAATTCTTTGATCCCTTGCTCTGGTAGATGGAGAAGATGCCCATAACGGTACACCTGGATCCGGGTACAACACGGTTTGTGAGGTATCGGTCGGCGGAGATGAGGACGTGTCTAGGCAGTTCTCCCACTGGTACCTGGTCTGGCGCTTCCTGGAGCTTGATGACCTGCTGGTCGACAAATCTAGACTTCTCATGCAGAACAAAGTATGGATCCATCGGACACTTCGGCGTGGGATCGTTGGGTACCCTTGCCCTCCCGCATACCCTGGGAAGAGTAGCCCCTGAGAAGCCACCAGAGACCCGTAAATGTTGTTGGTGATTGCAGTTGCGGCACTGGAGTTGTAGTTCAGTGGCCTTGGAAGACATAACCGAGGCACCTATGACGATACCAGGCACCCGGACCAGCCGGGAGATAGTGAGAGAGTCTAGATTCCGGATCGACACATCTTCGGCACTCGAGTGCAGGAGGAGCTGGTGGTCCGGTAGGTCGACCTTGACCTGGTGTGGAAAGACGATTCTGTGTGTACATTTTTTCAGGGCAGCCTCGAACTAAACACGAAGTCAGCAATGTGTCGCAAAGGTCGACACCTGGACGTAATACACCAGGTGCACGAACCAAAGGAATGATGTCTGCCGGCTCGTTCACCAAACGGTGCGCAATCTCCTCGTTGAACTTGATCAGGTCGCCGATGTTTACGTCGCAATAATACTTCTGTAGCAGTGCATTCTCCCGCAGCTGGTCTCTGTAGACGAAAACGTTGTCAAGTCTGAAGTCAAGGATGAACGCCTCGAGTTGCGCCTGGACCTGCAGATTGGTGTCCTCGCCTTGCGCAAAAGTTGCGTCGTAGACATGGGTCGAAAAGACCGACTGGCGATCCATCTTGAGGGAGCACAACACAATAGAGATTCAAGAACTGCTGTGCCGATGGACAAGAAGCCAACAGTGTTGTCGTTGTTGTCTCGAGGGCGAGTGGCGACGATTGTTATGTTCAGGATTAAACAGAGGGAGGGGCACAAGGTCGTTGCATGGAGACGAGCTCAGAGAGACCCTCCTGAACATACAATTTCGAAAACGCGTCGTGGCGCGACTATTGATCGCGTCTTAAAGTGCTTGCAGGGCTAGCGCGACTCTGCCAGCACGTGTTACTGCACGGTTGAACACTGGGCCATCGTTATCTTATCGCCGACTAAGCAAGGGTTCCAAGCCAAGGCCGCAGTGCGCAACGAACGCCAAGCCTGAGCTTCCCCGTCCTGGCAGGGGGTGCTTGAAACCGTCAGATTGGACAAAGATTCGTGGCTTCTGGAAAGCTGTATCTTCGACGTTGAATACTTACAACGACGTGCTAAGGAGTTTGGCTTTTGTCTTCAGTTGCGGACTTGCTCGAGGAAAAGGAAAACAATCCTACCGATAGCTTTGCGCTACAAGAGCGGTGGGTATCCAGCTATGCTCCCTCGATAACCCGCTGGTCCCAGTATCCCCCAAACCGAGCTATATTCGGAGCTCTGTAACCGTAATCGTGCGCGTCGAATGAGGGCATCAAGGACTGAGGACTACTCGGTCAGCACACAATGTTCTCTGGACATGGCTCCCGCGACTCTTTTGACAGCTTGCTGTCCCCCATAACGTCCAATGCCAATGCGACCCGAAGCGATTCGTTCTTTAGTCGGAGGGGCTCGTCGCACAGCCCACGCCCGACACAACATCGACGAATGTCAACAGCGAGTTCGATACATTCCATCGGTGGATCCTTGGACACTTCCTCAAGTCATTCGCTGTTCGAGACTGGCCAAAACGCGATCTCAACACTGCTACAACCGCCTATAGTCAGAACGGGCTTGTTGCCGCACACACACGCACCAGCCTCGGCGGCGCATAAGCCGCCAACGGCTCGCGACATACCTCCAGTCGCACTTACCAATATACCTCACGTAGATGCTTCCGAGTTCAAAGCCTATCTGTCGGAGGTTGCCCCTTTGTTCGACCACTTGCGCCGGGTGAAGGAGAGCGAAGATGACACTGCGGGTGTGCTTAATCGAAGAGGTAGCAGGGTCGACGAGCAGTTGGAGGATGACGGACACCTACGGCCGGGAAAGAGACCGGCAAACCGTGTGAGGAAGGGGTCCAGCGCTTCCATCAACTCAATATCTTCTCTCGAGGCACCAAGTCCTGTACGGCGAACTAGCTCGGGTTTCAACGGCAGGCGGTCCATCGCCCACGGCCCGCCACCTTTAACCACCATACCGAATGTATACTTCGAGGAAGACTTCCACCTGGAGAACCCCCGGACATTCGATGTCGTTAGCGAGCGGTCCGAAGTAGTCCGGCCTACGCCAGGCGCCACGGATGAGAAGACATCAAACGGCACGGCTGCTGCGCCACGAAAAGCGTTAGCCACTAATGCAATACTACAGGAGAAGCTCTCCTGGTACATGGACACTATCGAGATGCACCTTATACAGTCTATATCGACCGCTTCCACCACCTTCTTCACCGCTTTAGGCTCGCTACGAGAATTACACTCAGAGGCCGCCGAATCCGTAGACAGGATCAAAGCGCTACGAAAGGAACTAGAGGCCCTCGATGAGGAGATAGCGACAAGCGGTTTGACCATCATAGAGGAACGACGAAGGAGGGAAAACCTGGAACAGCTCCATGATGCGGTTCTGCAACTAAAGGAGGTTGTTCGCTCGGCCTCGGCTTGCGAGGAGCTGGTCGACGCTGGAGAAGTAGAGAAGGCGCTGGACAGCATCGACGCCTTGGAGAAATTAATTGCTGGAGAGGCTGGGGCAGTGCAAGAGAGTGCACGACAAATACATCTTCGAGACTTGCGGGGTACCGTCGCCTTGCAAGGAGTTAGCGAGGATATTGATTTTCTGAGGCTGCGCGTCGGCAAGGCTTACGAAGCGAAGTTCATTGATATTCTCATGGGCGATATACGTCGCCACACGGACCAAGTAAGCTCCCAGGAGGTGCTAATGCGTTGGACTAGCGCTTCAATGCGTGCTCGAGGGGGTCATGGTCGGGAACCATCGGCTTTCCCGTCATACATGACGGCTGTGGATGAACTACGAGCCCAGTTGGGACCCATCCTAAGGGGACTACAGCGCGCCAACCATCTCAGTGCTGCAACTGCCGTATTCCGAGAATCTGTACTCCGTCAGATACGGTCCGTCATCCGCCAGCCCTTGCCAAGTTCCAATGATGACGACAACACGTCCATCATGTCCTCGTCTACTACTACCGGAGGCGCAAGACTCTCTCAGCAGCAGAAGTCAACCATTCTTGCAAGGAATCTACGCGCGCTTGATCCACAAGATGTCGAAGAACTACTGGTCAAGATCTACATTGGGGTTACGGAGACGTTACGAAGGCTGACAACGCAGGCCAAAGTGATACTCGATGTGGCCAGCTCTATCGGAGAAGATGGCTCGTTGCCAGCTGGTATGAAATCACCCCAGCTAAAATCACCACCTTTCAGCCCGACCAGAGGAGGGTCCCATGAGCCACCCTCTATGGCGTCCATAGAGGCACAAGAAGAGATCCACAGGACCCTAGATTTGACCAATTTGGTCGGCCAAGCTGTTGATGTGGCACAGGACAAGATCGTGAAGCTCCTCAAGGTCAGAACAGAACAAAGCACGCATCTAGGTCTCGTGTGGTTCCTCCGATACTTTACGCTCAACCTTCATTTCGCCAATGAGTGTGAGTCCATATCTGGCCGGAGCGGCTCCACACTCAAGACCGTTGTCAATGGCCAGATCAAGGACTTCGTTCAACGCCACGGAGACAAGGAGAAGCAAAGGCTGGCACAGGAAATGGAGTCCGATCAGTGGGGAGCAAAGGACTTTGGAGAGGAGGATCAAAAACTGTTGGACGAAATCCTGGACAGCAGTACCAAGGACGCCCCTAGTTGGGCGGAAGGAACGGAGATTTGGACTCCATACTCGGATGTCGATGAGGAAGCCAACGGGACAAGTGAAACAGTAGCTCAGACCAATGGCACGACAAAGGCCAAGATACGCGGTGCTGTGATTGATGGCGAGAACACCCTGTTACCCAACTCGGCCATTCTCTGCATGCACGGCATGGCACACTTTTTGCATCTCATTGTGGGGATACCATCCATTGCAGCCGATGTGTCCGCATCCCTCATATCCTATCTACAGCTCTTCAATTCGCGCTGTACGCAGCTCATCCTTGGAGCCGGAGCCACCAAATCTGCGGGCCTGAGGAACATCACCACCAAACATTTAGCCATAGCTTCTCAGGCTCTAGGCTTTATAGCCGCTCTGGTTCCTTATATTCGCGAGTTCGTCCGTCGTCATTCTGGCTCCGGCGCCGCCGTCACATCCGTTATGGGCGAGTTCGACAAGGTGCGGAGACTCTATCAAGAGCATCAGAACAGCATATATGACAAGCTAGTCGAGATTATGGGCGGGCGGGCACTGGCAGCTGCGAAGAAGATGAAGGCAATTGACTGGGACAGCAGCGGTGATGCCGTCCATGACTACATGGAGATTATCACGAAAGAAACGACGACGTTACACCGGAATCTCGCGAAGCATTTGCCTGAGGGCACGCTCAGGTTTATCATGCTTCAAGTATTCGAGAGCTATAAGAACACCTTCGGGACGGCATTGAAAACTGCTGAGCCACGGACTGAAGGTGGGAGGAACAGGTATGGTTACTCCAGCAATACAATGAAGACGAGGTTTCTGATGCTAACGGGGTTACAGCATGATGAAGGATGTCGACTATTTCGAGACTCGCCTAGGCAAGCTTGATGGGTTCGAAGACGCCGCTGAGCACCTGAGGGGGTTAGTCAAATCAAAGGAGGTCAAGGCGCCGGCACCCCCTCGGGAGCCACCAGCTCCTCCTCCACCTAGCAAGGATGAGGAACCAGAAAAGCCTAAAGTATCGGACGACAAGCCGGAGGTACAGGAACCAGTGCAGCAAAAATCCGACGAGGAGAAGCCTGTGACACGGAGTTCCGAGGAAGCGAGGCCCGAGGAGGAGCCGGAAGCTCTATTGGTAGAAGGGGAGGAGAAACTCAAGGAGTCTAAGGCGGAAACGGAAACGGAGTTGGAGAAAGAGAAAGAGAGTAACGCTGATAGCGTTAATGCTGGCACCGAGGAGCCTGCTAAGGCCGAACCGTGAGTGTACAAACGCATTGCACACAGCTCACTTGGGCGGCTTACGGTTGAAAGCATGACGAGCAATGAAGTTGGTTGAGCATTAGGATATCATCACGCCGCCTACTTTCCAACGCTCATCTTCTTGGGCTCACGCATATGTACGGTACATTTCCAGGAGATATCAACCCGGGCGGTGTTCATGCACGATGATTGGTACCAAAAATGCGCACTGTATGTCCATGCCGATGACACAGCCTCTTTTCCAGCCATGTCGCTCCCCGTGAGGAGTTTGCCCGTATCAAAATCTACCAACCAACCATTGGGGAGTCTCCAAACACCAATTGGACCAGATAGCTCATACTAGACTGCAGGCGATTGTACTCGCAGACCTTGAACCATCCACCAGCCGGATGCAGCTCGATTTCTTCATTGACCCAACAACAAACCAACAATGAAACAAACAAAGAATAACGCTGTTCATTCTCAACTTGCAAGACCATAAATACAATGAGCTTTGATAATCACTTTGCTTCCGCTCCTCAAATTTAATCGTTCTACATACCCAAGTTAAAACGGTACCAACATACAAAGTTTCCAACTTGCTATTTGTGTACCCTACAGTTACACGACGTACGACACACTCCTCCATCGGAAACCCGACAAGCTTAACCACCCAGCCGGACAAATAAACCCAATGACACAAAAACTCGGAGACTTTATTTTTGATTGAAAACTTGACAAGGACGCTTTCCGTCAACCTGCAGAACACATTGTCGCACAGGCTCCCGGGGTTGTCCTTCCTTCCCCTCACATTCCTTGTGTTTGTGTTCTGAAACATGTATCTCAGGTCCCTGCATGGGTCGTGGCCGGTACCACGGCGTCGGGATGGGGGATCGTCAATGGGACAAGGATTGGGACGGCAACGCAGAAGTTAATTGCAATGAAGCATTATGCTTACTCGGATGAGTGGTGTGCAGACTGTACGTTGCCGACGGTTATGTGCTTTTCCGGTCGGAACAAGGCCCTGGTGGTAAGGTGTGGTAGAAAGACTATTACTGTTTGTACAGATCGACATTGGATCGACTTGACCGTTGATGAAACTCTTGGGTCGATCTCCCGTGGGAATGCGATGCTTGCAAGGACCAATTACCACCTGAAGTTAATGTTGACGACGGAAGAGAGCTTGTCCTTGGTGAACCGTGGGATGTAGCGTAAGAGGTACAAAGCATGTCCCTGCGCTTGAGAAGGCAGGGTTAGGGTGGTTTTTGGTACAAAGGTGCGACGACTTCATTCTTGGGAGCTTCGAGGTAATCACGGCATACGGAGAGGACAGTAGCACGAGTAAGTCACAGAACACATGGACGGGAGTTTGTTGTGTGTAAGAGTAAGTTCCAATTGCGGCCCTTGTAGACCGAACCAAAAAAAGATCTAACCAGAACTCCGGCTATCCCAGAGGCTGAAGTAGATACATGAAATCCCAAAAAGGTAGAATCCCAAAACAGTCTATGTCCAGAGGCATGACAGCCAGCGAGTGTAAAGAAATGCTCCAGGAATGGAGGCTCAAGGGTGGCACGGCACAACTGCCTCGAACGAGGTGGGCAAGATGTTGCCGCAAGTCCGTGGAGAAATGCCGGTGTGAGTATCAACGCGAGAATCCGCCCACACCAAAAGAAAAGAATGGGGTATATTGTAGAATCAGAAGGAGAAAAGATAGTTTGAAGATCCGTTGTGTTTTCCCTGACTCCCATTTTGTTTTTCTTTGGTCGTGATCATCAAGTCATTCATAAGCGTGCGTGCGTTCTACGCATCCGCGCTTCGTGTCCAAAAAAGGGGGGAAGCTTGTCGCTTTAGAAAAAGGAAAAAAAAATGTTCCTGGGGATCGGTGGAGGCGAATCTAGCGCGTCCAGCGTCCGTTGATGAAGTCGCGCTTGAATGAAGGCGAGGACTCGTCCTTCTCCACGTTGCGGCGGGTAAGGGTGCCACTGCCAAGGGTGCAGATGAGGTCTTGCTCTGAAGTGGCCTTGGTCTGGACATCGTCCCAGATGTAGTAAGCGTTGTTGCAGGGGAAAACGGTGCAGCCAGAAGTGGGCGTCTCGCCCTTGGCAGGCCACATCTCCTTGACGCCGTTGTGGTCGTTGGGGTTGACAATGGCCGACACGTCGAAGAAGGTGACGTCGTTCCAGCCGTTGAAGGCAACCTCACCAAGCATGCCGGGGACGTTGTCGGCACCATCCGAGACAGCGTACCAGTTGCCGATCCAGCCATGAGGAAACTCGACAGTGGCGTCCTGGCCACCGGGAACCGTGATAGTGTCGATGGCGGACATGCCAGAGTTGGGGGTGAAGACGATGGTCCGCGCGGTGTCGTCCAGAGACTTGAAGGTAACAGTGTTTGCCACGGCCAGACCGGCGGCGGCGAGGAAAGAAGCGAGTTTCATGAAAGAAGGCATATTGGCTGTTGATGGTTTTGAAGGTTGATATGAGTTGTCGTGTCTAAGTTTCGTTGTCCGTGGATGAATCTTGGTCTAGCCAATGATTTTGTCGTGATATCAGTTCCTGTCGAAGGAGGTGGGTTTGATGGGTGTCAGAGCGAGGCTTGCTCGTTGTGATCTGTGTAAATCTCAGATAGATATCTGGATAGATTTGGTGGTCAAGGTTTCTTGTTGCTTGATAGTCGGATTTGAGACCGTGAAGATGACAGGCCAGCCGAGTATAAGTTGCGTGATTGTGAGTGTGAAGAACGCGTTGAGCCACCAGGGTTGGAGAGGAGAGAATGAAGTGAAGGCTAAGCTTCAGTTGGTGTCGTAGAGACTGAATAGACCTAAGTCAAGAGAGAGAAGGGATCGTTAACGGTTGAAGATCGTCGGAAGGGAGTGGGAGCACGCGTGCGTCTTTATACGCAGTAGACATTGCTCCTGACACACGCTACCACACCCCTTCACCCACCTTTGCCCACCACCGGGCTGGGATGCCGCAGCATGCCAACGTGCGGCGGCGTTGTGCCCGTTCCTGACGACCCAGGCTTTTGGGAGCCCTAGCACAAAAAAGGCTCTAGACCAAAGGACCGTGGTGGGTCAAACAGCACTTTTCACAAAGCCAGTGTGAATAAACGTGGGTGTGCATCCATTACATTGTCGAGTCCGAACCACAAATCTAGTTATCCACCCCGAGATCCCTGGGGCCAAAGGAAAACCATGATTCATTTTTGTACACGTGTCTCTGCAGCCTTTACGGTAATAAGTCCTTGTGCAAGCACAAATGACTAGTTACGCTGCGCCAACCCTTTGCCAGCTTGTCGCAGGCTCCCTGCCACGTAAGTAGACAGGATAAAGAGAAACCCACACATCTGTCGCGACCTTTTGCAGCAGCATAGCCTCAAGACGCTGCTGAGTGCTGATCTTGATGTCGCGGTGGGTGGCCGAGGGAAACTGGCCACGCACTACCGAGCGCTACCCTACGACAGCGTGAGGGATTTGAACGACACGGCTTTGGTGAACAAGAACATGGGGGTAGACGCAGTGCTGATGTCAATTCCTTCCCCCCACCATGCGGGAGCGGAGCGTTGTCAAGCGGCAACGAAAACAAGAATTTACACCTCCGGCAGGGGACCAAAAGTTGGTGCGGTTCGAGTCCCACACATCTGAGCCAGGGCTCCAGCTGCCAAGGGATGTGTGAAAGAACCAAAGAGCGGAACGGCAGGGGTTCCGCCTCTAGCGCCTTGGTCTGTTTCCACTGTTGCACCGATTTTGCCAGGCACACCGGTGCTCCGATAGGTCGGGTATTTTTCAGCGTGCCTGGTACCTGAGATTGCAACCCAAAGATCCGTCGCATGTGTTTGGGTTCCTCCCAAGGCCAGCGACTTGACGCCACTTTGCGCCAGATGTCCCGGGTAAGGCCAAGGCAAAGCCGCCCTCCCGTCTTCCATCCCACGGCGCAGAGTTGCTTCCTGTACTGTTGGTTGGCTGGAAAGGACCCATAGTCGACAAAACCGGTGGAAAACCACGCAGACTCTGCAACCATGTGCGGCACACACGTCAGTCGTTCACATAATGTAGCATTGGCTCTTGTCCATCACTGCCGTCTTCTCGCTGTGGTATGTATCGTGCGGCACTACCAACGCTTATGGATACGTACGATTAGTCGTCCGGTAAGAGAAGACTACTAGACGCTGATTCAATGAAAGACGAGAACCAGCCTCGCATATCGCAACAGCCACCTGGCACAGCCTGACAAAGGAATGCAGAGATGCACACGGGACTAGAAGGTGGTTCCGGGGTCAAACTTGTGTGGACTTCCGCACTTTGCTGGACTATTACTGCGCCGAAAAGGGCTGTTGATCCGTTGTACACTGGGCGGAGACAATCAACGATCCTTTGGCGCATGTGAACTGGACTCTTGCACCAACCGGCGACAGCCAACGAGAGCCCTAGGGCCCCTTGGGCACAAGCTCCCAGATATGAGCTGCCGAGGTGCGCGATCCTTCTTTCGTAGGATTCTCCAAGCTCCAGAGGCGGCCGGCTAGCGGGAGAAGTGGTGGAAATGGTCGAGAAGAAAGAGCATATCTTCGCCGGAACAGGAAGGCGGGTACGGATCGATAGACCTGTACCATGGATGGGCGAGCTGGAAGCACGAAGGAGGTGTGGAGAGAAGTGCTCGCTCATCAACGATTCTGACAGCCTCGTTGGCTGTCAAGGCTGCCAGGCACAGCAGTTTTCACTGTCCGCTGTCCGTCTTGTCCGTCTCTGTGCACGGTGCAACTGCTCGCGAGTCGCAAAACAACCTTGAGGCCTGAGGGACAGGGGCGGCCTCAAAGACTCAAGCAAGGATGACAAACCCCGCCAATGACCCGCTTAAGGCAACTCCCACCGCCCAGACCACCTGCGATAAGCCGCGATAGACCCGAGCCACCTGTATCCCGGCCAACCTATCAGCTGGGTGGATTGTGAAAAAGAGGGATGAAGAGTTTGCTCGCGTATGCAAAAGCGGACGCGTAAAGTGGTTCGCGTGAAGTTTTGTCAGCCTCTGAGTGCTGAGGGGGATCCCGGAATGCTGAAAAATAATGACAATGCGGGAGTAGGCAGTAGCTGTTTCCAGGAACAGCCAACACTGTGCCATCTCGACATGTAAGAGAACGGACCTTGCTCCACGCTCCACCGTCCTGGTGGCCTGGCAAGTCTCGACCGAGAACTCATCTTACCGAGGCCGTGCTGTGTCCTCTGTGCTCGTTTCGTTCCGACATACTCTGCTTGCCAAGGAGTTGTGGGAAGGTTTCCTGACAGGTCAATTCACATGGAGGTGTGTCTGGCATCTACTGCGTACTCTGCTGTCCGCAAGAAGCTCGTCGCTAGCATTTCTGCTAGTAGATGAGAGCTGGGGTAGAATTGGAGAGCAATGGTTGGAACCAGATCTAGCCGTTCAATGTGTCTGTCGATGGTCGACATATACTCTATGCCGCTATTGCTTACAGCAGGTCGGTCAGTCAATGCTGGTCCGGATTTGAGGGTTCATCACTGTGCTGTGTAGCTGTTCAGGGCGAGCAAGCCGGTCCATCAGAATGGGAGACTTGTGATTCGTCTGCCTCGGGCCGATTTCATTGCTCGCAATAGTAGATGGAAGCGCTCGGGTGCTGTATCCGTTCCGTGTTGCTGAATCGAGTTGTTCGTTGATGACAAAGGGAAGGCCATCCATAAATATCAATCCTTACCTTCAGCGAAAGAAAGAACGCCCGCCAGCCCATGTCGAGCCGGTGGCGATCATGGCAGCCTGGTGGCGGCCAGCTGTCCTGCCCTGACAGTGAGCGCGATTCCACCTGCGCAAGTGTCCAGGGGCATTTCGCCGGTGTGCCCGATAGCACGTGACTCGAGGTCTGCGCATTGACCTCGGAATGACCAACCCGGTCTTCCGGCTCCAGCAGAAAACTCTGCTGTCGCTTTGCTAGGTAGCACGCAAAAGGTTCGGCCAATGACTGCTGCGGGCACTAAACAAGCCCCAGCCATCCTTCGTCCCAGCCTCGCACCTCGGTTTACCGGGCGGCCTATTAGGAACAAGAGCTCTTCAAAGTTCCTTTGTTGTACAAGGCAGTGTACCGAACCGTCCGGCGATTGCGCTGGCTGCGAGGCAGTGCTGTCACGGGCTTTTCGGAACAGCCATGGTGTGAAAAGACTCTCCAGTAACCAGATGTTGCTCGAATTGTGTCTCGCTGTCTCTTCATACTTCGTACGACTGTATCACGCGCTTCTACTGCGTACATGTATAAATGATCTTATCTTGCATGATTACCATATCCGGATGGTAGTGTCTTTCTCAACGTTGCATTCATGCTTGAGAAACTGGCAATTCGCCAAATTCGGACGTGGTTTCCCTGGTTCAGTGGCTGGCAGCCGTCACATTTCTCGTATTCCTGCCAAGGCACCACTCGTTGTCATTGGACCAGCCCTGCAGCTGTAAGTCGGGGAGGCTGCTGGTGTGACTGTGCTTGGTGAGACATCCGGTTGTTCCCCGTGATCTGCCCACCGATAGTGAGCAATGACAAAGACGGGAGCAAGTCGAGGTAAGTGATAGGAGTCCTCGCCACTGTTCGCCAGTGCCACTTCGTAGTGCTCGAGCATGTGTGAATAATAGGTAGGCAAGGGATATTTACAGAACAGCTCTAGCCAAACATGGCCTTAGCGTGAGTTTGACCTGCCATCGCGGCTCTGCTGCTGGCTGGACGCTATTCGCCTTGATTCACTCAGACCAGAATACGAGGGACGGCCATCATGTTGTCGAGTCTATCTGTACATGGGATGGTGCAGTCAGAGGAAGCGGTGCCTGGATGATACAGCGGTACATGATGATTCAAAGCAATGGCAACGTTGTCCATGCTGGTGACGGAGTCCCTCTCGGTCGAAGCTGTGCGTGCAGATGCAGGGTTCGTTGGCTGAGTATCCATCCAGTGACTGCACATACAGGTATTGCTGATGTGTGTAAGTGGTCCGGACCGTCATCGTGGAGAAGTTGTAAATTGCGATGGTGCAAAGAAGCTGCAAGTGCTTGCCATTTCCCTATCGTCGCTTCCCACTTTTTCCCACCTTTTTGCCAGAGTCCCCAATACGGGGTCATGGATTAGGCTCGCTATCGACCGTACGATTTGCAAAAAGAAGCCTTTCCTCTCCAGGGCAACCAGGCTTGGCCACCCATGATCCCACCTCCCACCTGCATGATGTCGAATAAGGTCACTTGGTGGTCGATCGAAGGTTCCATCTATTCGGGCATCCACAGAGCTGGCCTGAGTGGCCTCGGGGATCAGTCCTGCTAAATCTCTATATCTACCCTCCCAGCCTGTTTCCTCGGAAGATTTTCTCCTCCTCTCTCTTATTCAACCTTGTTGTTCATTATATCTCTGTCGCTTCAGTAGCCTCACTCACTCGAACACTAAAAACCAACCAACTCGGTTTTTTGGGCTTTTGGAAGTTTGGAAGAATAACACCGACTTTTGGCCCTTTTTGCAAAACACCACATAACATCACTCACCACACTTCGTTCTCAAACATGAGATTCACCAACATCATCACCCCCGTGGCCGGGCTCGTCGGCTTGGCTCAGGCTCAGTCTGGCATCGTCGGCACTTCGGTTGTTGGCACCGGCGTGACCACCGTCGTCGTGACGGATTTCACCACCATCTGCCCGACTCCCACCACCTTCGTCTACCACAACTCGACCTACACCGTCACCAAGTCGACTACCCTGACCATCACCGACTGCCCGTGTACCTTGACGGTTTCCACCCCTCCTCCTGTGACGACCACCTCCACTTACCTCCCACCTCCTCCTGTCCTCAACGGTACCACGCTGTATCCTAATGTGACAGCGCCCATTTCCACCACTGTCAGCGTCACGCTGCCCGGAGGATCCGTCACTTGCATCACCACGACTGTGCCCCACCCTACTCTGCCCACGACGCCCATCACCACCGTCGTCCCCTCCACTCAACCCGGCGGCTCCGTCACCTTTGTCACCACTGTTATTGTGCCTCAGCCTACCGCGCCCGTCACCTCGGTCATCGTCTCCCAGCCTGCTCCTTCCACCTACCTGTCCGGTACCACTCCCGTTGTCGGTGGCGGCTCCCAGACCGGCACCATCACGACCGGCCCGACTAACACTCCTGTCGGTCCCACCGTTGTGCCCACGGTCATCTCCACCCCTGGTCCCATCACCGTCAACGCCGCCGGCAAGCTCTCGTCTTCGATCAGCGCTCTGGTCGTCGCCGTTGTGGCTGCTTTCGCACTCTAAGGCACTTGTCCTTACCTTCATCATCACACCACTACAAACTTAATGTAATGGCTTAATTTTAATCACGAGCTTTTTTTTGGGAAAGACTCTATTTTGGGGCGGAATTTCTTCAAGGAACCCTTATTGGGGCAAAGCATCTTCGGAGTTTTCTACACCTTGGGATGCCCAAGGATTGGCGGCAATTTTTACACCCTTCTTTACTCTCCTTGACATCTGGATCCAAACGCATGGCACGGCTGGTGGCGCTTATAGACGGGGGTGCAACGACACGGAGTCTTGGGAGGACACAAACGCAGATTAATGCGATATGCGATGGATACTGGAAAAACTTTATTTGACCATGATCATGGCAATGACAGGCTTATGACACTTGGGAGAGGCGGCAAAATTTGATGGCCGTCTCGGGGATTTTTTTGGTAGAGGATATTTAGATAGCTTGTTAGGCTTTGGAAAATACCTACTCTAGCAAGCTAGAAAGGTTGAATCTACTGCTACCCAACATACTTGTTGTTCTCATTGATTGTGTGCGGTGTGCTGCTCGATGTCTATGCTACAATACTACATGTATCATGATATCTGTGTAACTCTATGCAGACGTCAAAATACCCTTTAACTCGGGGAATGCAGACCCAGTCGCCAAGACTCCCTTTGTCCCAAAACTTCGTGTTCGAAGCTCATCGACTTCCCTTGCATTCCAGTCGTCCGGGGCCCCGGTACAGACCAAGTAAATTACCCTACATCACCTTAACTCACATCACTTGGCCGACGTGCATCAGGGCCCAATTCGTAGCTGCATCCTCTTAAAACCCGTCCCTGACATCCGCCAAATCATGCAGTTCATCTCACAGGAAGGATCGGCCAAACATTCAGGATTTTCCCAGTGCTCCACTAAATGCGCAGGTACAGCCCGGCTAGTAGTTTTGCTTCGGCAATGCTGCAAAACCCCCGAGCTGTTTGTTTAGTGGAGAATTTGCGATCAACAGTCCGCTCTTTCCATCGCAACAATCATTACTTGCTTTTTCCCACCCATGACAATTACCAAGGCGTCACTGTCCGCCCGGGTCATGGTAGTGGATGATTGTCAATCATGAACACGGTCAGAGCAAAAAAGGTCACCACACTGCCGTAACAGTGTGATAACGAGAGCAGATTCTCGTATCGGTGCGCAAATTGGTGGGCTGACGCACGACGTCATTGGCGGGGGGTTAGCGAAAGGTAATGCAAGGGTTCAGGATCAGGAAGCTTTCACGTCATGGGAAGATCAACAGGCACAGAGCGTTGGCATGCCCGGAAACGGAAAAGTTCGTGCGAGCTCATGCAAATGGTACTGATTATCACACAAGACTGAGCGGCACATACTATGGCGTGATGAGGGACTTTTCTGTATCTAACATCATGATAATCACATAGGCGGCTGGCAGCAATGCGATCTGCCGAGTGCTCCGAGAGGCCGCCTGGCTCTTTCAGGTCCATTGCCAGGTGCCTCTAGGCTAGATCTAGTCAATATTGATGAATGATGAGACGGCCTGGAAATGAACCTCGATCTGACATAACCTTGTTTTATGATTAGTCTGCCAACCAGTGGTTGCAAGCTCGTCGGATTCCTTGGTCAGTTCCTTTGGCCTTCTGGACGTTCCCCATGCCGCACCTACACATGAGTTCTCTCTTCACATGCTGGATATTAAATGCTAGTTCAAGCAGCAGCAGTCGTTGGAGCTCGTACTCCAATCTTTGACGGGGTCCCAATATGCAGCACACCTAGCAATACAACAAAGTAGCATCACGGCGGCCTTGTGTCTGTACACGTATGCGACCTTCGCAGAGGCTTAGCCGTTCGTCATGCTGGTTCTGCCTTGTGCGCCACCCATCCGTATCGGTCTGGGCTAATGGCTTACGGCAGTCCTTGAAATGGATAACTGCCCGACCTGCCATGTCAATCGGGACTAGTCGTGGCGTTCGTTGGACGAGCGGTCATTCGCTGCTCGTTGTCCGTAGGATCGCGCTGATGGAGGGAGGATAAATTGCCCATGCTAGTAGCCATCGTCCATCGTCACATCAGCGTCGAGCACTCTCCCATGGTGATGAGGATCGTTTGTCAACCCATCAAGCTCAGGGCCTGGCGGAGTGTAATCTTCTCCTGTCGCCAGGGTTTCTTGATCCGAGTCCAGCGTCGACGATCTTAGGTTATCGCCGTCACGGTGGTGCTTCTAGCCCTCCCAAAGACTGGCGCTCTCCATGCGCGACCGGGCTTCCCGTATCAGAGCCTTCGCTTCTTCGACCTCAACACCGTCTTGGCACAGCTCGTTGGCCAGGCGTGTGGCTGTCGCGTAGTCTTCAGTGCGCATGGCGTATTGAGCCAACCACATCCGAGCTTTGCTTGTTGCTACCGTGACGCCTGTTCCCTCGTTCCCTCCATTGCGCTCGGCCCTGTCACCCCCTTCGTCATCGGATCCACCGGGCGCCAGGGACGAATCGTGGTGGATGGCAAGAGAGCTACCCAGGTCATCTCCACCCTCAGCGCCCGCACCACCATCCTCTTGGGCTATGCAGAGCTCCATGTAGGCTTTGGCTTCCTCCTCTTCGTCTAGTCCATCGTACATGTTCGCAATCTGAAGAAGAACCTCTGGATCCATGTGAGCCATGCGGTCCATGGTGCCAACACTGCCAAAGCTGCTTGAGGTAGAGTCATAGTAGCTCTCCGCAAGCAGCGCTCGTTTGAGTGCCTTGATTCCATCTCGGTTCCGTCCCACCTTCTGCAGGCAGGAGCCAACGGCCATCCACATCTTTCCGTCCCATGGCCGTATTCCTGCTGCTCTCTTATAGTACCAGAGGGCGTAGGCGTGCATCTCCAATACCTCGTATGTCTGACCCAGACCATACCAAGCCCTGTAGTCCCGGCGGTTCACCTCAACCGCCCGACGGTATGACTCAATAGCGGCGTGGGTGTTCTTCAGCTCTACGTATTCGTGCCCCATCAGTGTCCAAGCCGACAGACACGACCGATCCAAGGTAAGTGCTCGACGAAAGTACTGAACCGCCTTCTCATGTTGGGACAACAAGGAGTAGTAGTTGCCAACAACGACGCATGTCTCTGGCCGAAACCTGTCGACACTGTTGCAGAGGTGAGCTAGGAATGCCAGCTTGGGTCGTAGCTCGAGCACATATAGGATGTTGGAGTAGTGATCCAGGGCCTCGAGCCGCTGTTGATGAAGGGACAGAAGATGAGCGAAGTCCTGTTCAGCCCCAATCAGGTCTTTCGAGTGGTAAGCCAACAAAGCCTTGCAAGTCAGCAGAAAAGCCGAGGTAGGGAACACGTTCAACAACTCTTCGAGTTGGTGGGCCAGGTTGGGGCCCTGCTGGTATAGTTCGAGAGAGGTGTGAAGGTGAAAAATGAACGACATGATGTTCTGTGGGAGATGGCCCGCGATTTGATTGAGCTGTTCGTTTGTCAGTAAATGCTGTTGGAGATGAGATCCAAAGCAGTAGCCAGTACTTACATGCTCAACCCTGGAGATGAGGTTCGTCATCTCCAGCCAGCAACCCCAGTTCATCGGGAACAAATGCACGCTCCTGACGAAGTAATCCATGGCTGCCTGCTCGTTCTTCTCCTTTGCCAACACCATGCCATATAGGTACTCCAGGAAGCCCTGACTACCCGCTACCTCCCCGTCATCTCCAGTACGCTCGGCGAACCAGAGCTCCAAGAACCGACCGACCACCAGCAGCTGCTTGTTGACCGTGGAGCCGAGGTCTTGAGACCCCATAACCATCTCCGTGTCTTCATCCCGCTTCTTCTCTCCCGAGATGACCTTTGCGTACAATGCGAGGAATAAACTTTTCTGTGACATTACGGGAAGGAGCTCTTGGGTTGGCGCTTCGGAGGCCGTGGCTTTCCCCTTGCCCTTGGGTGACGGCGCAACATCCTCTGGTTTGGTTGACAAGAGTCCGGACAAGTAACTGTCTTGTATGAAGATGGCCGAACAGCGATCGTACTCCTTGCAGTCAAAGAGCGATTTGGCGAGTAGGTACTTGTTCAACTCCCGCGCCTCGAGAGCTGCTTCTTCGGGGTCGGTGTTGGGAGATAGCGCGGGATGGACGTAAGTGGACGGAGGGTCGATTGGAGCTGTGGGAGGTTCTGGTAGCGCATCGAGAAGTTCGGCTGCCCATTTGGCAGAATTATACAAGCATCGCTCGGAGCATTTGACCACGGCAATCTGAAGTGCTTCCTTGAGGTGCAGCTGGTCGGTCGCAGAAAGCCCACCCATTTTGCCCGATGCTCACCGTCGGTGATGGTAACCGTGGAGTCTTTCGCAGTATATGATGATACCACGTGAGGTGCACATGCCTCCACTGGTCGACAGAGTATCCTTGGTGACGGCAAATTTCGACTAGGCGTTATACAGTTCGAAATAGCTGAAGCGAGTTCGAGCTCCCATGTTTACTTGCCCAGGAAGCGCGTCACCTTCGGCCAAGCTTCATTTACTGCCACATCTCCCCACCTTCCCAGCTTGGGTAACTGTAAACCCCCGTATCTCTTATCGGGCACTCAGGGCCCCTTGGCGCCAACCAATTCAGGGGTACAGTTCGCTGCCCCACCCCCACTTGTAACTTGTTGCGCCAAACTGCCTCTGAGCAATTGTTTGGTCAACAAGATCATTACCGCCATTTTCCTCTCGCAGCAAGCTCCAGTTCAGCTTCAGCAACCGGCATCATGGCGCAAAGGACTACCCTGCAGGAGTTCGAGGCTGTCTTCCCGAAGCTGGAAGAGGCTCTTCTCGACCATGCCAAGTCCTACAAGCTGCCCCAGGAGCAGCTGGACTGGTACAAGAAGGTAAACATTGTGCCTTAGCATTGTCGAGCATTGGTACTGATTTTGACCTTGCGCAGTCCCTCAACATCAACACTTTGGGCGGAAAGTGCAATCGAGGCATGTCCGTGCCAGACTCTGTGTCGCTCCTCCTGAACAAGAAGCTCGACGAAGACGAATACTTCAAGGCGGCCACCCTCGGCTGGATGACAGAGCTCCTCCAGGCCTTCTTCCTGGTATCCGACGACATCATGGACAGCAGCATCACCCGCCGCGGCAAGCCGTGCTGGTACCTTCACGAGGGCGTCGGCATGGTCGCCATCAACGATGCCTTCATGCTTGAAGCCGCCATCTACACCCTGCTGAAGAAGTACTTCCGCAGCCACCCTGCCTACGTTGAGCTTCTGGAGCTCTTCCACGAGGTTACCTTCCAGACCGAGCTTGGCCAGTTGTGCGATCTCCTCACCGCTCCCGAGGACAAGGTGAACCTGGACAACTTCAGCATGGAGAAGTACCGCTTCATTGTCGTCTACAAGACCGCCTACTACAGTTTCTACCTCCCTGTTGCCCTGGCCCTGCACCAGCTCAACATTGGAACCCCCAAGAACCTGAAGCAGGCGGAGGAGATTCTCATCCCTATGGGAGAGTACTTCCAGGTTCAGGACGATTACCTGGACAACTTTGGTCTGCCCGAGCACATCGGCAAGATTGGCACAGATATCATGGACAACAAGTGCTCATGGCTGGTGAACCAGGCCCTGGCCATTGCCACGCCCGAGCAGAGGAAGGTGTTGGAGGAGAACTACGGTCACAAGGACAAGACGAAGGAAGCGGCCGTCAAGAAGCTGTACGACGAGCTGCAGCTGGAGCAGAGATACAAGGACTACGAGGAAAAGGTTGTGGGCGAGATTTGGGAGAAGATTTCTGCCCTTGACGAAAGCGACGGCCTCAAGAAGGAGGTCTTTGAGGCCTTCCTGGCCAAGATCTATAAGAGGAGCAAATAAATGCTCGGTCTGTTTTCGAGAGCGTTGAAAAATCGGTAGCCATGGGTGACTTCTCATAATTTAGGCGTGTAAAGCGTGCTGTTAGAGAGCTACCATGTGAAAAGAGGAAGTGCAGGGCAACCGAGAACAGTATATGTATAACCAGTGGCTGTTTGAGGATACCATACCATACTCAATGTCTCCGTGTGCAACAAAGGCACTGCAGTGTAGCGCTGTATATCAACGTAGAAAAGTCTCTCGAAGCGACTTGGGGCGTATCCACGATCCTTGACACGGCCTCCACATCCTGAGATCTGACATGTCTTGAACTGACACTCTGCCCGTGTAACAAACCCCGCCTACCGTGGTTAGGGACTCGGGCATGACTCCGGATCCTCAGAAATCGTGCGACAGTGCATGCAGACGGTAGGGCCGTAGGATTAAGCTTTTCTCGTGAAACAAGAGCGGGCATAAAGCATATCTGCGGATGAGAAATACCCACTACGTATGGACTAGGTTATGGAGATGCGGACTCGGATCCTGGTCCGTTTCTCATGGGTACGCTCTTCTTCAAGAGCACAAAAGATCTTCTCAGTGACCAGGATGCCCACATCGCAGAAGGGTTACTGCCTCAGTTGGGCACTTGTAGCGTCGGCTTCCGTCCATTTCCCCGCAAACCTAGAACGGTGAGGTTTATGAGCGGGTAGCTGCAACATACCAGCTAGTAGTGAGATAGGTAAGGTAGCGTTCCGTCACTGACAGAGTTTGGTGGCACTACATTGCATGGTGTTACGTAGTGCGGCTTTAAGGTTACTTACTGGTTGCTAAGACGGTTTACCTGGACACATCGGGTGTCCGCTTTACATAATCAAGTCAACGTCATTCTCATACCATACATGAACATGTAGCGTTATTGCCCGATTGTTGAACAGACGAGGAATCGAGGATACTATCATTAATTCATTATCGCCCTCTAGCATCTTCGACTATCGAGATGGCTACGCGTTGGAGGCGCGGAGGTCGATCGGGCAACGACCCCAAAGCGGCACTCTCTGCAAGGCAACGGGAATGTTGTTGATGTCTTAGATTCCTGTACCGTCCCGTCCTCCACGCGAGACACCTGTGGGACCCTATTCTCCAGCCTATCATGAGGGCGAGCTCTTGGAATGAAACCAAAGGCGCGTTCCTGCCGTGAGGCATGCTGCCGAACGGGCGTGGTATTGCTCAGTTTCCAGGAGCTGGCCGATGGCTGGCTTGTGTTGTCGCTTCATCAGACATCAAGTTCGCCGTCGACTAGATGCTATGCACAGTCGATCGGCCGCATGCAGTTTGGGGGACGGGGCACAACAGAGTGGTGATGCCTGTCAGTGTCAACAGATCATCCATGAGCCCCAAGTGGAGCTGAGAAGGTAATGACGAGACACTAGCCTGTGCCTGAAAGTCAAATCGCACTGATCTACAGGAGCCCATCGCTCACTGGAGGTTGAAAGCGGACAAGTCATGTAGACCCTGGGATATCTGGGGTCTCCATACCAGGAGCACAGTCCAAGGGGAAAGTTTAGAGTGCGATATGTGGTGGGCTGTGGAGAAATGCAGCCAACCGTGTCGGATGAAAACTTTCGAAACCGTCAAGAATGCACTCCACACATCCATCCATCACGACCGATAGTCCATCTAGGCCCCAGGCCGGAAACAGGTACATGACGAGATCCCGACATTGTCAGCCCTGACAAGTCTGTTTGACACAGCGATGGGCTGCCACACTGCATGAGGACCAAGAGGGTTGTTCCTTGCTGGTCTGCCATGGTTCGCCACAAGTTCATGCTTGTATCTCGCTGCATCTCGCTGAATCTCTGTTGTCCGAACAGCAAAAATGAGGGGAAATATATGGAGAAATGCAGCATATGGCAGCTGTCCCACACGGCATTCCTTCTCTGATGTCTTCGAGTCATGATCGCCATCGCCGACATGTGGCATGGTTGCTAAGACAAACGCTGGCTCGCACGGCTGGGATGTGAGTTTCGCTATCCCCGAAGAATGGACTCGGGTCTCCATGGGAATGATGGTGCATACCGTCCGTTTGGTTGCAAAGTGAGACCTGAATCTTCTATAAAAGGTCTTGTTCCTGATCGAGGAATGCTGTCTTGCTCTCCTGTCTATCATCCCCTTCCAAGACAGTAGAAGAACCACTCCTTCAACAACACTCCTTACCCAACCCACCAGACTCATCAGTCACTCCTTCGGGCCACACTCTCTCTAAACACAACTTACTACAAACAAATCCACAAAGCAACCGCCAGCATGTATCTGCCATCACTCTCTTCCGTCTTCACCACCGGCCTCCTCCTGGTCTCCTCCATCTCCTCCGTCTCCGCCGGCGCCACCCGGTACATGAGCGGTGATCAGCAAGCCGCCCTCGAGGCCCACAACAAGGGTCGCGCCACCAAGAACCTCAGCGCCCTGCAGTGGGACGTCTCCCTCGCCAACTCGGCCCAGACCTGCGCCGACAAGATCGCCAGCACCGGCAACTTTGCCCACTGCCAGTCCGGCGAGAACCTCTACGCCCAGTCCGGCGGCTCCGGCAACCTCTACGTCAACGGCGTCACGGCCTGGCTGAACGAGGCCCCCCAGTACCACAACGAGAAGATCCCCAACGGCAACTTTGCCGGATACGGTCACTACACCCAGGTCATGTGGAAGTCCACCACTCGTGTCGGCATGGCCATGGCCAAGGGAAGCAATGGCTGGACTTATATCGTGGCTCACTACAACCCTGCCGGCAATGTGTAAGTTCTCCTTCGATTATTGATATAATAGGAGTTACAGTAAAGCTAACATACCTCACAGCGTTGGACAAACTCCTTACTAGAGATGTAGAGTTTGATTGCAGCGAATGATAACCCCCGGATTTTCTCATGTATATATATATATATAGTTGGATGATTCACCACGTATATAAAGTCGGGCACGCCGTATACGAGAAATGGAACGTTTTACATTGGCCCTCTAAAAACCCAGAGGTGCTGATCCTCGTCATGCAATTCAATGCCCGCGCCATGGTGATAACTCATTGCAGTTCTAATTCTCTCACAACTTCCCCTGCGTACCCCCTCGTCCCGCCGTATTCCTCGCCCCGTCCACGATCAGATTCACATGAGTGCTCAAGGCGACCAACTCTCCCTTCTCATCCAGCACGATAACCTCCAAATCCAACCGACCGTTCCTGATCTGTTTCGCCGTCACGCGGAGAAACAGCCACTCCACTCCCTCCTCGGGTAGCGGTTTCTTGACCTCCAGATTCAACGCTACGGTGGGATACCAAAACACCTGGTCGAACCTGAAGGGCTTCTCCGCGGGCGGGGGAGGGCGATATCCCTCGACTATGTAGGGCCAGCAGTCTGCTACATAGCCCAGGGCAGCGATGGTGATTTTTGAGGAACGGTCTGAGAGACGGACCCAGAGGTCGATCGTAGACCTCGGGTCGATGGTTGGATCAGTGGGCGCGGGAGGGGAGCGGAGGACGTGGTATTCCATGTTGGAGAGGGCTTTGACGCGGCCGAAGGCGTGGCCGTCTAGCGGCATCTTGTGCCAGTGCCTGTCCTCGTTCTTGGCTAGGGCGGAGAGGTTGACGGGTGGTGGTGGAGAGGGTAGAGAGTAGGTGAGCAGGCTGTGTCCGGCTTCCTTTTGGAGATCGGTGTTGGTGATGTAGGCGACCAGACACTTTTTGGATTTTCCCGGCGTGATCCATGGGGCGTGGTCGAGGAGGCCTTCTTGGTAGAGCGTTGCGTGTAGGACGGAGAGGGTCCGGCCTGGCTTGGTGTCTTCGATTACAATGTAGGCCTTCCCTATGGCGGTGCGGTTCAGGAAGGCTATTTGGGCTGCTATGGTGTCTGGTTGGGAGCGAGAGGTAAGGTGGTATTTGGCCGCGGATAGGAGTGTTGATGCCGCATAGCCGCCGTTGGGGACGGTGCCTATGGCTAGTTGAGGTGCGAGGGTGACGGTATAGGTATGTTTGTCTAAAGGCGTCACTGAGATGGCCTGGGAGAAGGGCACGCGGTCTTGCTTCGCTACGGGTGACATGGTTGACAGCTCGTATACTTATTAATGACTATTGCTAATTCTCCCCTATAGAACTAAACAGCAGGTATAGGTCTATTTAAGCATTGGGTAACAGATCATTATGACGTGTTAATCTAGACGCTGTTGGTTTCCTACTTCGTGGCCGGTCCGGTGTCCTCGTGGCTTGGACCCTATGCTGAGGGTGTGCCTCCTATGTTGGGGTGTGCTCGGTGTGTAGCTAGGGAACCTTATTCTGCTGATTATGCCGTCTCCGAGACAGCTAATGGCACGGGTCAGACCTCACCGAGTTGCCTAATACGCGCCATCGCCTTAGCCTATCGAGCCCCTCCTAATAGTCGAGATCTGCCTTACCGCTACTAAAGATATAGAGTATTATGCGTAGGCGGTGTAGATCCGTCACTAACGCTCCTTAGCTCCCTCCGGCGCTAGATAGCTACGTCATCTCGGGATCCCCTCGCCTCCTACTTACTTCTCGCGCTCGTCGCTCGTCTCACCCCCTTAGAGCTTATTCTAATCGAACCACTTCGTCGTCCGAGGCTAAGCGACGCTCTATAGAAATAGGGATGAGGAGGTGACTAACTATACTAATTCCAAACCCAGCTACGGATAACGCTACTTATAGGTTGCTAGTTTAGGATCGTTATATCGTTTATTCGAGGCTCTTTTATACTTCGCCTTTATACTCCGTGTTATTTATAATCGCCGTTGCCTCGTTTCTCACGCCTCTAATAGCTTATCTATCTATAACCCCTACGAAGAGTGAAACTTAGGTAGTATAATTAAGGGGCTAATAGATTATAGCTTGACGCTTTACGAAGCGTACTTATTAATAATTCTCGGCCGTTATAACTAATATAAGATATTATTAGGTAGCCTCGACTTTAGCGGCCTCTTAAGTTTAGGAATTCGGGCGAAAACGAAGTATAAAGAGCTTAATTACTAACCTTATTTAACTCTTTAACTTTTTTTATTTAAAGCGAATATTCGTCTCTACTTTATTATATAAAACGAAGCCCCGTATCTATTATAATCTCCTCGCTTCTACTAAGTCTTATACTTATTAATATCTTATTTTAGATATACTTCGCTAATTATCTAATCGTAATATATTATTTATAAAACGAGCCCTCGACTCTTTTTAAGATACTATTAGATCCGGAGGACTCTTTTATTTAGAAAGTTCGGGTTTTATTTATTATTCTCTTCTTTTTACTTAATATTACACCGTATACCTTAATAAGTTTAAATATAGTACTTATATAAGGCTATAATAATTATAATCGCTATAGCGTAGCGAGTAAAAGCGTAAGGAATCTCGGCCGAAGGTAGTAAAGTCGGTAAGTCTTAGGTATTATAAAAGGGTTATACCGACTCTATTTAAGTACATAGCCTTAGAAATATCTATCGTATAATAAAGAAGGAAAAGAGGAAGGGAATCTACCCGCACCCCGTAAATATAAGGAAATAAAGGTGCTACGCACCGGCCGTATACTTAGTTATACCTAGACGTAGATTAATATCACTTTACGCCGCGGTCCGTAATACGAACCCTAACTTTAAAAGGTACGTAGTATCGACTTAGCGCTTAGTTAAGTTAGTCCTAATAGTTATAGCCTTTAATATAACCCCTTTATCTCCCTTATATTAAACCTAATACGGAAGACGTAGCCTCGTATATTTATACGTAAAGCTATTATATATTAAGCCCGATTAGGCCGATAATAATAAGCTCCGCGGTAGTTATAGCTTTATTTAGCGTTAAGCCGTATTAAGTATTATATACTTTCTTATAAAATCCTACGGAAACCGTCGGAGCTCCCTCGATCGTACTTTCCCTCCTTTAACTATATTATTATTAATAATATTAAGATAGCGCCCGCTTCTTATAAGACTACTCCCGTTAAAACGGCTAACGCCTCGGCTATTACGGTTATACCTACTTCCTCGGTAAAATAAGATCGGGGTCGCCCTTATAAAAGAGCGTATCTTAACCTTAATAAAAGCTAAATAATAATCGAGGTTATTAAGTTTAAGGCTTAGTTTAACGACGATAATAACGATAATAATAACGAGGAGGAGGATAAGCTACTCTCTCCGCCCGCCGCCCTCCGCCTCCCCCGTATCTCCCTTAACTCTCTCTGCTAAACTATTATTATTCGTATCGCTACGGCCCTTATTATTACTATTATTATAACGCTTTCTTAAGTTATTACTAAGACTATTAATACGGTAATATCTTCCCCTCTCTTTTCGCTTATTATTATAATAATTAAAGAGATATCCGACTTTATTTACGAGAAAGAGAGAGAAAAGTATTACTACGGCTACGTAGTAAAGATAATAAGAGGTTACGAGATAAATAATCCTATCCCCCCCCTTATATCCTTATCTAAGATCTTATATTAACTTATATATAATTAGCCTCGTAGTATTATAATTAATCGGATAAGGGCTTAATTAGCCCTTACTCGGGGTACCGATAACTTAATTATAAATACGAGTTAGGTAAACGATATTCCCCTCTTATAACTTATTTACGTATACCTTAATATTTATTATAATAAAGCCCGGTCTCGAGGCTCTTACGGTTACGGTATCTACGATATTCGTTCTACCGTATAATACGCGTAAAGATACTACCTTCGCGGTAGCTTTTATTACGTATAATACGTAAAATAACGCTCCGGCTTTATATTATAAGAGGGCTCGGGCGGACCCGATTAACGCAGATCTTAACGTAGAGATCGTAGAGCTTACTCCCTTTACCCTTACTTTTAAACGGGTAGCTACTCTTACTACGGCCTTCGTTATCCCCTTCGGGATAATATTAGTTTCGGAAGAGCGGCTCGCTACTTTAGAGAGTTAGATAACGGAGGTAATACGCCTACGGTCTTCCTTAGCGGTAACCCCGTCTAAGCGTTATCGTACGGAAGTTACTTCTTCTTTTAAAGAAGCCTCGTCCTCCTCCTCCTCGAAGAAGTCTTCCTCTTCCTTCTCCTTTTCGGAGGAGCGGAAAAAGAAGAAGAAGAAGAAGGTTAAGAAGGCTAAGAAGGAGAAGAAAGATAAGAAAGAGAAGAAGGAGAAGAAGCGTAAATATAAGTATTAAGTATTATTATCTTTCGGGGTAATACTTTAATAACTTTTACCTTTACGTCTTCTTAAGTTTTTTTTTTTATTTCGTCTTATTAGTCCCTCGGCGTTTTTACGCCTTAATATTATTACCTTTATACTCTCGGGGATATCCGTTTACCCTCCTCCTCTTTATAATTATTATCTCCTTTTATAACCTTAGTATAAGTATACGGGCTTATCGTTTTATTATATATTTCCGAACTATTCTTTAAATATATTTAGCGTTATTACGTCGATAAAGTTACTTAATACGGTCTACGACGGGTCTACGTATTTAGTTTATTTATATAAAGCTTTACGTTATTTACCCTTATTTACCCGGAAGTCGCTTATATAAAATATCTCCTTTATATTTTATTCCTTATTTCCCGTTTTACTAAGGACCGGAGAAGGTTATTCGTTATATAACTATTATTTAAGTAAGGGGTCGTCCGCTATTTTACGTAACAAATCGATATAAAAACGGTTATATATCCTTTACGGAATTCCTTCTAACTTTATTATATATAAGTTAATAACTTCTCCGACTATATACTTACTCTTAAGCTAATCGAGCTTTTTCTTAAGCTACGGTATAGTTATATATATTAGATCTAGTTATACCTTATTACTTTTATAGAGTTACTCGGCCGGCCGTCGTTTCTAATTTATATAATACTCTTATCTTTATTATAAAGCTATTATTATAGATTACGTAAATACGGTTACTTCGTTTAACTTTATAAGGAACTCTAATATACGGTCTTCCGGTATTAATAGGTTTACTAGTAGATATTCTATAACTACCGGGGATACGTAATAGCTGTATTCGATAAAGAAGAGGCTTATACCGATAAAGATATTTACTTTATTATTAATCGCTAATTACGTTACGAGTAACTAATCCGTTTAGTCGTTTTATTAGAAGTTGATATACGTATATAAGAACGCTTCTACTTCTTAGTTTATTCGTTTAATAACGCCGTTTATTTATAAGTAATACGTAATATTAAGCTTTTAAGTAATATCCGCTAATTTATAAAAGTATATTTAGAAGCGGCTTATCTAATTTATACCCTTATCGCTTATTATTACGGATAACTACCCGTAAAAATAGTAATATACTTATAAGAACCGATATATATAATACTCCGCTTTTATCGTTTTTATAACTTTTAAGGTTACTATTTTAATAAGTCGGTTAATAATAACTAAAAGGTATTTTATATTTTATATAAACTTAGGTAAATCTAAGATAAAATCGATAAATAACTCTTAATAAAAGCGGTCTAATATCGGGAGTAGTTTTAAAAAGCCGTTTTTATAAGTATACTAAATCTTCGTCTTATTATAAATATTATAATTACGGATAAATTATTATACTTATTATTATAAACCCGGTTAATAGAAGTTTTAAAATAATATAGTTATTATTCCCTTTCGTTTTAAGTATCCGGTTATATAAATATCGTATAATATTTAGATTAACTTCGTATATAATAAATCTAAGTTATCGTTTATATTACCCGATAACTTCTTAAGAATTTATATCTTTCCTCGGAATAATAATCGGCTTAGCGTATCGATAAAGTACTCCGATAATTAGATTTTAAGGTTCTAAGAAGATAAAATATTATAATTATTATATTATATATACTTATATACCTCCCGGTATAAGTCGTCCTTTTAAATTATTTCTTATTAAAGTCTTTAAAGCTTATAATCGGAGTCGAATATCGGGATACGTAAAGGCTAATCCGCTTATATAACGGTAATATTTAGTTATATATCTCTTTAAAAATATAATATAGTCTCTAATATAAGTTAAATATAACGTCCCTAATATTATTCGTCCTCTTCTCCTCGTAGCTTATCTTAGTCTTTACGGGATAATACGTTTAACGTTATTATATCTTTCCCTAATTTATATATTAGTTAGAACTTATATCGGGAGAAGAGTTCCGCTTACCTTACTTATCTCTCCGATAAATATTACTTAGTTATAAAATATTATAAATTACGGTAATCCGTAAAAATAATAAACCCTTTTATACTCCGTAACTTTATATTTTATTATTATAAGTATTTAATAATAACTAATATCTCTTTATCGTAAATCGGATAGTTTATTTCCGTAGAGCTTAGCTTCTTAAAGTAATACGTTATTATTTTATAACGGTAGTTATAATCCTTTTACGTTAAGATACCGCTTAATACGTAACTAGAATAGTCCGGTTCTACGAACGTTAGCTTATCTAAGTCTTATTATATTAATATAAATATAGATACGAATATCTTCTTTAAATATTAGAATATTCGCTACTCCTCGGTCGTTTAATAAAAAATAATATTCTTTCCTATTATAACTATAAGTAATATTACTAATATAGAGAAGTCCCGGATAAAGATACGATAATAATTAGCGAACCCGACGAAACTATATATTTTAATAACCGAGATTAGCGGCCGTTATTCCTTAATAACTTATATCTTCTCCGAGTCCGTTAATACTTCTTTATTTACGTAGATAATAAAGCCGAGGTACTTAACCTTCTTTATAATAAAGTCGTACTTATCCGGATCTAAATAAAGGTTAATATCTTATAACTTTCGTAATATCTTCCGTATTTAACGGTTATAATCGTTCTTATTATCGTTAATATAAATAAGTATATTGTTTATATATACGGTAACGAAGTCGTTAAAGTACTCCCGTAGTATATTATTAATAGAACGTTAAAACGTTGCCGATACCTTTAATAGCTTAAAGAAAGTAACTATTTACTCGAAGAGACCGTACTAAGTACGGAACGCTAACTTTTATTAGTCGCCTTCCTTAATCTATAGCTTATAAAAGGCGGCGACTATATCTAACTTAGTAAACTATTATATTTTCGTTACGTTCCGTAAAGTTTCTCCGATTAGCGGTAAAGAGTAACGATTATTATATATAATTACGTTTAAGGCTTTATAATCGTAGTAGAAACGTACCTTACCGTTAGGCTTATATATAAATAAAACCGGTATACCCGTCTCTAAGCTATTAAGTCGGATATACCCTTTAGATAAGAGGTTATTTAAGGTTTTATATAAAACTAAGAGCTTTTCCCTCGATATACCGTATAACGGACCCTACGGTATTATTAGTTCTTTATCTTCGTTATCTTTTTTTATTTTAATTTTATAGTTTATACTTAGCTAATATAAAGGGAGGTCCTCCGCCTTTTATACGGATTAGAGTAATAAGAGGTTATAAAATTATACGGGTATCTTTTATTTTAAGTCCTCGGCCGAGAGCGGAGTCTTCGCCTTTAAGGCTTTATTTATATCTTTTATCGATATTACTTATATATATATTTATACTTCCGTATAGCCTTATTACTTCTTAATCCTTTAGACTTCGGCGATAAACTACCCTTCTAATATTAAGTAAGCTTCTTATAATTCTCTTATTAACT
This sequence comes from Coniochaeta pulveracea, assembly GCA_003635345.1. Lineage (NCBI taxonomy): Eukaryota > Fungi > Ascomycota > Sordariomycetes > Coniochaetales > Coniochaetaceae > Coniochaeta > Coniochaeta pulveracea. The sequence goes on along the minus strand of QVQW01000010.1, from coordinate 58,205 downwards.
ACGAAACGTACCGATATCTTATCGTTAAAGTATTTTACACCGTCCTCTTATATTAGAACTTATATAAGTACGGCTTTATATAAGCCCGATTATAAATTAATTAAGGCTACTTTAAAATTATAAGGTATTCTAATTAGGGTACGATATAAAAGTATATCTTTTATATAAAGTCCTTTATTCCGAGGACCTTAAGGTTTACGTATATTATACCTTTTATTTACGTTATTTTTATCGTATCCGAAGCGCCTTTTATATAACGCCTCGGGATTTTAATAAGCGGGAGGTTAAGCTCCCGAAATAAGTCGGTATCGATCGTTATATAATATTACGTATTATTATCGATAAGTAAATAAGATAAGTACTTATTATTTAATATTATACTAAGGAAGGAGTTATCTTTATTTATACGTAATTTATACTTCTTTTACCTAACCCGGGCTTCCTTTAATAGCTTCGGTATCCGTTTATATATTAGAGTTATTCGTTTTCCGAGTCCTCCTCCTCCTCCTAATATAAAGTATACTTATTTATATTCTCCTCTAACTCTAACTCGAAAGTCTATATTATCCGTACCTAAGTAATATTATCTTCGTTAATCGGAGGGGCTATAAACGTATAAGGGTAATTAATAATAAAGTATACGGACGTATTATAACGTAGGTATTTCTTATCTTTCTTACGTTATTCCTATTTTATTACGGATACTTACTTCGCTCTTTACTTAAAGCTTCTTATAAGCTTAGGTTAGTTCCTTAATAGCCCTCGGTTAATACTTATATTATTAACACCGGATATAAGGATATCTCCGTCGTTATCGACTTATACTACGGGTAAAGAGTACGCTCCCCGGTAAGGTAATAAGACTCCGTTACTTTAATTACGTTTATTTGGGAAGTCCGACGTAGCTTTATAACGACGAACGATATTATATAATTAGTTAACTACCGCTTTATATCTTTATTTAAACTTTATATTAATTAGGTATTTATAGAAGCCCTTACTTAAATATACTTTTAGCTAAGACGTCTTTATCCTATCGGACTAATCTTCTCTTCCGGTCTCCGTAACCGCTATATCTTAGACTTATATAAAAGAAGCGAAAGTTTATCCCTCCTTTTATTTTAAACCGACGATACGGACTTACGTATCTTTTTCTCGTAAATACGTAATATAAAGTAAGTCTAACTTACGTGTAAAGTTCTTAGGGAGAAAGGCGCCGTCCTCCCCTCCCCGTTTTATAAAGACGTATACCGTTAACTTTATCTACGGGCCTAGATAAGAGTTTAGTCCGTACTAAATATATTAGTTATTTCCGAGGAGGTACGTATCTAATTCTAACTTTATACGTATCTCTTTCTATTATATAAAATATTCTTTCCGGTTACTATTAAACTCTTTAAACTATAATAAAGGTTTAAGCTTAAAGCTAAACGTCGTTACTCTATTACCGAGGGCCGGAGCGCCGACCGTTAGATTTAAAGGTATCTTACTCGGTTATATAATAATAATATCGGTAATCGTAAGGGATATTATATTAGTATACGTAAGTCGTTCGCTTATTAGCCGAAATACGTTTTACGTCTTAGCTAAGGCTACTTAGGTAACGGTTTACTAATTTAATAATACGGCTAACCGTTCTTATATTACGGTATCTTACTTAAATACCGCGTAAACTTATTAGCCGAGGTATTTTACGTATTCTTCTATCCTTCTTATCTATTCCGGGGTTCGGAGCCCTTCTTATCTTAATTATACGATATATAAAAGGGTTATACCGACTTTATTTAAGTACGTAACCTTAGAAATATCTATCGTATAATAAAGAAGGAAAAGGGGAAGGGAATCTACCTATACCCCGTAAGTATAAGGAAATAAAGGTGTTATATACCGGCCGTATACTTAGTTATACCCGGACGCGGATTAATACTACCTTACGCCGCGGTCCGTAATACGAACCCTAACCCTAAGGGGTACGTAGCATCGACCTAACGCTTAGTTAGGTTAGTCCTAATAGCTATAGCCTTTAATAAGTACGATAATAAAGCTTACTAAGGTATTAAAAGAAGCAAAGATATAAAAGAATAAGGCTTATATTCTTAGTTATTAAACTACTTACTTACTTAAAGAAAGTCTATTTATAAGAGGGTAGAAGGTTTATATTTATAAGCGTTACGCCTTAGGTTAATTTATAATCCTTCTAAATTCTAAAAAGTTCGGCGTAACGTAAGTGTTTTATAATTATTGCACCGTATACCCTAATAGGCCTAAATATAGCACTTATATAAGGCTATAACAACTATAATCGCTGTAACGTAGCGAGTAGAAGCGTAAAGAATCTCGGCCGAAGGTAGTAAGGTCGGGAAGTCTTAGGTACGATAATAGAGCTTACTAAGGTGCTAAAGGAAGCGAAGATATAGAAGAATAAGGCTTATATTCTTACTTACTTAACTACTTACTTGCTTAAAGAAAGTCTATTTATAAGAGGGTAGAAGGCCTATATTTATAAGCGTCTAAGCTTCTAATTGATTTGTAATCTACTAAATTCTAAAGGATTCGGTGGACCGTAATAACTAAGTTTTAGGGAGCGTTGCTTTATTTTTCTAAGGCGATTAATAAGGGTTAGTAGGCTAAGATAAGCCTATTATAATAGCGGTACCGGTGGCAGTACTTAAGTCCTACTATAATAGCGGTGGCTAAGACTTATTATAAGGTAAGTCTATTAGTCTATTATAAGGTAAGTATAAGGTAAGTTCCTTAGTATAGGGTAACTTCTTAAGATAAGTATAAAGTAAGTTCCTTAGTATAAGGTAACTCCCTTAACATTTATAGCTATTATTTTAATACCCCTTTTATAACTATTAGTACGGTAACCCCCTTTATTCTTATAGAGAGTATAAGCCTTTTAATAAGGCTTAGAGAGGTTTAGTAAGGCGAGGAACCGTTCGAATTTCGGGGCCGTTAAGGCTTTATTTAGGCCGTCGGCGGGCATTTCGTCGGTAGGTACGTAAGTAACCGTAATATTACCCGCGGCAACGCTTTCTCGTATACCTTAGTATTTTAATAAGGTGTGTTTCGTTCGGTTATAATACTTAGGATTATAAGTAGTATCGATAGCACCTTTATTATCGTTTTTTAGAGGCGTAGGGCCCGAAATCGGGCGCTAAATTTCGGTATAAAGGCCGTATAGCTAAAGGGCTTCTCGATTTCCTTTTATAAGGCCGTTATACTCGGCTTCGAGGGTAGAATAGGCTACGGTCGAGGCTCGTTTCGATTTCCAGCTAATAGGGCCGTTCCCTACTTTAAATAAGTAGCCGTAAGTCGATCGGGCTATCGTTTTATAGCCTACGAAGTCATTATCGGTAAAGCTTTCGGGCGCTATATTATTATTAGCGTTATAATAAATTCCGAGGTCCCGAGTAGCGAAAAGGTAGCTAATAAGCCGTTTCGTAGCTTTTAAGTAAGCCGTAATAGGCGTTTGAAGTTGCCGAGAAAGCTACTAAACCGAGAAGGTAATATCTAGCTTAGTCTAGGTCATAGCGTATATCGCTGTACCGATTAGCTGCTAAAAAAGCCGTTTTTCGGTATTATTTATTAGCGAAGTAGGCGAATCGGGCCCCGTTAGGCCCGGCGAAAGCGGTATATTCGGCCCGTTCGTGCTTAAGCCGAAGTACTATACAGCCTTAGTAATATAAGCCGTTTAGCGAATCTATAAGCTCTTTTTAGGCCTATTTCGATCGATTTGGACCCCTAGAAAGAATTTAGCAGGTCCTAAGTCCTCGATATCGTATATCTTAGCAAATTGCTTCTTTAAGGCGTTAATTCGGCGAATCGAAGAGCTTATAATTAGGTAGTCGTCGACGTAGCTAATAATAAAGATTCCTTCTTTACTATTATAATAAGTAGCCGTATCCGAGGTTAAAGGCTTAAAGCCTAAGCTTTAGAATAAGCTTACTACTTTCTATTACTAGAGATAAGGGGCTTATTTTAGGCCGTATAACGACCGTTTTAGAAAAATACTTAGTCCTTAGAAGGGTCTTAGCTATACTACTTTAGAAGGTCCTTAGCCGTAGTACTACTAAGGCTAAATTCGTATAGGCCTTTAAGGGGTTCGATATAGAGGTCCGTATCGACTCCGGCGTTTAAAAACGCACCTACGAAGTCGATTTATTCGATTTCTAAGTCCTCGATAACCGCTATAGCGAGTAATATTCGCTAAGTCGGCGGCGTAGCGGTAGCGGCGTAGGTTTCGGTAAAATCGATCTTAAGAATTTACTAAAAGCCTCGAACTACTAATCGGGCTTTATATTTAAAGATCTAGCCCGAATCGTTCTTCTTACCCTTATAAACCCAACGGCTAATAATAAGGGTCTTTTTAGCTTTTAATCGGTCGATAAAGAAGAAGGTATTCGTTATAAGTAGTTGTTCGAGCTCCTTATAAGAAGCCTCGAGCTACTCCTCCTTCTTAGGGTGTTTTAAAGCTGTGGAAAAGGCTTTATTAGCTAAGTAGAGTACTAGATTACTAGTATCTATTAGGTCCTCGTTATCTACTAATTTATATTCTTCTCGGTAGCTTTTAAGGGCTCGAGATAGTAGGATTTCGAGAGTAGGCGGCGTAACCTCCTTTTATAAGGTAGGTTACCTTTATAGGGTAGGTTGCTTTTATAGGGTAGGTTGCCCTTATAAGGTAGGTGACGGTGGAGGCGTTTCTTCGATTTCGGCCGATTCTTCGAGGGTTTCCTCGACGTTAGGGAGTTCTAAGGCGTTCGAAGGGCTAATAAGGCCTTCTAGAAAGGCTGTAGGATTTTCGTATAGCTTTAAGAAGCTTGTTTAGATAACCCTTCGTTAGCCGAGCTAAACTAAGTAAGTTTAGTAGCTTAGAATAGTTAGAAGCCTCCCTTTAATACCTTTAGGCACTAATTTATTAATATTAGCCCGTTTTTCGGGTGGAATTAGCACTAAGTATTCTAAGCCTATAGCTTAATAATTATCGAGGCTAAGAACGTACGGGGCTTAGCCGGGTAGTAATTCGTCGAGGAAGGCTTAGTAAGGCGTAAGGCTAATAATCGAATTCGCCGTTCGATTAATAAGTTCTACTATAAGGCCTATAATATAACCCCAAAGAGTAGGCGGAAGACTAGAGGCGATAATCGTAGCCCTTAAGCGTTCGAGGATAACTCGAATAAAGCGTTCGGCTAAGCCGTTTTAGTTATAAGCGTAGAGGCTCGATTCGGTAAATTTAATACCCTTTTCTATAAGATAAGGTAGGAGCCTTCTAATTTCGGTGCCGCCGTCGTAGTGAAAATGGGCCGGATAGCGTTTATAAGTATTATAAAGGCTTTCGATCGCGAATTTAGCCTCTAAAACAGCCTCGTCTTTAGACTTTAATAGGCGTAGGATTCGGAAACGCGTTTTTCGGTCCACGAGAATAAGCCCGTAAGGCCTATTATTTAACGGGGTAGGGCGGATGATAAATATATCCCCCTTTATCCGTCTTAGCGTATAAGGCGGATCTTCGACCGGTTTTTTAGAAGGTCGGCGTAGGATTTTAACGGCGTCATAGCTTTTATAAGCTATATCGGTAAGCCTAACCCGCTGAAAGTTCGGTATCCCTTTAGTAATAAGGGCGGTCTTTTTTAATAAGTTTAGGCTCGGGTGGCTTAAACGAACGTACTAGAGTTGAGCGGCTTTAATAAGCGCTTCGGAGGGGGCTTTTAACGCCGTAGAAGGCGTAGGATCCGTAGGAGTATTCGTAGGATTCTCCGAAATAATCTCTAAGCTTTCTAAAGTATCTTCTAAATTTTTAAGGGTTTCTAGAGACTATACCGAAATAGGATCTTCGTTTAAGGGTTAGCCGTTTTCTAAGCTATTTAAGCCTTCGGTTCGATCGATATCGTTAGATTCGGTTCGATCGGTAGGTTCGGTAGTATTATAATACTGCTAAGTAACGCCGTAAGCCTATAATTTAGGCCTTAGATTAGTGTTTTTAACACTCTTCGTAGTAAAGAAGAAGCCTGATTTCTAAAAATTTAGAAGGGTTATTAGTCGTCGAGAGGCGGTATAAATCTTATCTTTAATAAAGGTACCGCCGGAGGCGTAAAGCCGGTGCCCGTTGACGATATTTAGCGGGAAGTCGGGAATATAAAGGGTATCCGTTAAGGAAATAGGGCTAAAAATAAGCCTATTTTCCTTAAATCCTAAGAGGAATTCGATTTTAACGGTCCTTAAGCCCTCGAAGTAAATAAGGCCTCTACCGGTTCGTACGACTCCTAAAGTCTTAGGCTTCGAGAGGCTTATAAAGAGCCTTTTATCGTTATAAATATAAACCGTAGACCCGGTATCGAAAAGCTATTAGCCGTTACTTAGGCCGTTAGAGTAGGAAAAATCACCGATAATATCGGTAGATTCTTCGGCTTCTTCTTCTTCGATAGAACCAAATAAGGTGCCGGTTTCGAGATTAAAGCTTATCGAAAAGGCTTCGTCGGTACTTAAATCCTCTTCTTTAACGCTCTTTTTAGCGTTGTCCTTCCTAAAATTAGGCTTAGAATTAGGCCTCGAATTAAGCCTCGGATTAGGCCTCGAATTAAGCTTAGTATTAGGCTTTTCTTACCTCTTTTTCGGACTTTGGGAGTCCTTTCGAACGCTTTTAGCGTTAGGATCCGAATTCGAAGTCCTTAGGCTTTTTATAAGAAGCCTATAAGGCAGAGAGCCTTTGGGCGGTCGATAAGCTCGAAATTCGAGTTTCGGCGAGTAGATCTTCTTAAAAATATAAAAGATTTAGGCGGGTAGCCTTTCCTTCGGTATTAAAGAGCCACCGTTCTTACCGTAATAGGCCTTTATAATACTCTACTTACTAAGGAAAGTGGCCTTCGAGAACCCAAAAATAGTAGTTAATTTGATCGATTTCGGCGATTTCAACGCTTAAGCCGTAAAACCGGCTAACCGTAGTATTAAATTTAGCGTTAAAATCGACGATAATAATACTTCCGTCGTAACGAAGGCTATGGAACTCCTCGTAAAGTTCCTTACGAAGAGTTTACTAAGCGGGAGCGTACTAAAGCCTAAGCCTTTTATAGGCTACGGTAGGGTCGGTTTCGTAGGCTATAATAGCCTTCGGGCCGCTTTTTAGCGTATTTCGAAGCGTAAGAAGTAGGGCCGCCTTCTAAGGATCCGAAAGTTAGGTATTAACGGCGTCGGGATCCTCGAGAAATTTAAGGATTCGTAAGGCTCGAAATTGGATCGATAAGGCCTAATACTATTATTAGTAGTTTTTAGGCCCCGAGAGGCGTTCGGATTCTATAAGGTTTAGCGATTATTTCGCGAGCTTTTTCATAATAAGGTCGCTAATATCGCTAAGAAGGCTAGGAGGTGTAATACGTTTAGGGGCTAAATTAGCCTCTTAGGGCGCTAAGGGCGCCGTATAACGCTCGTTTAGTAAGTTAATAACTTATTAAAGTTGGGCCGTTAGGCTATTTACTTAGCCTTAAAGGTCTTATAAGGTAAGACCTTGAGGCTGAATAATAGCCTCGGAATCAGCTATTTTAACCGATTTAAGCTTAGAAGTACTACTTAAAGGCTTTTCCCGTATTAAGAGTAAGGCTTCGAATAATATTCGTATACTTATTAAGCTTATTAGATAAAGGCTAGCGGGTGGAATCGAGTATTACTCGATTCGGGAAGACTTCCGAGGATTCCGAAGATTTCGGAATAAATCTAAGGGGTTAGATTTCGGAGAAACGGCCGGATCCGGAGTATTATAACTCCGGGCTTATAACCTTTTATACCGTATACCTTAATAGGCCTAAATATAACACTTATATAAGGTTATAACAACTATAATCGCTGTAGCGTAGCGAGTAGAAGCGTAAGGAATCTCGGCCGAAGGTAGTAAGGTCGAGAAGTCTTAAGTACGATAATAGAGCTTACTAAAGTACTAAAGAAAGCGAAGATATAAAAGAATAAGGCTTATATTTTTACTTACTTAACTACTTACTTACTTAAAGAAAGTTTATTTATAAGAGGGTAGAAGGCTTATATTTATAAGCGTTTAGGCCTCTAATTGATTTATAATCTACTAAATTCTAGAGGATTCGGTAGACCGTAGTAACTAAGTTTTAAGAAGCGTTGCCCTATTTTTTTAAGGCGATTAGTAGGGGTTAGTAAGCTAAGATAAGCTTATTATAATAGCGGTGCCGATGGCAGTACTTAGGTCCTATTATAATAGCGGTGGCTAAGACTCACTATAGGGTAAGTCTACTAATCTACTATAGGGTAAGTATAGGGTAAGTTCCTTAGTATAGGGTAACTTCCTAAGATGAGTATAGGGTAAGTTCCTTAGTATAAGGTAACTCCCTTAGCACTTATAGCTATTATTTTAATAATATCTAATATTATAATTCCTTTACTCTAAAGTTAAGGTATTATAAATAGAAGATAAACTTAAGTAATTAATTATTTCTTAGAGTTTAATAATACGAGAAGGTATAATATTAATATATATCGAAATTATAAAAAAGGATAATATTTATCCGTTAGAAACTATACTTAGAATACTTATATATAATTCTTAATAAATATAAGGTAAACCGAAAGCTAAAGTTAAGGTTTAAAATAAGCGAAAGAAGGATCGATACGTAACTAAGTATTACTTTACTTAAGGAACTAATAAAGACGAAGATAGATATAAAGAAGATAATAAACTAAAGTTATATATAAGGGCTAGCTTAACCGCTATTTCAATATTTATATACGAAGGATCTTTAAAAAAACGGATTTAGAAATTAGGACCTTAATAAATTAAGAGTTTAAAGCGAAGGTAAGTATTATAAACTCTTAATTATATAAGTATAAGTATATCTTAGTATATATTAAATATACGTTAAAGTATATTAGATATAGTATAATTAAGGTTAGCTTAAGGAGATAAAACGTTAAACGAGGATCTAAAAGGTATAAAAGATAAATAAGGACTTTTAAAAACGAAATAAAACTTATATTATCTAAGACTAATAACCGAAGAGTATAATATTATTATAAATCGTAATTAAGATACTTAATAAGGTTAAAGACGATATCTAATTATATAAGAGCGCTAATATAAGTAATAGTATCTCGAAACTAAGCGTAGTAAAAAGGTGGTATAATATTATATTTATTTAACCAAATACGATTAAAGATATAATAAATAATAACGCTAATATAAACGATTATAATATAAATTAGAAGGTAATCGACGAGTATAAAGTAAGGTATAGATAAGTAATTAAATAGGATTAAGTTAAGATAGCGAGAAGAATATAAGTAAAGCGAAATATATTATATAAATAAATAAAATTAGTATAATTAGCTAATATATCTTAAGCGTATATTATAAGATATAATTAAGATAATATATATTAATATATATCGAATATATATTAGATATATTATTTATAATAAATATCGCTAATATATAAAGACTAAGCTAAAATAAGAATATAAACGGGTATAAAAAGTTTAAGAACTAAGATAGCTTATATTAAGCCGTTATAAACGTATAATACTAAGTTATAATATAAAGAAACCTCTATATAATTATTTTCTTAGGTAGATAACGGTATTTATTTATACTTAACTTTAACGTACCGGTATACCCTTAATATATACGAAATCTAAATAAAATATTCGCTTATAAAAATAAACGAACTACCCCTTTTTAACTTATATAACCCGTTAAAGTTAACCCCTTTTTTATCTTACCGATCGCCGGAAAGGATAAGTGTTTCGTTAAGGGGTTTTACGATATACTCGTATTTACCGTAACTATAACCTAAGAAGGTTTATAAGTCTAATTAAAAGAAGGGATAAGGGAGGAGGTAAAGGGGATAATAAAGGAGAAGAAGGTAAAAGGGATAAAGGGGAAGGTAAAGATAATAAAGGGAGAGCTAAAATTAATAAAAGAGAAGGTAAAGGTAAAAGGGATAATAAAGGAGGTAAAGGGGATATAGAAAGGTTACTTAAAGGAGAAGAGCTCCGGTTATAACGATTCCGGGTTAAAGTTAAGTAATTTACCGAAGGATAAAACGAAATAGTTTATTTAACGTCTTATTCCCGAATTAACCCTAAGTTATATTAAAGTATTATTAAACTTAAGCTTATTCCGGTTAGACTTAAGGATTAACTAGGTTATAATATACTTCTAATCTTTATCGATTAATTACCGTAGATATAAGCTAACTATCATTAAAAAAAAGACTTAAGGGTTTTTAAAATAATAAACGAAGGACCGACGGATAAAAGATAGATATTCTTATAATATATACTTTAATATATATTAACGAACGTAACTTAAAGACGAGGGAAATATATTAATATATTAGACGATAAAAGACGGATCCCTACCTCTTACGAAATTCTTTATTATAACGCTTATTAGTAAGATTAGTATTAAACTCTATCCTTAAAAAAGGGAAGTAAACTTATATATAAGTACTTCCAACTTATCTATAAGCCGCTTAAATTCTAAATTCTAAAGTCCCCGACTAAATAATATTAGTATTATCTTTAAAGATAATAAACGGACGATCTTTATATACTTTAGTTCTTTTAGGAAACGAGCTTATCTCTATACTTATATAAGGATATACCTCCTAAGTACGTTTAACTTAACCTACTTCTTATAAATATTATTATTAGAGCGAGGAGGGTTTTTATTTAAAAGCGATAAGTTATTTATACTTAGAATAAGGGTATTGAATACTTATAAGCTCTAAGATAAATATTCCGGATATATCGACGAAGCTAACGAATATATATTAGCTTAGATAATAATAAATACCTTATAATTGATTATCGTTATTTATTACGGGCTAAGAAATATATATTTATTTATATATTTCGCCCTTAATATTAATCTAATACTTATATTATTAGTATATATTTAGTAGGTAAGATAAAGTAAGTATTTATACGTTACTATTAATAAAAGATATTTTAATCGGTAAATTCGGAGGATTTATAAAATATAAGTAAATACGAAACGAGTAGGAAGAAGTAAAAGGAGATTTACTATAATAGTCTTTCGCTTAGATCTTAAAGATCTTTTAATTAGACTCTTTTTATATCCTTTACCTTAAAAAAATAAGTATAATATTAAAAAACATATCGTCTTATCAAATATACGTATTAGTAATTATCTACGATTTATATTTAATATAAGGCTTAGGACTATACGGTTAGTAACTTAACGATAATATATACTCGACGCGTTTTTACTATAATAATAACCAAATTAAGAGGGATTTATAATATTAAAGACGTTATAAGAATCTATATAATTAATATATAACGATTAGTTTATTAGACTAAGAGATAAACCCTAAATAATAAACGACGAATAAGATATCGTAACGTAGTAAGTCTTAGTAATTCTTAAGGTTACTTAAATATATTATAAGTATTAAGTTAAGAGAGGAAGTAAGTAATAACGATTTAAGTTTATCTTACTTTTATAAAATCTTATATTAGTATAAAAACCCCTCGATATATATCTAATATATATAAGTATATTGCACCGTATACCTTAATAAGCCTAAATATAGCACCTATATAAGGCTGCAACAACTATAATCGCTGTAGCGTAGCGAGTGGAAGCGTAAGGAATCTCGGCCGAAGGTAGTAAGGTCGGGAAGTCTTAGGTACGATAGTAGAGCTTACTAAGGTACTAAAAGAAGCGAAGATATAAAAGAATAAGGCTTATATTCTTATTTGCTTAACTACTTACTTGCTTAAAGAAAGTCTATCTATAAGAGGGTAGAAGGCTTATATTTATAAGCGTCTAAGCCTCTAGTTAATTTGTAATCTACTAAATTCTAGAGGATTCGGTAGACCGTAGTAACTAAGTTTTAGGGAGCGTTGCCTTATTTTTCTAAAGCGATTAGTAGGGGTTAGTAAGCTAAGATAAGCCTACTATAATAACGGTGCCGGTAGTAGTACTTAGGTCCTACTATAGTAGCGGTAGCTAAGACTTATTATAAGGTAAGTCTATTAATCTACTATAAGGTAAGTATAAGGTAAGTTCCCTAATATAGGGTAACTTCCTAAGATAAGTATAAGGTAAGTTCCCTAATATAAGGTAACTCCCTTAGTACTTATAGCTATTATTTTAACACCCCTTTTATAGCTATTAGTACGGTAACCCCTTCTATTCTTATAGAGAGTATAAGCCTTTTAATAAAGCTTAGAGAGGTTTAGTAAGGCGAGGAACCGTTCGAATTTCGGGGCCGTTAAGGCTTTAGTTAGGCCGTCGGCGGGCATTTCGTCGGTAAATACGTAAGTAACCGTAATATTACCCGCGGTAACGCTTTCCCGTATACCCTAATATTTTAATAAGGTATGTTTCGTTCGGTTATAGTACTTAGGATTATAAGTAGTATCGATAGCACCTTTATTATCGCTTTTTAGAGGCGTAGGGCCCGAAATCGGGCGCTGAATTTCGGTATAGAGGCCGCGTAGCTAAAGGGCTTCTCGATTTCCCTCTATAAGGCCGTTATACTCGGCTTCGAGGGTAGAATAAGCTACGGTCGAGGCTCGTTTCGATTTCTAGCTAATAGGGCCGTTCCCTACTTTAAATAAGTAGCCGTAAGTCGATCGGGCTATCGTTTTATAGCCTACGAAGTCATTATCGGTAAAGCCTTCGGGCGCTATATTATTATTAGCGCTATAATAAATTCCGAAGTCCCGAGTAGCGAAAAGGTAGCTAATAAGCCGTTTCGTAGCCTTTAAGTAAGCCGTAGTAGGCGTTTAAAGTTACCGAGAAAGCTATTAAACCGAGAAGGCAATATCTAGCTTAGTCTAGGTTATAACGTATATCGCCGTACCGATTAGCTACTAAAAAAGCCGTTTTTCGGTATTATTTATTAGCGAAGTAGGCGAATCGGGCCCCGTTAGGCCCGGTGAGAGCGGTATATTCGGCCCGTTCGTGCTTAAGCCGAAGTGCTATACGGCCTTAGTAATATAAGCCGTTTAGCGAATCTATAAGCTCTTTTTAGGCCTATTTCGATCGATTTAGACCCTTAGAAAGAATTTAGTAGGTCCTAGGTCCTCGATATCGTACGTCCTAGCAAATTACTTCTTCAAAGCGTTAATTCGGCGAATCGAAGGGCTTATAATTAAGTAGTCGTCGACGTAGCTAATAATAAAGATTCCTTCTTTACTATTATAATAAGTAGCCGTATCCGAGGTTAAAGGCTTAAAGCCTAGGCTTTAGAATAAGCTTACTACTTTCTACTATTAAAGATAAGGGGCCTATTTTAGGCCGTATAACGACCGTTTTAGAAGAATAACTTAGTCCTTAGAAAGGTCTTAGCTATGCCGCTTTAGAAGGTCCTTAGCCGTAGTATTATTAAGGCTAAATTCGTATAAGCCTTTAAGGGGTTCGATATAGAGGTCCGTATCGACTTCGGCGTTTAAAAACGCGCCTACGAAGTCGATTTATTCGATTTCTAAGTCCTCGATAACCGCTATAGCGAATAATACTCGCTAAGTCGGCGGCGTAATAGTAGCGGCGTAGGTTTCGGTAAAATCGATCTTAGGAATTTGTTAGAAGCCTCGAACTATTAATCGGGCTTTATATTTAAAGATTTAGCCCGAATCGTTCTTCTTAGCCTTATAAACCCAACGGCTAGTAATAGGGGTCTTTTTGGCTTCTAATCGGTCGATAAAGAAGAAGGTATTCGTTATAAGTAGTTGTTCGAGCTCTTTATAAGAAGCCTCGAGCTACTCCTCCTTTTTAGGGTGTTTTAAAGCTTATTTAAAAGTATTAGGCTCTAAATTCTTCGCGGATTTGGCTTTCTTAGCCGTATATACCGCGGAAAAGGCTTTATTAGCTAAGTGGAGTACTAGATCACTAGTATCTATTAGGTCCTCGTTATCTACTAATTTATATTCTTCTCGGTAGCCTTTAGGGGCTCGAGATAGTAGGATTTCGAGAGTAGGCGGCGTAACCTCCTTTTATAAGGTAGGTTACCTTTATAAGGTAGGTTGCCTTTATAAGGTAAGTTGCTCTTATAAGGTAGGTTGCCCTTATAAGGTAGGCTGCCTTTATAGGGTAGGTTGCCTTTATAAGGTAGGTTGCTCTTATAAGGTAGGTGACGGCGGAGGCGTTTCTTCGATTTCGGCCGATTCTTCGGGGGTTTCCTCGACGTTAGGGAGTTCCAAAGCGTTCGAAGGGCTAGTAATACCTTCTAGAAAGGCCGTAGGATTTTCGTATAGCTTTAAGAAGCTTATTTGGATAACCCTTCGTTAGCCGAGCTAAACTAAGTAAGTTTAGTAGCTTAGAATAACTAAAAGCCTCCCTTTAGTACCTTTAAGCACTAATTTATTAGTAGTAACCCGTTTTTCGGGTGGAATTAGTACTAAGTATTCTAAGCTTATAGCCCGATAATTATCGAGGCTAAGAACGTACGGGGCTTAGCCGGGTAGTAATTCGTCGAGGAAGGCTTAGTAAAGTATAAAGCTAATAGTCGAATTCGCCGTTCGATTAATAATTTCTACTATAAGGCTTATAATATAGCCCCAAAGAGTAGGTGGAAGATTAGAGGTAATAATCGTAGCCCTTAAACGTTCGAGAATAACTCGAATAAAGCGTTCGGCTAAGCCGTTTTGATTATAAGCGTAGGGGCTTAATTCTATAAATTTGATACCCTTTTCTAAGAGATAAGGTAATAGCCTTCGAATTTCGGTGCCGCCGTCGTAGTGAAAATAGGCCGGATAGCGCTTATAAGTATTATAAAGGCTTTCGATCGCGAATTTAGCCTTTATAACGGCCTCGTCCTTAGACTTTAGTAGGCGTAAGATTCGGAAGCGCGTCTTTCGGTCTACGAGAATAAGCCCGTAAGGCCTATTATTTAGAGGGGTAGGGCGGATTATAAATATATCCCCCTTTATCCGCCTTAACGCGTAAGGCGGATCTTCGACCGGTTCTCGAGAAGGTCGACGAAGGATTTTAACGGCGTCACAGCTTTTATAAGCTATATCGCTAAGCCTAACCCGCTGAAAATTTGGTATCCCTTTAGTAATAAGGGCGGTCTTTTTTAGTAGGTCTAAGCCTACGTAGCTTAGCTATACGTGCTAGAGTTTAGCGGCTTGAATAAGTGCTTCGGAAGGGGTTTTTAACGCCGTAGTAAGCGTAAGGTCCGTAGAATTTTCCGGTGAATTTTCCGGTACCGCGGTAGGATTAGGATCTTTAGTAGGATCCTCGTTAAGATCCTCGATAGAATCTTTTATAAGGTAAGCGAGGAGCCCTTTAGCGAGATCGTCGATTTGGTCGGTAGGGTCAGCAGTATTATAACACTATTAAGTAGCGCCGTAGGCCTATAATTTAGGCCTAATATCAGTGCTTTTAGCACTTTTCGTAGTGAAGAAGAAGCCTAATTTCTGAAAATTTAGAAGGGCTATTAGTCTTCGAGAGGCGGTATAAATCTTATCCTTAATAAAGGTGCCGCCGGAGGCGTAGAGCCGGTGCCCGCTAATAATATTTAGCGGAAAGTCGGGAATATAAAGGGTATCCGTTAAGGAAATAGGGCTAAAAATAAGCTTATTTTCCTTAAATCCTAAGAGGAATTCGATTTTAACGGTCCCTAAGCCTTAGGGGTAAATAAGGCCTCCACCGGTTCGTACGACTCCTAAGGTTTCGGGCTTCGAAAAGCTTATAAAGAGCCTTTTATCGTTACAAATATAGACCGTAGACCCGGTATCGAAGAGCTATTAGCCGTTATTTAAGCCGTTAGAATAGGAAAAATCACCGATAATATCGGTAGATTCTTCGGCTTCTTTTTCTTCGGTAGAACCGAATAAAGTGCCGGTTTCGAGATTAAAGCTTATCGAAAAAGCTTCGTCGGTACTTAAATCCTCCTCTTTAACGCTCTTTTTAGCGTTTTCCTTCTTAAAATTAGGCCTCGAATTAGGCCTCGAATTAGGCCTCGGATTAGGCCTCGAATTAGGCCTAGTATTAGGCCTTTCTTACCTCTTTTTCGGACTTTGGGAGTCCTTTCGAACGCTTTTAGCGTTAGGATTCGAATCGAAGTCCTTAGGCTTTTTATAAGAAGCCTATAAGGCAGAGAGCCTTTGGGCGGTCGATAAGCTCGAAATTCGAGTTTCGGTAAGTAAATCTTCTTAGAAATATAAGAGATTTAAGCGGGTAGCCTTTCCTTCGGTATTATAGAGCCACCGTTCTTACCGTAATAAGCCTTTATAGCGCTCTACTTATTAAGGAAAGTAGCCTTCGAGAACCCGAAAATAGTAGTTGATTTGGTCGATTTCGGCTATTTTAACGCCTAAGCCGTAAAGCCGGCTAACCGTAATATTAAATTTAACGTTAAAATCGACGATAGTAATACTTCCGTCGTAACGAAGGCCGTGGAACTCCTCGTAAAGTTCCTCGCGAAGGGTTTGCTAAGCGGGAGCGTACTAAAGCCTAAGCCTTTTATAAGCTACGGTAGGGTCGGTTTCGTAGGCTATAATAGCCTTCGGGCCGCTTTTTAGCGTATTTCGAAGCGTAAGAAGTAGGGCCGCCTTCTAAGGATCCGAAAGTTAGGTATTAACGGCGTCGGGATCCTCGAGAAATTTAGGGATTCGTAAGGCTCGAAATTAGATCGATAAAGCCTAATACCACTATTAATAGTTTTCAAGCCCCGAGAAGCGTTCGGATTCCGTAAGGTTTAGCGATTATTTCGCGAGCTCTTTTATAATAAGGTCGCTAATATCGCTAGGAAGGCTAGGAGATGTAATACGTTTAAAGGCTAAATTAGCCTCCTAAGGCGCCGGGGGCGCCGTATAACGCTCGTTTAGTAAGTTAATAACTTACTAAAGTTAGGCCGTTAAGCTATTTACTTAGCCTTAAAGGTCTTATAAGGTAGGACCTTAAGGCTAAATATTAGCCTCGGAATCAGCTATTTTAACCGATTTAAGCTTAGAAGTACTACTTAAAAGCTTTTCCCGCGTTAAGAGTAAGGCTTCGAATAATATTCGTATACCTATTAAGCTTATTAGATAAAGGTTAGCGGGTGGAATCGAGTACTACCCGATTCGGGAAGACTTCCGAAGATTCCGAAGATTTCGGAATAAATCCGGGGGGTTGGATTTCGGAGTAACGGCCGGATCCGGAGTATTATAACTCCGGGCTTATAACCTATTACACCGTATACCCTAATAAGCCTAAATATAGCACCTATATAAAGCTATAACAATTATAATCGCTGTAATATAACGAGTGGAAGCGTAAGGAATCTCGGCCGAAGGTAGTAAGGTCGGGAAGTCTTAAGTACGATAGTAGAGCTTACTAAGGTACTAAAGGAAGCGAAGATATAGAAGAATAAGGCTTATATTCTTACTTACTTAACTACTTACTTACTTAAAGAAAGTCTATCTATAAGAGGGTAGAAGGCTTATATTTATAAGTATCTAAGCCTCTAGTTGATTTGTAATCCACTGAATTTTAAAGGATTCGGTAGACCGTAGTAACTAAGTTTTAGGGAGCGTTGCCTTATTTTTCTAAGGCGATTAGTAGGGGTTAGTAAGCTAAGATAAGCCTACTATAATAGCGGTGCCGGTGGCAATGCTTAGGTCTTATTATAATAGCGGTGGCTAAGACTTATTATAAGGTAAGTCTACTAGTCTATTATAAGGTAAGTATAAGGTAAGTTCCTTAGTATAAGGTAACTTCCTAAGATAAGTGTAGGGTAAGTTCCCTAATATAAGGTAACTCCCTTAGTACTTATAGCTATTATTTTAACAAAGTATAATTAAAGGATAGTAAGATATCTTTATATATATAATATAATATAATATAATATATATTATAATATCAAACGTATTAAACTTATCTTTAGCCCCTACTTCTTCTTAAAAAGTCTCTATATTATCGGACGCTTAAGTCCGAGATAAACCGACTCTTCCTAATTCTTAATCTCCTCTTATTTATTAGCCTTATAATTACTACTTTTCTAATAAATAATTTAGGGGCGAGTACGGAGCGTTAAGCGTTAGCGAAATAAACTAAGGATAAGTCGATATATAAGAATAGCTTAATATTATAAGTTAATATTAGTTAAATTAGAAGATATTAATATATATCGAGGTATATATCTTAATAAAACGATTAGACCGGTTATATTTAGACCCTTTAATTCTTAAGCTCGGGGGCTAAAGAGAGTTAGTATAAATCTTAATATAAGCTTATTTAATACGTATATCGCGATAAAATCGGGTATCGTAAACTTCGGTAAATAAAGTATTAATTCTTATTAGATATTCGTATTTATCGGCTACTTATTATAAGAAGCTATTAGCTTATCGTTTATTAATAATTAATAATATATATTAAGTATATTAATATAAATAAGTAGCGTATTAGGGTTCGAATAGAAATAATATAGTACGCTAATTTTAACTAACGATAAGGTATCTTAACGTAACTTCTCCGGCCAACTTCTCTTTAATAGTAATCTATACTTTAATAAGATTACCGATTATCGAATATTAGTTATAAGTAATCTCTATAAGAATAAGACGAATATACCGGTACTAAAGTAACGCTCTCTTATATAACGGTAAAGCTAATATATATTAATATATAAAGTTAGAACGACCTTATTAAGAAATTTACGGCCTCTTAGTTCGTAAAACTAATATTATATATTTCAAACCTACTAAGTAATACTTAAACCTAATAGTTATAAAGTTATTAGTAAAACGTAGGCTAAGAATTATAAATCTTAGAAGAAAACGAAACTTATATAAAGCCGTTTACCTTATTAAGTATAATAAGTATATTAGGAGGATCTATTAAGTTAGTTATAACTATTAATATATATTAAAAAGACTAACCGGTAACTAAGTAATTAGTTATAATAAGCTTATATAAGCTTACGTTAATAGCTAATACGATCTTTATAAAGTATTAGTAATTATTAACTTATATTAATATATAGCCAACTTATTAAGAGGGACTTAACTAAAATTCGGATATTTAAAAGCTAAGTTACTATAATATTAGTTAAACTCCGACGGATTAGTTAGTAATATAAACGTTATTAAAATATAGTTTTATAACGGTTTAAAAGTCTTAATAAGCTCGTAACGAGCTTTACGAATACGTAAGTTATATATAACGGCCTAATTCGATAATATATATTAGGATACTTATTATTTATATTAATATAACATAATATATAATACGAAGATATATTAAAGTATCGTTATCTAAGCTTTTAAATACGGTAGCGATAAGCGTTTAGTTTATAATATTTTTAATAAGCGTCTTTAGAGCTACTTTATACCCGCTTAACAACATTATTATCGGCGCCGATATAGTTATTTTAAGCGGGATAATTGATTATAAATAACTATATATTATTATAATCGTAATTCTTCGTATTATATATATTAAAAGGGTTTCGACTAATACGTAGAAGATACGAAAAAATAAATAGCCGTATAATATATATTATAAGTTAGATAAAGAGGAAGCGTATTTAGTATATATTAAAAATATACGTTATATATTATAACTTTAATTATATACTCTAAGCTTTATATATATTAAATTAATTATTACGTAACGGCTTTTATAACTAATAGAAATACCTAATATCTATTAAATTATATATAATAAGCTAGCTATATAAACTAGCTAAGCCTATAAATAACTTTTATTATATTATATATATAATATACGAATCGTATTTTCTATCTTAGTTTCTATTCTATATTATTATTATATATATATACTAATATATATTTATACGCTCCTCTTTGCTAACTGGAACCAGCTTCTCTATTAAGAGGTGGCGGGCCTTTAGCCCCCGCGACCTCTTATCCTAACCCTAATTTCGAAACCCCGTCACCTTATATTGACCCCCCGCCACCTGTAGGCCCAAAATCAGCAGCATTATTGCCTAGACTGCCAAGGAGTCTCTGCTCCTGTAACCAACCATGGCTTCTCAACACGATGGCAACACCATCTTCCTAAGCGAGCAGGAAGCGGAGCGCATTCGGAACACGGTCAGAAACAGAGTGAAGGAATGCTCTGCACGTGTAGGCCACGAACGAGAACCAAGGGACTCACAGGAAGCCATCCGCCAAGCCACCGGCGCATCTCTCCTGGCCGATATGGGCGGCGCGCCCGATCCCGACATCACGCAGACAAACGGCCGTGGACACGGAGGTACACTCCCCGCTCTTGCCGTCGGCCAGCCATACCCGCCATGCGCCATCTCGGTCCAGGACTTGCAGCCGATGAAACTGGCCGACCTCCGCATGGATACGCATCATCGTGGCTGTAAGCTCACTGTCAAGCGTGCTAGCCCGGTGGTCCCCCTTACGGCAAGGTCATGGACCATGGTGCAAGACCCGGACGATGCAGGGGGAGACATAGAACGTCTCGAAATATGTCTGCACAAGTCGGGATACGGCGACGAGGACGTCCTGGAGTCGGCGTCTGGTTTTGTGATCAAGGAACCGTACTTCACTCTCACCGACCAGGGTGAAGCTACTATCCGAATCGACCACCCTTCAGATCTGGTTCTCTGCAGAAAGGATATTGCCAGTGGTAGTCTGGCCGAGGACATGGACGCGACGACGGCCGAGAAGATGGCAAGATCCTGCAAGGACAAAGGCAATGCCGCGCTTGCAAAGCAGGACCTACAACTGGCCCATGCACATTATACCGAGGGTCTGAAGGTTGCCCAGCAGAAGGTTCTCCTCGACACTAATGCCGACCTGGCCCGTGATCTTTCTCGCAACCGCGCCCATGTCAACCTCCTTTTAGACCGACTGGACGAAGCAAAGACCGACGCAACAGCCTCCCTCATTGGCAAAGACGACCAGCGATCCAAGGACCTCGACAGCAAGGCGTTCTTCCGAGCCGGCTCCGCTGCGTACAGTCTCGGCGAGTACCAGGAGGCCAAGGACTTCTTCGACGAACGGCTGAAACTTATGCCTGATAACAAGGAGGCAACTGCCTTTCTGAAAAGAATCAGGAGGCGGCTCCACGAGCAAGAGACGGGATCGCATGACTTGAAGAAGATCAGGGCCGGCCTGTCTCGAGCCCGTCCGCGTGTTGATGCGGCAACTTTCACTCGCAACACTAGGGTCGGGGAGAGCACGAGACGGGGCCGTGGCCTGTTTGCGACCCGCGATATTGCAGCTGGGGAGATTGTCATGTGCGAGAAAGCCTTCTGCGTCGTCTGGGGTCACGAAAGTGCGGCCTTGACGGCCATGACATACGACTTACGCGACGACCGAATCCGCGTGTCACCCGTTGGCTTGAGCAAATCGATTGTACAAAAGCTTCTCAGCAATCCCTCGCAGATCGAAAGGGTCATGGACCTCCACGGCGATTACCAAGGCGATGGCAAAGCCGCCTCCAGCACCGAAGACGGCCCGGTCGTCGACACCTTCCGGGTGCACGACATCATGTCCCGCAACGCCTTCGGCCCGGGCAGCCAGTTTGGCGAAGAAGGCGCCAGCAACGCAAGCACGGGTCTCTGGATCTGGGCGGCCTACATCAACCACTCGTGCATCGCCAACGCCAAGAAGGAATACGTCGGCGATCTGATGGTGATCCGCGCCACACAAGCCATCGCGTCCGGGGAGGAGATCTTCCATGCCTACGACGAGTCGAGCGACTACGAGGCAAGGCAGAAGGCTTTGATGACCACCTGGGGTTTCGAATGCAACTGCGCGCTGTGCGCCGTCGAAAAGGGCGACGATCCCGCCGTGCGGAAGAAGCGACAGGAACTGGCGGACGAGGCCGACGCATTTGTGGCACGGGAGCCTTGGACCAATGCAAAAAGGCTCACGATTGTCAAGGCGCAGCGTCTTGCGCGGAGTATCGACGACACGTACGATGGCAAAAGGTACAAGAGTGGTCTGCCTCGCCTCGCGACACGCAGAATTCAGGAGTGGCTCGCCAATGCGACCCCACGGCGATAGCTTGGAGCCACGGGTCCTGGAGTCAGTAGATAATAGCAGAGACCAGTTAACTACCTAGTTTGGGTTCAGCCGATTGGGCCATCCGGTGTTTATTGTGCTATAGGAACTTAGCGACACATTACATAGGCCTTATGAGGTATTAGATCGGTATCCGGAGAGTTGCCCGCAAGTGATAATGCTTATTCGCGGTCAAAATACGAACAAGAATCTAGAAAGGGAGACCGGTATGCTTTAAGGTACGAAAAGTGTTAGTGTTTGCCTGAGCTATACAAAATTTCTCCAGTGCCAAAAATGAAAAAATGATTAGCTCTCGTTCGTCGGGATGATTAGCTCTCGATGTAAGAAACTCCCACACTTTTCCACGTAAGCACAGCCTTAGCGGCTTAGCAAAACGACTTACGTAAGGTAAGCAGGATTGATTGACTACGTAGTGGGCAGGATTGCCAGCCACGCCGATGAGCTAACACTACCGCCGCGGGCAAGGAATTTGGCTTCCGTGGAGCCCAAATTCCTTACGACGCCGGCCCAAAAGATATAGTAGCCGAGTGGGTAAGAGTGGGCAGGATTGCTAGCTACGCCGATGAGCCAACACGCCGATGAGCCAACACGCCGATGAGCCAACACTACCGCCGCGGGCAAGGAATTTAGCTCCCGTGGAGCCAAATTCCTTGCGACGCCGGCCTAAAAGATAGTGGCCGAGTAGGTAGGAGTGGGTAGGATTTGCTAGTTACGTAAAATAAAGCAGCCTTTTCGTACCTCAAAGCTTTTCCTAAAGCTAGTAATGCTTAGCGCTCCTTATTTATCTTAAAAGGGTTAGCCGGCCTTTAACTTTGACAGCTGACTACACTCTTCATCTCGTTAACCGCTGGCTAAAGGTTAAAGCTAGACCACTACCACCTAATTTATTATAATATTACGTGAAAGAGTAGAGAACTCGGTCTACCTAAGACCTCGCTTTCTCGATATATAGTAGACTTTTATCTCTATTTACTAACGCGGTAGTCTTTCTTAAAGACGAGTATAGTAGCTTTACGCTAATTATATAGATTTTAGCGCGTTGGATTTGGTTTACACTTATAAGCACCTCTCCGCGGTGTCTTCCACGGCTTCTTATCTTTCATCGGTAAAGTAATATAAGTGTCAATATCGAGGAAGAGATCGTTTATAAGATCTTAAGAAACTTTAACTACGAAAAGACTCTCGCTTTTAAAAATATGAAACTAGCTTAGAAAAGATGTTTCTCGAGCATCACGATAATTATATAAGACATCCCGCACTTTCCGTTACGGCGTCTCTTATACGAATCCTAAGAGGTATAAAATGAGAAAATCAGCCGTAAGGGGGCTATTAGTACCCGACATTTCCAGCGGATATTCTAAACGGCTTACACCTAATTTACCGAACAATGTAATAAAGCCCTTAATCTCTTAAATACTAACCGCGCTAACTACCTTATCTCGAAAGACATAGCTTTCTATATAAAGTAGGTTACGGGAGCGCTAACGAGTAGACCGGTAGCTACTTATATCACTGCGTCTCTCGTAGCTAAGGCTTTAATACTAAACTACTCGGCTTCCGAAGTACATCGTTTATTAAACTATTCCTTTAATACTAAGCTCTTACTAACTTATTATAGAATTTATTTTAGAAGAGGTCTTTAACCACTCGTATCTCCTTTTTCTCTCGAATATTTAGTAGAAATTAGCTTATCAACACTTCGTTCCTATTATTAGGAGCGAGTTTCTTAAGCTTATAACGCTAAGTTTAGATAAGATAAACCTACGGGACCTCGCGTTTATACCTTAGTAGCTAATACTAAGCTTATATTTAGCTTATCTAACTTATATACTATCTTATATATTGACTTATAGTTATAAGCTGTGTGATAATTACGCGATCAACGCGCTTAAACGTTACCCCCTTCCGATTTATACCGCGGTGAACGTAAACACTATATGCTTAAAGCTTATTACCGTTAAGGTCCGTATACTTCGTCTAAGCGGGAGTATCTACGACGTATATAAGATAGTTAGACAGCTAAAGGACATTCGGTCTTAGTTGTTTAAATATTTTAAGCACTTATTTGATCTTATCTTCTATACCGATATCGGAATCTTTTTTACCTTTATAATATTTTATACCGGTGTAGGTTTAAAGGACTGTATATAGTATCTTCGACGGGTTGTAACTATTAATATCAAAGTGAAAAAGAGTATTATAAGCTTTAGGCTAGGCTTAAAATACTCTCTCTCCGAGCTTTACCGCAGCCCGATTAAGCTACTTTTATACATTAAAAGAAGAATCTTCCCTAATTATTAGTAAGTTAATATAAGCTTCTAAGTTTCTATTACTAATCGTTATAAGATAACGAGTATAGTTTAGCTTCTTATTAATAAGCTCGCTTATTAGGAAAAGGAACGCTTTTAGTTAGCATCTCGTATAGATACTTTTACTAAACTCCCGGACGATTTTAATTAGTACTCTTTTATTATCTTTACGGATAGATAGCTCGCTCTTTTGTTTTACGTCGAGCTAAACGAGGATCTTAAATTCTACGCCGAGTCTTTAGTAATAATGCGCCTTACCGTTAAGTATCGAGTACCACCGAGCTGTATAATAAATAACGTAGTAAAGGTATTATATGAAAGAAGGACGTAAGTGTCTTATAATATAGATAATAACGCTTCGTAGTCGCGTTTAATATATCTACGTAGGGTTTAGAGATACGTAAGGGATAACTAAGGGGTTGTGTTTATACGGAAATTATATATTAAAGTGCGAAGCCCGGCCTTAATACTTAATATTAAAGTCGAAGGATTATAAAGCGGTAGTTATAATACTAACAACTACTTTAAGAATATTAGTAGGTTTAATAAGCCGGCTTTCGGTAGTTAAGAAGTATAATAAACTAGATCGGTCGATATATTAGAATAAGAATTATTAGAGATATAAATCATCTACTTATTTCTAATTAAGAGTTATAAGCTTAATAAGTTATAAGCCCTCGCGCCTCCGCGCATTGATTTTATTATTAAGAGAAATATTTTATTATAATTAGCTCTTCGAGGGCTTCGTTTTACAATTTTTTTTTTAGCCTCTTACGAAGTAAGGCGTATTTAGAAAATTAACGTTGTGTTTAATACTCTAAAACGAGTCTTAGGCGGAAGTGCGGGACGTGCTTATCGACCCTCTTTAATAATATTATTAGATTTCTCCTTTAACCTTATTCTAAGCTAACTAAGCTTAAGAATCACTTCTTACTTTAAATTTGACTTTAGAAATAATTAATTTAGGTTTAGAAAGTTATAGTTTCTTTTAATCGACTTTAATTAAGCCTAACTATCGTTAATAATTTATATTCTTCGACTACTTTCGCCCTTTTTTCAATATATTAGTCTCTTTAATATAATTTAGTTTCCGTTTAATACTTTTTAAATCTTATAAGTAACTATTTAACTCGCAGCTAAAATAGTAAGAGATAAAATAGATCTCCCGAAGCTTAAGGAGCTTAAAGAGGAGAAGAACTTATAGGAGTAGAAGAAGCTTTTACTACTTTATCTCACTTACTATAACCTCGATAAGTATATCTTAAAGAACGTAAAAGCGACCTTAGCTAATAAAAAGGATCGAATTAAGGTCCTACGTTTTATTTAATTATCTTTTTCTACTAACGTATAAGAACGCTTTACGAATAAAAGTAGCAAAGTAAACGAGATAGATCCGAAGGTTTTATATAAAGATATCTTACGAATTATATTAGTAGCTTTAAAGAACGCTATTACGGAATTAATAGAAGAGTTTTACCGGATTAAGCGAAGTAAGTTTATAACATTTTATAAGTTTTTTAAGCGAGTTTAATACCTTCGACGACGTCTTAAGGAACTTATCCTAACCCTTATTAATAAAGTCTACGTATAAATTACGCTCGCCGGTATTAAGGAGTATTAGTTCTACACTTATCTAATAGTCTAATAGAAGGAGGGTAAGCTCTCTTAAGAGAAATTTACCACCGAGATGATAGTAGAAGCGAATCGCGAAGAAGTAGATATAAATCTCTTTACGTAGCTAAGTAATAGTAATAAGAACCTTAAGGATAGAAAGAGAGAACACCCGTTAAGGCCGTTTAAGTATCATCCTTTCTACGGCCTTACTTATCGTAGTAGAGACGATCTTTATTAGAAGATCTATTTAGAATTAAAGGTGGAATACGATAAGCGGAAGAAATAAGACGAGAGTAATAAGTAGAAACTAACCGCTACGACAGCTCCTCGTCCTTTTACCGGCTCGATGAAATTTTAGAGTAGAATTTACGGTATAATAGTATAGTTAACAACTTTTAGATCGTCTTTCTAACTTAATAAGGATACCCTCGTCGTCGATTTAAGTGCTTTATCTTATACGTTTAACGATACTAGATGGTTCGACTCCTTATAGCTTTTAGATAAGCCTAAGTGCTTCGGATTAGTTAATAGAGGCGAAGTCGTCACCACTTATCGCGGTGTTGCCCGCTTTAAAGTCACTCTCTTTATAAGAGAGACTATAAAGTTTATACTTAGAGCCGTGTACTCCCCGAACGCACCTTATAACTTAATCTCTACGGGAGAACTACGATCTAACGATGCCATCGTCGACGGTTGGAAGGATCGGATTATTCATCGAAAAACTTATTAAGAACTCGTAAGCCTCGTTTAGGTCAGCAATGTCGCCGTTGTTCGTAGCGTTAAGGTCCCGAAAGGCCAGCTCACTTTATCGTAGATACGAATGTCATTAGTTTCTTTCGACGTAATGTATCAACGATTAGGCCACGCTAATAAAGAGGCTATATTACGAGCTTACCGTTAATTAGGCATTATATTTACAGCTAAGGAGGTTGTTAACCATTATTATAAGGCTTATTATACCTCTAAAGCTTAAGATTTTATTCCTAAAGCGACTATAAGGAAAGTTTCTAATCCCTTAGAGATAGTCCGGGTCGACGTCATTATCTACGACCTAAGACATCTCGGTTTCCGTTATATAACTCACTTCATTAATCTAGTAACCGGATACTACTAGATTAAGTTTTATAAAGAGAAGAAAGAAGCTTAGAAAGTCTTAAAAGAGTGGGTTATTTAAATTGAGATATAAACCGGCCTTAAGGTTTAGAATGTTGGCCTTAATAGCGGCACCGAGTTTAGCTAAGGAACTTATTAATTTTATTACAACTTTATTAAGAACTAGCTTAAGAATCGAGGAATTATCTTCTACGTTACTACGCCTTATACTTTATAATATAATGGAGCGAGTAAACGCGTAGGTAAGTCGATCACTTCGTACGTAAGAACTTTACTTATCGCTTCGAAACTCGCGATGGAGCTTTAGCCCTTTGCTAAGGAAACCGCCGTCAAGATCCTAAACCTCCTCCCCTTTAGAACCGACCCGAAGAGAGAATAGCGCTCGCCTTAGGAACGCTAACCCCTAAGCTATAGCTATTAGCCTCCCTAAGACCGATCGTAAGCCGTATATTAAGCACCTACGTATCTTTGGATATACCGCTTACGCTTATATTAAGAAGGAGAATCGCGATAAGGGTAAGTTTACGCTACGCGTTAAGAAAAGCTAGCTCGTAGGCTACGACGATGACTACGGCCGGATCTATTAGATATATTATCACGATAAGGGAGAGGTGTTGAGAGCGAGTGCAGCGAGATTTAAGGAAGATATCCCGTTAGTAATACTTTCTATTAATAAATAGTTAGAGTATGAGATTGTCTTTAATGATCCCGGTTTATTAGATGAATATCTCTTAGGAATAAAACCCCGTTTAACGGCGAAGATCACGATCGTATCTAACGACGCCGATAAACCTTATAATCCCTATAACCCGATTGCTTTTATCGAGAAGATTTACCGAACCCCGGAGGCTATATTAGAGCTCCCTCTATACGGCTTAACCGACTATAACCGTATTATAAAGGTTCTTAATAATAATAACGAGGAATATATTATAAACGTTCTTAATAATGACGGCGAGGATCTTAATAATCCCGAGATTATCCCCGAAGGTATAAGCGATAAAGAAGAGGAGAATACTAATAAATAAGATAAGGTATAAGAAGAGGACGAGATTTCGGATAAACTCGAGTTAGAGCTTTTTATTAAGCTTATCACCGCCTTAGCCGCTACGGCCTAAGTACTTTTAACCCGTTCTCGAAGGAATATAATTAAGGAGTTAGAATACTAATCGAAGTTATCTAAAGCTAAGATCGATAAAGACGGTAAACCTTTATTCTTTCTTTATAAGATTAAGGATCTTAATCCTTATCGCGAAGCCTACGTTAGCTTTTTTAAGCTATTTAAATAGCTACGAGATTATTAAGGAATATTTCTAAGAACTTTAGATAAGCTAAGAAGCATCCTAATTATTACACCTACTAACTTCTTACGATAAAACGTTAGCTATAATAACTTAATACTTTTAAAACTTAAGATCTTATTAATCGTCCGGATTACGTTAAGGTCTTACTTAATAAATAAGTTTACGATAAGAAACTCATAACGATAAACGAGATACTCGAACGAGCCCGCTAAGTGGTTTACGGTAACTTCGTCGAAGATAAAGGTTAAGAAAACGCTTACGCCGCCGTCGTAAGCTCTATAACTATTTAAGTATACTTAATAATTACCGCCGTTCGAGGCTTCTTCTTATAAGCCTTCGATATTAATATAACGTTTTTAAATACCCTTATATTAAAAGGCGTTCTCGTTTATATTAAATAACCTTATAAACTCTCGAATAAAACGAAGGTCTACCGCTTTAACTATGCTTTCTACGGATTAAAGGAAGCGCTTTTATACTAATTCCTAACGATCTACTTAATAATAAAGAAGCTCGGATTTAAACCCTTCGACTCCGACCTCTACCTATTTTATAATAAGAAACTTAATACGTACGTCGTTTTATACGTTAATAATCTTCTTATTTCGGTTACTAATACTAAGCTTATCTAATAAACTCGAGATTAATTAAAGGAATTCTTTTAGTTTAAGGACTTTAATAAAGCTAAGACTTTCCTTAGCTACGAGATTTATTATAACGAAGTTAATAAAATTATTTACTTTTCGTAACAACGATACTACTAACGAATGTTAAAAGACTTCGGTTACGATAAAGTTAACGGCGTAAACACTTTATAACTTACCGGCTTAGAGTTACTTAAGGAGGTGACGAAGGACAACGGAGTTAACGAAGCGACTTAAAAGGACTATATTAAAAAGATAGGAAAGCTAAACTATCTCGCGATCGGTACTCGCCTAAACTTAAGCTATACCGTTAGCAAATTCTATAAGGCTAATAAGAACTCTTTTAAGTAATATTATACCCTTTTAGCTTACGTCTTTCGATACGTTAAGAGGACCGTTAATTTCTACGTCGTCTTTAGAAGTAAGGACTATACTATCGACGACCTTAAGCTTACGGGCTATACCGACGCGAGCTTCGTAGACTACCCGCTTACGAGATACTTAATAGGAGGGTACGTTTTAATTTTAGCTAGAGGATTAGTCTTTTAGAAGACGAAGAAGCAAATTATAATAACCTCTTCGTCGATAAAGGCCGAGTTTATTAACCTAACGCTTATAAGAATCAACCTCAAATAGATTAACGGGATGCTTACTAAATTCGGAGCTCTTTAGTAAGAGCCTTTACTACTCTTTATAGACTTTACGAATGCTCTTATAATTATTCTAAATCCTCTAAACTACGTTAGAACCCGAACTATCGATATCCGGTATAAATGGATCTTAGACTAAGTTAATAAGAAGAAAGTCAACCTTTAGTACTTACCGGGAACCGAGATAATAATAGATAAGCTTATAAAGCTACTAAGTCGTAAGAAGCACTTTAAATTCGTTAGATTACTCGGATTAGTCCCTTTTACCACCTAAAATAAGCCGTCTTAAGAGGAAGGAAATGTAAGGAAGATAAGATTACTTGAAAAATAAGGAAAACAATACTACGATAGATATTTTAGACGTTTAATATTAACCTTAAAAGTCGTAATAGCTTTACTTTTGTTTATTTAAGTTAGCTTAAGAGGGAGTGTTAAAGATATAAGCTTATCTCTTTCTTTTATTAGCTATAAGCCACCCTACGTAACTTAGATTAGGTAAATAGCTTAGATTTCGGCTATAACCGAGATCTTAGAGATATAAATTATGTACTTATTTTTAATTAAGAGTTATAAGCTTAATAAGAACTACTATCACGGCGCTAAGTTATAAGTTAACCGAATAATATAGTAGGACCGGTACCGGTAGCTGACTAAGTATTATAATAAGACCCGGTATATAAGCCCTACTTATAAAGATGCTTTTATAAAAACTTTATTAACTTTTATTACGTAGCCCTTAAGCTACGTCCTCGTTATTTAACCTACTCGTAATTATAAAATAAAGCCCGCTTATAATAAATAAAGTTTATTAAGTAATATCTTTAATTCCCGTCTACCGTAACCGTGATATTACGTAGCTCCCTCCCTTATTATTATTACTTTTATTATAATAGCGGACCGACCGTTACTACTATTCTTACCGGATAACTTCGAAACGTTTATTACTTATATAATAAGAAATACTAACTAATAATACGAATACTTTAGCTAAGCTTATAAGTTTATTACTTAGAAAGAAGTAGACGATTAAGAAGTTTTATTGCACCGTATACCCTAATAGGCCTAAATATAGCACTTATATAAGGCTGCAACAACTATAATCGCTGTAGCGTAGCGAATAGAAGCGTAAGGAATCTCGGCCGAAGGTAGTAAGGTCGGGAAGTCTTAGGTACGATAATAGAGCTTACTAAAGTGTTAAAGGAAGCGAAGATATAGAAGAATAAGGCTTATATTCTTACTTACTTAACTACTTACTTACTTAAAGAAAGTCTATCTATAAGAGGGTAAAAGGCTTATATTTATAAGCGTTTAGGCTTCTAGTTGATTTATAATCCACTGAATTCTAAAGGATTCGGTGGACCGTAGTAACTAAGTTTTAGGGAGCGTTGCCTTGTTTTTCTAAGGCGATTAGTAGGGGTTAGTAGGCTAAGATAAGCCTATTATAATAGCGGTGCCGGTAGCAATGCTTAGGTCCTACTATAATAGCGGTGGCTATGACTTACTATAGAGTAAGTTTACTAGTCTATTATAAGGTAAGTATAAGGTAAGTTCCTTAGTATAAGGTAACTTCCTAAGATAAGTATAAGGTAAGTTCCCTAATATAAGGTAACTCCTTTAGTACTTATAGCTATTATTTTAACACCCCCTTTATAGTTATTAGTACGGTAACCCCCTTTGTTCTTATAGAGAGTATGAGCCTTTTAATAAGGCTTAGAGAGGTTTAATAAGGCGAGGAACCGTTCGAATTTCGGGGCCGTTAGGGCTTTAGTTAGGCCGTCGGCGGGCATTTCGTCGGTAGGTACGTAAGTAACCGTAATATTACCCGCGGCAACGCTTTCCCGTATACCCTAATATTTTAATAAAGTATGTTTCGTTCGGTTATAGTACTTAGGATTGTAAGTAGTATCGATAGCACCTTTATTATCGCTTTTTAGAGGCGTAGGGCCCGAAATCGGGCGCTGAATTTCGGTATAGAGGCCGCGTAATTAGAGGGCTTCTCGATTTCCTTTTATAAGGCCGTTATACTCGGCTTCGAGGGTAGAATAAGCTACGGTCGAGGCTCGTTTCGATTTCCAACTAATAGGGCCGTTCCCTACTTTAAATAAGTAGCTATAAGTCGATCGGGCTATCGTTTTATAGCCTACGAAGTCATTATCGGTAAAGCCTTCGGGCGTTATATTATTATTAGCGCTATAATAAATTCCGAGGTCCCGAGTAGCGAAAAGGTAGCTAATAAGCCGTTTCGTAGCCTTTAAGTAAGCCGTAGTAGGCGTTTAAAGTTGCCGAGAAAGCTACTAAACCGAGAAGGTAATATCTAGCTTAGTCTAGGTCATAGCGTACATCGCCGTACCGATTAGCTGCTAAAAAAGCCGTTTTTCGGTATTATTTATTAGCGAAGTAGGCGAATCGGGCCCCGTTAGGCCCGGCGAGAGCGGTATATTCGGCCCGTTCGTACTTAAGCCGAAGTACTATACGGCCTTAGTAATATAAGCCGTTTAGCGAATCTATAAGCTCTTTTTAGGCCTATTTCGATCGATTTGGACCCCTAGAAAGAATTTAGTAGGTCCTAAGTCCTCGATATCGTATATCTTAGCAAATTGCTTCTTTAAGGCGTTAATTCGGCGAATCGAAGAGCTTATAATTAGGTAGTCGTCGACGTAGCTAATAATAAAGATTCCTTCTTTACTATTATAATAAGTAGCCGTATCCGAGGTTAAAGGCTTAAAGCTTAGGCTTTAGAATAGGCTTACTACTTTCTATTACTAGAGATAAGGGGCCTATTTTAGGCCGTATAACGACCGTTTTAAAAGAATAACTTAGTCCTTAGAAGGGTCTTAGCCGTGCCGCTTTAGAAGGTCCTTAGCCGTAGTACTACTAAGGCTGAATTCGTATAAGCCTTTAGGGGGTTCGATATAGAGGTCCGTATCGACTCTGGCGTTTTAAAACGCGCCTACGAAGTCGATTTGTTCGATTTCTAAGTCCTCGATAGCCGTTATAGCGAGTAATACTCGCTAAGTCGGCGGCGTAGCGATAGCGGCGTAGGTTTCGGTAAAATCGATCTTAGGAATTTGTTAGAAGCCTCGAACTATTAATCGGGCTTTATATTTAAAGATCTAGCCCGAATCGTTCTTCTTAGCCTTATAAACCTAACGGTTAGTAATAAGGGTCTTTTTAGCTTCTAATTAGTCGATAAAGAAGAAGGTATTCGTTATAAGTAGTTGTTCGAGCTCTTTATAAGAAGCCTCGAGCTACTCCTCCTTCTTAGGGTGTTTTAGAGCCTATTTAAAAGTATTAGGCTCTAAATTCTTCGCGGATTTGGCTTTCTTAGCCGTATATACCGCGGAAAAGGCTTTATTAGCTAAGTAGAGTACTAAATCACTAGTATCTATTAGGTCCTCGTTATCTACTAATTTATATTCTTCTCGGTAGCTTTTAGGGGCTCGAGATAGTAGGATTTCGAGAGTAGGCGGCGTAACCTCCTTTTATAAAGTAGGTTACCTTTATAAAGTAGGTTGCCTTTATAAAGTAAGTTGCCTTTATAAGGTAGGTTACCTTTATAAGGTAGGTTGCTTTTATAAGGTAGGTTGCCTTTATAAGGTAGGTTGCCCTTATAAGGTAGGCTGCCTTTGTAAAGTAGGTTGCCTTTATAGGGTAGGTGACGGCGGAGGCGTTTCTTCGATTTCGGCCGATTCTTCGGGGGTTTCCTCGACGTTAAAGAGTTCTAAGGCGTTCGAAGGGCTAGTAAGGCCTTCTAGAAAGGCCGTAGGATTTTCGTATAGCTTTAAGAAGCTTATTTAGATAACCCTTCGCTAACCGAGCTAAATTAAGTAAGTTTAGTGGCTTAAAATAGCTAAAAGCCTCCCTTTAGTACCTTTAAGCACTAATTTATTAGTAGTAGCCCGTTTTTCGGGTGGAATTAGCACTAGGTATTCTAAGCTTATAGCCCGATAATTATCGAGGCTAAGAACGTACGGGGCTTAGCCGGGTAGTAATTCGTCGAGGAAGGCTTAGTAAAGCGTAAGGCTAGTAGTCGAATTCGCCGTTCGATTAATAAGTTCTATTATAAGGCTTATAATATAACCCTAAAGAGTAGGCGGAAGGCTAGAGGCGATAATTATAGCCCTTAAGCGTTCGAGGATAACTCGAATAAAGCGTTCGGCTAAGCCGTTTTAATTATAGGTATAGGGGCTCGATTCGGTAAATTTAATACCTTTTTTTATAAGATAAGGTAGGAGCCTTCTAATTTCGGTGCCGCCGTCGTAGTGAAAATAGGCCGGATAGCGTTTATAAGTATTATAGAGGCTTTCGATCGCGAATTTAGCCTCTAAAACAGCCTCGTCTTTAGACTTTAATAGGCGTAGAATTCGGAAACGCGTTTTTCGGTCTACGAGAATAAGCTCGTAAGGCCTATTATTTAGCGGGGTAGGGCGGATGATAAATATATCCCCCTTTATCCGTCTTAGCACGTAAAGCGGATCTTCGACCGGTTTTTTAGAAGGTCGGCGTAGGATTTTAGCGGCGTCACAGCTTTTATAAGCTATATCGGTAAGCCTAACCCGCTAAAAGTTCGGTATCCCTTTAGTAATAAGGGCGGTCTTTTTTAGTAAGTCTAGGCCCGGGTGGCCTAAACGAATATACTAGAGTTTAGCGGCTTTAATAAGCGCTTCGGAGGGGGCTTTTAACGCCGTAAAAGGCGTAGGATCCGTAGGAATATTCGTAGGATTCTCCGAAATAATCTCTAAGCTTTCTAAAGTATCCTCTAAATTTTTAAGGGTTTCTAAAGACTATACCGAAATAGGATCTTTGTTTAGGGGTTAGCCGTTTTCTAAGTTATTTAAGCCTTCGGTTCGATCGATATCGTTAGATTCGGTTCGATCGGTAGGTTCGGCAGTATTATAACACTACTAAGTGGCGCCGTAAGCCTATAATTTAGGCCTTAGATTAGTGTTTTTAATACTCTTCGTAGTAAAGAAGAAGCCTAATTTCTGAAAATTCAAAAGGGCTATTAGTCGTCGAGAGGCGGTATAAATCTTATCCTTAATAAAGGTACCGCCGGAGGCGTAAAGCCGGTACCCGCTAACGATATTTAGCGGGAAATTAGGAATATAAAGGGTATCCGTTAAGGAAATAGGGCTAAAAATAGGCTTATTTTCTTTAAATCCTAAGAGGAATTCGATTTTAACGGTCCTTAGGCCTTAGGGGTATATAAGGCCTCCACCGGTTCGTACGACTCCTAAGGTCTCAGGCTTCGAGAGGCTTATAAAGAGCCTTTTATCGTTGTAAATATAAACCGTAGACCCGGTATCGAAAAGCTATTAGCCGTTACTTAGGCCGTTAGAGTAGGAAAAATCACCGATAATATCGGTAGATTCTTCGGCTTCTTCTTCTTCGGTAGAACCGAATAAGATGCCGGTTTCGAGATTAAAGCCTATCGAAAAGGCTTCGTCGGTACTTAAATCCTCCTCTTTAACGCTCTTTTTAGCGTTTTCCTTCCTAAAATTAGGCCTAGAATTAGGCCTCGAATTAGGCCCCGGATTAGGCCTCGAATTAGGCTTATAATTAAGCTTTTCTTACCTCTTTTTCGGATTTTGAGAGTCTTTTCGAACGCTTTTAGCGTTAGGATCCGAATTCGAAGTCTTAGGCTTTTTATAAGAAGCCTATAACGTAGAGAGCCTTTAGGTAGTCGATGAGCTCGAAATTCGAGTTTTAGCGAGTAAATCTTCTTAAAAATATAGAAGATTTAAGCGGGTAGCCTTTCCTTCGGTATTAAAGAGCTACTATTCTTACCGTAATAGGCTTTTATAACGCTTTGCTTACTAAGGAAAGTGGCCTTCGAGAACCCGAAAATAGTAGTTAATTTAATCGATTTCGGCGATTTCAACGCCTAAGCCGCGAAGCCGGCTAACCGTAGTATTAAATTTAGCGTTAAAATCGACGATAGTAATACTTCCGTCGTAACGAAGGCCGTGGAACTCCTCGTAGAGTTCTTCGCGAAGGGTTTACTAAGTAGGAGCGTACTAAAGCTTAAGCCTTTTATAGGCTACGGTAGGGTCGGTTTCGTAGGTTATAGTAGCTTTCGGGCCGCTTTTTAGCGTATTTCGAAGCGTAAGAAGTAAGGCCGCCTTCTAAGGATCCGAAAGTTAAGTATTAACGGCGTCGGGATCCTCGAGAAATTCAGGGATTCGTAAGGCTCGAAATTAGATCGATAAAGCCTAATACTATTATTAGTAGTTTTCAAGCCCCGAATTAAAGCCGCTAAACTCTAGTACGTTCGTTTAAGCCACCTAAGCCTAAACTTACTAAAAAAGACCGCCCTTATTACTAAAGGGATGCCGAACTTTCAGCGGGTTAGGCTTACCGATATAGCTTATAAAAGCTATGACGCCGTTAAAATCCTACGCCGACCTTCTAAAAAACCGGTCGAAGATCCGCTTTATACGCTAAGACGGATAAAGGGGGATATATTTATCATCCGCCCTACTCCGCTAAATAATAGGCTTTACGGGCTTATTCTCGTGGACCGAAAAACGCGTTTCCGAATCCTACGCTTATTAAAGTCTAAAGACGAGGCCGTTATAGAAGCTAAATTCGCGATCGAAAGCCTTTATAATACTTATAAGCGCTACCCGGCTTATTTTCACTACGACGGCGGCACCGAAATTCGAAGGCTACTACCTTATCTTATAAAAAAAGGTATTAAATTTACCGAATCGAGCCCTTACGCCTATAATTAAAACGGCTTAGCCGAACGTTTTATTCGAGTTATTCTCGAACGCTTACGGGCTACGATTATCGCTTTAAGCCTTCTACCTACTCTTTAGGGCTATATTATAAGCCTTATAGTGGAAATTATTAATCGAACGGCGAATTCGACTACTAACCTTACGCCTTACTAAGCCTTCCTCGACGAATTACTACCCGGCTAAGCCCCGTATATTCCTAGCCTCGATAATTATCGGGCTATAAGCTTAGAATGCCTAATGCTAATTCTACCCGAAAAACGGGCTACTACTGATAAATTAGTGCCTAAAGGTATTAGAGGGAGGCTTCTAGCTATTCTAAGCCACTAAACTTACTTAGTTTAGCTCGGTTAGCGAAGGGTTATCTAAACAAGCTTCTTAAAGCTATACGAAAATCCTACGGCCTTTTTAGAAGGCCTTACTAGCCCTTCGAACGCTTTGGAACTCCCTAACGTCGAGGAAACCCCCGAAGAATCGGCCGAAATCGAAGAAACGCCTCCGCCGTCACCTACCCTATAAAGGCAACCTACTTTACAAAGGCAGCCTACCTTATAAGAGCAACCTACCTTATAAGGGCAACCTACCTTATAAAGGCAACCTACCTTATAAAGGTAACCTACTTTATAAAAGGAGGTTACGCCGCCTACTCTCGAAATCCTATTATCTCGAGCCCTTAAAGGCTACCGAGAAGAATATAAATTAGTAGATAACGAGGACCTAATAGATACTGATGATCTAGTACTCTACTTAGCTAATAAAGCCTTTTCCGCGGTATATACGGCTAAGAAAGCCAAATCCGCGAAGAATTTAGAGCCTAATACTTTTAAATAGGCTCTAAAACACCCTAAGAAGGAGGAGTGGCTCGAGGCTTCTTATAAGGAGCTCGAACAACTACTTATAACGAATACCTTCTTCTTTATCGACCGATTAGAAGCTAGAAACACACCCTATTAAAATATTAAGGTATACGAGAAAGCGTTGCCGCGGGTAATATTACGGTTACTTACGTACCTACCGACGAAATGCCCGCCGACGGCCTAACTAAAGCCTTAACGGCCCCGAAATTCGAACGGTTCCTCGCCTTATTAAACCTCTCCAAGCCTTATTAAAAAACCTTATACTCTCTATAAGAATAGAGGGGGTTACCGCACTAATAGCTATAAAAGGGGTGTTAAAATAATAGCTATAAGTGCTAAGGGAGTTACCTTATACTAAGGAACTTACCCTACACTTATCTTAGAAAGTTACCTTATACTAAGGAACTTACCTTATACTTACCTTATAATAGACTAATAGACTTACCTTATAATAAGTCTCAGCTACCGCTATTATAGTAAGACTTAGGTACTGCTACCGGCACCGCTACTATAATAAGCCTATCTTAGCTTACTAACCCCTACTAATCGCCTTAGAAAAATAGGGCAACGCTCCCTAAAACTTAGTTACTACGGTCCACCGAATCCTCTAAAATTTAGTAGATTACAAATCAACTAAAGGCTTAAACGCTTATAAATATAAGCCTTCTACCCTCTTATAGATAGACTTTCTTTAAGTAAGTAAGTAGTTAAGTAAGCAAGAATACAAGCCTTATTCTTTTATATCTTCGCTTCCTTTAGCACCTTAGTAAGCTCTATTATCGTACCTAAGACTTCCCGACCTTACTACCTTCGGCCGAGATTCCTTACGCTTCTACTCGCTACGTTATAGCGATTATAATTGTTGCAGCCTTATATAAGTGCTATATTTAAGCTTATTAGGGTATACGGTATAATAAACTTATATAAATATAGCTTTATATAA
The DNA here is from genome assembly GCA_003635345.1 of Coniochaeta pulveracea. Lineage (NCBI taxonomy): Eukaryota > Fungi > Ascomycota > Sordariomycetes > Coniochaetales > Coniochaetaceae > Coniochaeta > Coniochaeta pulveracea. The sequence continues at coordinate 20,044 of QVQW01000010.1, read as the reverse complement.
GCCCGGTTATAAATTAATTAAGGCTACCTTAAAACTATAAATTATTCTAATTAAAGTACGATATAAAAATATATCTTTTACGTAAAGTCTTTTATTCCGAGGACTTTAAAGTTTACGTATATTACGTCTTTTATTTACGTTATTTTTATCGTACCTAAAACACCTTTTACGTAGCGCCTTAGGATTTTAATAAGCGGGAGGTTAAGCTCTTAGAATAAGTCGGTATCGATCGTTATATAATATTATATATTATTATCGATAAATAAGTAAGATAGATACTTATTATTTAGTATTATATTAAGGAAGGAACTATCTTTATTTATATATAATTTATACTTCTTTTACCTAACTCGGGCTTTCTTTAATAGCTCCGGTACCCGCTTACGTATTAGAGCTATTTATTTTCCGAGTCCTCCTCCTCCTTCTAATATAAAATATACTCGTTTATATTCTCTTTTAACTTTAACTCGAAAGTCCGTATTATCTATACCCGAGTAATATTACCTCCGTTAATTAAAAGGGCTATAAGCGTATAAAGGTAATTAATAATAAAATATACGGATATATTATAATATAAGTATCTCTTATCTTTCTTACGTTATTCTTATTTTATTATAGATACCTATTTCGCTCTTTATTTAGAGCTTCTTATAAGCTTAGCTTAGTTCTTTAATAGCCCTCGGTTAATACTTATATTATTAATACCGGATATAAGGGTATCTCCGTCGTTATCGACTCGTATTATAAGTAAAGAATACGTTCTCCGATAAGGTAACGGGACTCCGTTACCTTAGTTATATTTATCCGGGAAGTCCGATATAGCTTTATAATAACGAGCGATATTATATAATTAGTTAATTACCGTTTCGTATCCTTATTTAAACTTTATATTAACTAAGTACTTACGGAAGCCCTCGCTGAAATATACCCTTAGCTAAGATATCTTCGCCCCGTCGGACTAATCTTCTCTTCTAGCCTCCGTAACCGTTATATCTTAGACTTATATAAAAGAAACGAAGATTTATCCCTCCTTCTACTTTAAGCCGATAATATAGATTTATACGTCTTCCTCTCGTAAATATATAGTATAAAGTAAGTCTAACTTATATATAAAGTTCTTAAGGAAAAAGGCGTTGTCCTACCCTCCCCGCTTTATAAAGACGCGTACCGTTAGCTTTACTTACGGGCTTAGATAAGAGTTTAATCCGTATTAAGTTTATTAGTTATTTCCGAGGAGGTACGTATTTAGTTTTAGCTTTATACGTATCTCTTTCTATTACGTAAAGTATTTCTTCCGATCGCCGTTAAACTCTTTAAACTACGGTAAAGGCTTAAACTTAAAGTTAGGTATCGCTATTCTATTACCGAGGGCCGGAGCGCCGATTATTAAATTTAAAGGTATCTTACTCGGTTATATAATAATAATATCGGTAATCGTAAAGGGTATTATATTAATATACGTAAATCGTTCGCTTATTAGCCGAAATATATTCTACGTCTTAGCTAAAGCTACTTAGGTAACGGTTTATTAGTCTAATAGTATAGTTAGTCGTTCTTATATTACGGTATCCCGCTTAAACGTTATACGAACTTATTAATCGAGGTATTCTACGTATTCTTTTATCCTTCTTATCTATTTCGGGGTCCGGAGCCTTTCTTATTATAATTATACGATATATAAAAGGGTTATACCGACTTTATTTAAGTACGTAACCCTAAAAATATTTATCGTATAATAAAGAAGGAAAAGAGGAAGGGAATCTACTTATACCCCGTAAGTATAAGGAAATAAAGGTATTATATACCGGCCGTATACTTAGTTATACCTAGACGCGGATTAATACTACCCTACGCTATAGTCCGTAGTACGAACCCTAACCCTAAGGGGTGCGTAGTATCGACTTAGCGCTTAGTTAAGTTAGTCCTAATAGCTATAGCCTTTAATATATTCCTTTAATTAATACCGCGTTAAGTATAACGTTATATACTTCCGTAGCTAAGTTATAAAATTACGAAACGCCTACTTATTAAGCCGAAAAGACTCTTTAAATATACGATCGAGCGCTTATAACAACGTTTTTATATATACCTTTACGGCTTCTAATCCTTTTAAGTTAGCTAAAAGACTTAAAGACCGCTTACGTAGTAAAGAGCTTACTACCGTTACTACGGTAATAAGCTTAACGAATATAACGTTATATATAAAGCGTCGTTTAATATCGATATTATATATAACGATACTTTTAATAATATTATAATAAGTAAGTAAGGCGGTAATAGTTTAAATAAGGGCTTATTATAAGAAACGCTCCTTAAGGCGGTAACTAACTTAGTTTTTTTTCTCGAAAGCGTAGCTATATTATTATTTTCGAGGGGGATAACTACGCCTAAGAAAAACAATAGTTTTCTTAGCAATTATCCTTTTTTTAAGCTATAAAGCGCGATATATATCGAGTATAATAGCGTAGTACTTATAATATAAGGGGTTGATAAACGTTCTTTAAAATAGGGCTAAAAACACTATTAAAATAGGAAAAGCATAGTTAGAAAAATCATTTCCTCGGCTTACTTAGCGCACGACCCACTTATTTTTCTTAGAATAGGGAGCGCTGGACGTGTCCAGCTTTAGGAAAGGCTTTGAGGTACGAAAAGGTATACGAACACGAATACGAACACGAACACGATCACGAAACTTAGCTAGATTACTTTCTAAGGCCGGTAGTAAGAATCGGGCGCCGCCTAATTCCTTACTTACCGGCTACTACGTAGTTAATTCTAGGCTTGCCGCGAAAGTAAGCGATCCGTTCGATTACTTAGATACCGTAGAATAGAACGGTAGTATTACCGTTGCCTTAGCTATGGAATTGACTACGTAAGGCCGCGCCAACGTAGGCAAGAATCTGGTAAGGCTAGTTATTCGGCCACTGCGTAGTTAATCCTAGGCCTACCGCGAAAGTAAGCGATACGTTCGATTGCCCAGATACCGTAGAATGGAACGGCAGTACTGCCGTTGCCCTGGCTGTGGAATTGATTGTGTGAGGCCTCGCCAACGTGGGTAAGAATCTGGTAAGGTCAGTTACTCGGCCACTGCGCAGTCAATCCTAGTACTGCCGTTGCCCTAGCTGTGGAATTGACTAGGTGAGGCCGCGCCAACGTGGGTAAGAATCTGGTAAGAATCTGGCAAGGCTAGTTATTCGGCTACTGCGCAGTTAATCCTAGGCCTGCCGCGAAAGTAAGCGATGCGTTCGATTGCCCAGATACCGTAGAATGGAACGGCAGTACTGCCGTTGCCCTGGCTATGGAATTGACTGCGTGAGGCCGCGCCAACGTGGGCGAGAATCCGGCAAGAATCTGGCAAGGCCAGTCATTCGGCCACTGCGCAGTTAATCCTGGGCCTGCCGCGAAAGTAAGCGATGCGTTCGATTGCCCAGATACCGTAGAATGGAACGGCAGTACTGCCGTTGCCCTAGCTATGGAATTGACTGCGTGAGGCCACGTTAACGTGGGTAAGAATCTGGCAACAATCTAGTAAGGCTAGTCCCTCGGCTACTGCGTAGTTAATCCTAAGGCTATCTTTTGGGCCGGCGTCGCAAGGAATTTGGCTCCCCGTGGAGCCAAATTCCTTGCGACGCCGGCGGTGGTGTTGGCTTATCGGCATGGCTAGCAATCCTGCTTACGTAAGTTACTTTGCCAAGCCGCTAAGGCTGTGCTTACGTGGAAAGGTGTGGGAGTTTCTTACATCGAAAGCCAATTATCCCGACGAACGAGAGCCAATCATTTCCAGATTTTTGGCACTGGAGAAATTTCGTATAGCTCAGGCAAACACTAACACTTTTCGTACCTCAAAGCATTTTCCTCGTTTTTCGATTATTCCGTCGAGCCGATCACGACCTTAGCACTACCTTATCGTGGCAGGGTAAAATGTTGGGATTACGATAACTCTCACCATATCTATTTTCCTATCACTATGTGTAGTCGTCGACGCATTATGAGATCCTGCTTCGTTTGTATCAGTCATTGCTTCAGTCATTCATTTGTTTACTTTGAACAGCGTGCCATTACCATGCCAGAAGAAACCCTTCTCCCCGACCTCACTTATTCCTCCAAGCTGGAAAAGTTCGAGCATGAACCCCATAAAGCCTTCTCGGACTATCAAGCCGTGAACCGGCAAATCTACGTCCGACCATCCGACTTGCCGTCTCGGGAGTCCATCCCCTCTTCCTCTCCCACCATCATAATCCTCTATGCCTGGGGTGACAGCAACCCCAAGCACGTCGTCAAGTACGCCAATGGCTACCGAGCACTCTTCCCCCAGGCCCGGATGGTCGTCGTCTTCGGCCCAATCTTAAAAGCCATCACGCAGACCCTCCCCAGCCGGTCGAGGGACATGGCACCCGTCATCGATGCGGCATTTGGTGGTTCCCAGGATCCCGAGGAGCACAAGAAGGAGCGTGTCATGATCGCTGCCATGAGTAATACCGGCGGTATCAATCTCGGTTCCACGCTTCACGCCTACCATCAGCGCTTTGGCGTCCCCCTGCCGTATCAGCTACTCATCTGCGACTCCACCCCCGGAAGCACGGATTTCTTCCCCAACGCTGGACGCTGGTCTCATGCCATGGCTCTCGGTTTATCCAAGGCTATTCCGCTGCCGTTTTTCATTCATCAAGGGTTTTCGTTGCTCTTCCTTGGGTTTCTGCAGGGTCTCTGCCGGGTGTTTATGATCCAGCCTGCGTCGGAGTTCAGTGTGGCTGCTGTCAACGATGTTGGACCTCAGGGATTGTCGAGGTTAGAGGCTAAGAGGCTGTATTTGTATTCCAAGGAGGACGAGATCATTCTGTGGAGCGACATAGAGGCACATGCTGCGCAGGCTCGGGAGAAGGGATTTGACGTGGCGCTGGAGATGTTCCAGGGGACGCCGCATTGTGGTCATATGAAGGATCACAATGAGCAGTACTGGGGGGCCATCGAACGAAGATGGAAGGAGGTTGCCGGGAAATAGAGAGCAGGGGAGAGGACAAGTGCTGGTTCTCGATGGAACTTTGTATATTCAGCGTGTAGACTTTTTAGAAGATAGACTAGCTCGGGCTGTGCTTGGTTGAGAAAGAATAAAATTCATTATTAATGCCTGCTATTAAGAGCTTATCACAAATACACTAAACAACCGTGGTTTCTTCCATCAAGCCGTCTCCCACTTCTCATAGTCCGGAAAGTATTTGTCATGTACTCGACCAGCGTAATCTAGCAGCACAGGGAACCCTTTGACTATCTTCTGGGATTCAGGACCACTGAGTAGTTATGTTAGCAACATTGTATAGCATGGAGAGGTTCCTCGAGGCTGTCACTTACGCAGTGCTGACGAGAACCGAGACAACGAATCCAAACACGGTGGTGTCGGCTTCCGTCGGTCCGTCACCACCAAGTACCCAAAACGGTTCGCCATCGTTCAGTCCTCGCGAGGAGGCCTTGGCTCTAGATGTCTGAAGTAAATCGGAGATGGTGGTCCAAATCTCCGTCTTGAACTGGGTCAGTTCTTCGTTTGTAAAGCGTCCGGTACCCTGACCGTAAAGAACAGTCGTCTGATTTCTGGCAATCAAAATCCCGACGATCACTCGGACAGGATAGGGGACGTCCCACAAGGCATGGTCCCGCATGGTGTAGTAGTTATCGATCCACCTCTCCTTGACCTAACCGCCTGTTAGCAACGAGGAGCGTCTCTCCAGAAAAGAAGCGATGAGACTTACATGGAAAAAGTAGAGTCTGTCTTCCAGCATAGCTCGGATGCCTAAATCCAGGGCCTTGTCACTCGGTGACAGATTGGCATTGAGATTTGGCAGCAAGCCGTCTTCCGTCAACTTCTGAGCAATCAGGGTTGAATCACTCAGGGACGAGATCTGGTTTGTTGCAGCATTTCGGTACTCGATGTAGGGTATTTTCCTCCTGGGCGCCTTTGGCGGTGATCCCACGGCTGGGACATAGTTGACACCACCAAATCGAAGTCTAGCTTCCAATCGAGTCACAAACGGGCTCCATACGTGCCGGCCTGACTCTAGCCAGCCCCTGTACAACGTTATGACGGGCAACTGTTCTGAGGTTGTCGAAGTTGAAGACATGATGTTCGCGTTAGTGTAGGGTAGATTATTGAAGTGGGATTTGAGTCGGTCTCAAGGTTTATGCTATCTATGTCTCCAAAACCTCTCTAAGTTGACTTGCACATCTGACTTATATACCTGTAGATAGATGGTGATAAATTACCAAGCAGCACAGTGGTGACTATGAGGCGTCGGTCTGTTCGCTACTTGTTGCTGACGAAGAGCGACCGGCGCTCGCGCTTAATGTCAGCCCGAGCGTACCACCCAAATAGGACAATGACACTGGTTCGTCGCATACTCTCTTTTCATTGGGTGAGGTTCGATGCACTAGCGTATTAAGTAAGCGAAATAAACTGTAAGGTTGACTCCCCGTACGACTAAGTCACGTGAGAGAGAGACTATTTTAAGCAAAGCCTATGCGGAATTGGAAGAGTGTGGCGTGTTAAACTTGTCAAACAGTCCTCGTGGATGTTACGGCCGCGATGATGAGGAAAAACTGTTTGAGCATCTCAAGCGAGGTCCGCCTAGACCTGGCTGTCTCACTTTCCCCCATTGGCCTTTGCTGTCACATGTGAATTCATAAGGTAGTTGGTAATGGCTTCAATGCCTGCCTAGAATCACTAACCTAATCCCTAATGTGAAATATGAACCTGCGGTCTCGTAACAAGCAAACTCACCCTACTTCTTGACAGGAACAATCTCGGGCACGTCGCTCCAACCCGGAAAATCGGGATAAGCAAACTCCTTCGGCACAAGAGCCTTGATTCCCCCAATCAGACCGTAAGCGGAGAAAGTGAGATTGTTCACGACATGATAACCACTGTCGTTGCCACAATCCTTCTGAATCTCGTTGAAGCCTCGAGCAACCTCGTCCACGTTGACGGTGCGATTGCGGGCAGAACCGTTACATACGCCTGCGATTGTGGCGTTCCAGACTTTGTAGTAGCAGTAGTTGGTCCGAATGCTTCGGCCGGTTGTGGGGATAAGGTTTTGGAGGATGAAGTTTTGGGCTACGATCGCATCCTCCAAGATATATCTGTAATGGTTAGAATGGGCTGTTAGTGTACGTTGAGGCTGCGGATGGGGGGGCGAGGCTCTAGCTCTTTCTTACCCTTGGTCTAGGACCGCACAGGAACTATAACGTTCCGGGTCTTGCTTGCCATCACCGGGCCCAGTACTGGTGGAGCCAAGAGACAGTGTGGCACTGGCAAGGAAAATGGTTAGGATGTAGACGGGCTGAAACATGATGCAGTCTGATTGATGGAAGTGTAAAAGCTGAAGTAAGTGATGGTAGAGTTGATAGAGAAGGATGAGAAGTGGTGGACGGGACAATGGAGTCTAGTAAGAGCAGGTCATCCGGGGGATAAATAACAAAGTGTAGACGGGTCAGGGAACATGTCTTGACAGACGCCATGGAATTCGGATGGGTTGCAATGTAACCTGCATTCTTCCGCCGTGAGAGGGATATGGACTGCGCCTTGTCCATACAGAATTTGCAAAGATGGAAGTTTGAGCTCATGCAGCCAGACGTATTGATCACCTGTACCGCGTGGCTTAACGGACACATCCGGACTCACTCTGTGTTCGATAACCCGATCCAAGAGACATTCTGCCGGAGTTTCGACAACCAGGAAATCCTGATGGGGGCCGCGTCACTACTGTGATACCATCAGAGGGATGCAAGTCAAGGCAACGTAACTCCGACTCCTTGACATGGCACCATTGTTGGGCGTGACCTTCTTGTTGCAACTTAGGCCACCGGTAGAATCTGCACTGTAGTAGGTCTAGAGTGGCCACGCGGTCGTTGGACTTCATCGTCAGCCAACCAGAAAGCACTATAGCAGGTATGTTGGTTTATTCCATCTAGTACTCTCCAGCCTAAGTTCTGCCCGCGTCGGGGACCCTCAGTAGATGGCATGAAGGATTTATCCGTGAGGGAAGAGTTGATCATATGCTCATCCAGGTCGGATTTTCCAGGCAGAAAACCAACAGAACGGCCGACATGGGCCCGATGTGTTCGTATATGTAGCAACTAGAGAGCTCCCTTGACGGGAAGCCCCTTCCTCCCTGAAAATGATGGTAGCAATACCTCTACATCACACCGAGATGGTCAATGGTGGAGACGCGCGCCAAGCGTCAGGCTGCAACATAGCACCAACCGCATTGTCGGTTCCTTGGATATTCTCGGTTCCTTAAAGTAACCTGGATTCAACACTTCCGCTTGGCACTCCAAACGATGAATATGAGTTTAACCGGACACTACAGTCATGTAGGTCAGTGGTGATACGTTGGGCTCTAGCGCCTTTTAGTGTCCAAGAGCATCTTCCCGTCACACCGGATGAAAGTTGAAGTTGGTGGAGCGGAGTTTAGTTCTGGTACAGTATCTCAATTGTCTGTCTCGTGCTTGTATAAGAAAGCTCTATTGCTGATTCTATTTCTCGATATGGCATTTCAGGTCTACGGCCAAGTTTGAAACTGAAGCTCTCCATACTAGTAACTTGAAACCTTCTTGCACAGTCAGCTGCTGTACTACTTTCACTCACGGAACCAACTGCCCCAGTTTCTGTCCTCCCTTCTTTGCCATTCCTGATCAACTCTGAGTTCAGACATTATGTCGTCTCTTCGTTCATCGTTCAGCTTCTATCTCATCAGTTCTATCCTATGTCCTTTCATCCTGGCTCAGAACGTAGAGTGGAACAGTCCTGATGGTGGGAACCTGAAGCTCTGGGGCCAAGGAGACAAGCTCAATTGGGGAGATCAGAACCCTGCGGATGTTATCCAGAGAGTGCTGGAGAAGTGCGGCACGGGGCCGACTTGCCGAAGTGATGACTACTCCTGGGACACGCAGGTCGTCGTCAATGGAAAGAACCAGAGACGCAAACTCGTTGTCACTGTGACGCAGTCATCGTTCGATGAGGCCCTGCCAGAGGCAAACTCGAATACTATGCTTCAGTCATTGCAGAAACTTCTTACTTCTGATCCCTGGACGACCTCTTCAAGACAACACTGGGATGGGGACACGGAACAGGCTAGCTGCCCAAGTGCTGCCTCCTCCTACTGCTGGAGTAAGTCACCCTTTCTGCATTCAGTCCGAAGTTGATGTAGACGAGCTTCATGTTACCCTCGAAACTTGCTGATGCATGTTGAGCAGTCCCCAATAAGGATGAAGGCGACCTTGATCAGTACTCAGCTCCTGTGGCTCTCTACTCTGAATACAGGATTGCCGATCACGCCCAGGTCTCCAATGTGAGGCTTGAGTTCAAGACGGAAACACTGGACCCGTCTCCGTGGACATGTGAAAACGTCGTGGAAAAGGTCGGCACGGTTATTAATGCGATCAAAGAAATCCCGGGATTTCAATTGCTCGATCTCTTTTGCGCGATTTCAAATATCGGAAATTGAGGCGAGTGTGGTCCTCGACACGACGTGAAAGCAACTTATTTCTCAACAGTATTTCCAGCCTGAGTTGTCGACTTGGTTTCTGAAGTCCAGACTGTGGCTGGCAACTGTTGTCGCGGAAGTCATTTCAATTTGTGTCATTTCAATGTCTTATATGGTGGGATGTTTGTTTTGGGGATGCCTGGCTTTAGTCGACCATATGAAGTCGGAGTTCATTGTCTGTTACTTTTGAATCTCTCTCCTCCAACTAGGCACCTTACCTACTTTCCTATTACAATGTGAAATTGTCTGATAAAATTTGATAGTCAACGGAGTTGGAGCAAATTGTACATGTCCCCATATGCGGTGTGCTGACAGTTGAGAGGAGAAACAAGACGTCCGCCGGATAAACCAGCCTTCAGACCAATAGGTATCAGTAGAGCCCCTGAGAGATGTTTCCATATGTTGCTATGGGAATACGGGCCGAACCCTGTTCTAATTAAGGTAGGTAAACATTAACCAGAAGAAAACAACACACCGTCTTGGCACTTCAATTTTCTAATCAAGGGCGTGCATGGCCGGGTAAATGAAACCAACAGACGACATCTTGAATCTATTGCGTACTACCCTTGTATGCGTGGTGACGTGACGCCAAGCCGAGGTATTGTACCGTGTATGATTGGGATCCCAGCCCGAAACAGGTACAGGCAGGAGCTGGTGCTGGGGCCAAGGGCCCGGCGCCAGGCATGCTGAGCAGCCTATATAAGTGGTTATCTGACCGGTTGCCAGCCACTTGGTATCAACCTAACGAGCCCTCATTTATTTCGTGACTTGAGACAGCAGACCGGCGGGCTTTGTACTTGCTGCTCGCCTACATACCACCGATCGCACCGCCAATTCATGACACCTATTGCCATCACGATGCACGAGGCTAGAAACTTTGGCAACGACAGCTGCCCAGCCACCCACTTCACAAAAGGTTACACCGATAGCCGGCAGCATACCTTCTGCTATGGACCCTATGCAACAGGAGAGCTCGGCGCCAACATCAGCAGCCGTCTAGGCCTGTGTTGCAACGGCACTGACAACCAAAGCCAGGCTGCGCCTGTCGAGGTAGTCCTAGACCCTTTGAGCTATCAGCTGCCGGAGACAGGTAACTGTTGGTTCAAATGTAATGCAACATACCTCGAGGGGGAGAGAGCCCATGGTGGGGAATTGGTTGCTTTCTCGGAACTTGAGCACTGTGTGCAGAGATCCATTGAAGGCTACGACCCTCGATATTTGAACGGCTCAGAGGGCTTCAACCCTTACCACATCTTCTGTACCCCAAGACAAATCAGCGACGGTACCAGAAATCTTGCACAGCACCACACCTCCAAGCTCGGCCTCGGCCTGTTGGCTTTGATCACATTCGCCATAGTCTCAACCTGATCCTCCATCTCTGTTCGACTCTTCAATAGTGAGAGATGCATGGCGCCAATCTTCCACGCCTTCTCTCATCAAAACGAATATTTTCTTCCGGCTGAAGAGCCACAGCGGAAGGGTTGGTTACAGGACAAGAGAGCTGGAGCGTTTTCAACGGCCAGGATGGGCCCAAAAGCAGCCTGAAATGGACCAAGGGAGGTAGTGACCGGCACATGGAGTCCAAACAAGCACTGCAGCGCGTGGAAGTCGATCGACCTAGACTTTGTCATGTCAGCTAAATAAGTTGTGTGATATTAGCCATAATATGCCTGATTTAATGCGATTGTAGCAACCTACCTAGTATCTATATAAGAACGGCTGCCCTTGAGGTGGCGTGAAACCAGCACTACGTGATAAGTAAGGAGAAGCAGGGCTTATGGTCCAATGGTCAAACTTCGCATATACACTACGTGGTATCTAGCCAACGTTACAACAAGCAAGCATGTACACGTGTAGTCTCAGTGGCTCAGACCTCCTGGCTTCGTTCCTTAGGTACCGCTCTTCCACACCAGCCCCACTCTTCTATTCTGACCTGGACCAACCACAACCCACCCACACACTTCTCCGCCAGGAGGTCTGAGTTCGTTGTGCGGATTTCGTACAGGTAGGTATCTGTCATGGCCTAGATTTTTTGGCCTACTAGCCACGCAACCAATTTTGGCCCTACTGAGAAAAGGGCAGTATCGTTGGAAAGCCCTCTCTAAGAGCGGTAGAATGGTACTACTCTTATTTTCGTGGCTCAAATTTTGGCCGAGATGCAACCCGCTAACCTTTTCCCTCGGGACACGCACCTACACGCGCCTACACGCGCCATTTAACCACCCACCTTAAAAGGCCAACAACGCAGTCAATCCTATAGCCAGGGCAACGGCAGTACTGCCGTTCGATTCGGCGCGGCGTGGGCAATCGAACGGATCGCTTACTTTTGCGGCAGGGCTACAATTGCCTGCGCAGTGGCCGAGTAACTGGCCCACGCCACCCCCAGGTGGCCACCACTCAGTCAATTCTAGAGGTACCGGAATCCTTGGTATTGTTTTACCAAAGTTCTTCAGTCAATATCCATCTCTGATACAGCCTGCCAATGCTTGGCCGGAGCTTACGCCCTATGAAGTCCGTCCGTCTTATGCCAGAGAGGTCAACTGCCTTGAGACAGACTGCCTGTTGTCGGACACTGTTCACTTATTTGTCATCAAGTGAACACCCGAAACGTCCTTTCACCACTCCTTGCATAAGCCTAGAAGTGTACCTTATCCATCATGCGCCCGAGAGCCCTGCACCACCACCACATCAACGAGGAGTTCGTCGTTGTGCTAGAATATGTTCTCGGCTCGCTTACTATTTGCAAACATTCCTCTCGTGTTTATTGAGTCGACGTCAACCACAACTTCCCGCAAACCCCGTTCGTCTTTGTAAGAGCGAGTCTTGCTGAAGCTGAGAGGTATGGTGTCTTGAAACTCCGCGGAATCCCGGAACATATTGTGCTGTGTAATCCTAAAAAGTCATGGCTTACTGCTACCTGGAGATACTTGATTTCGTAGTAGTCGGCTTCAACGTAGATGTGGACCAGGAGCACGAGCATCAGTCTACTATACGGCCAGTCCTCGTAATCCCCCATGTCCTCGAGATTAACGCTAGGAGGATCATTGACTAAGGAGTACAGTTTCCGTGAGCCTTCCTCCTTCGGGTCAGAACTCAGAACTATTCTCCAGGATGCCGTTGTCATAGGTCTCCGATTTCGCCTCATGTGCTAGCCTTACGAGCGCAAACTCTGAATAGTCGTCGTGATACAGGTAATACATCATGGCGTGAAAAACCAGTTGCTTCCAGTTCGTACCCTCTGGTTCCTCATCGCACTCCTCGAGCCAAAACTCTTTCTCCCTCTGGTTTATCCCTAGTGATAAGCATAAAGGATTTGGACGGGAAACGCTTTGGCAGAGAACTTGCGAACCATATCTCTTTGCAATGGGTTCTAGAATCTTTGACCGAAATATGATCGTCTTATACAGCTGATATGTCCTCCAGTTCGACCTGGTTGTCTTGTCCCAGCGAATCGTCACATCGCTCTGTTAGCAGAATAGAAAAACCCGTATCGTAACCAAGGTCTTCAGTCATCATATGAGCACCTGGGATCCGGGAAAAGATGGCTAAGGTACCTGCGATTCTCTGCAACAGAGCGTCAGCACAATATTCCTTGTCTCGGAGGGCTCGACGTCCTTGATTCCGCTTTAATAAAGCCATTGCATATGTACGGCAACTAATACGGGTCAAATCGTATGGGAAGGGGTTCTGGTGTCTTACCGAATACCGAGCTAACAAAGCCAACTTGCTCCTTACGTTCTCATTCTATATTTCCCATGACATGGTGTATTCGGCATACAGTCATGAAGGAACGGATTCCTTTATATAGCTCCTTGGTAGCGTAAGCATATGCCCTAAAACCTCGTGGTGAACATCAGCTCCATTTGTTCTGTGAAAAAGCATGCAAGCTCCGAGCTGATCCTTGTCCCTCGTGAACAAACTGTTCAAGAGCAAGTAGAACTTCGATGTTCAGCTACGGGAATCATATCCAGCGGGCATTTAGAAGTGGCTGCCGCTTAACGAAACCCAGACAGTGGGTTACTGTCTTCTGTGGCTTTTGACTAATATGAAGGAGATCTTCTTCCATCATGCTTAGGGTAGAGAGATATAGAGGCACTGGCTGTGTAATGTAATTGGTTTCATCAACATACTATGATCTACGAGGAGACAACACGGTAAGTCAGTTTAGATGCCAAAACCAGTTACTTTACTTCCCACGTATATCTTCTGATATCACCATGAAGGGCAGAGAACTGGCTAATCTGCCTAATGGTGCCCAGCCCATCCTGTCGTAAGCAAGCTGCTATATGACCTTCAGAATACTTGGCGTCCGATATACCTGTCGAACTGCCCATGATCATGGACAGGATTTCCGCCTCGGACACGTACCCTAGCCAGCTACCCTGAGTACTAGGTCGGCTTTGTCGGCTTGATGTGCGATCTACTTTGTGGTAACGGCTCTGTGACTTTGTGACTCTGCGTCTTTCACAGCATATACCCCTTTCTCCGTCCACGAACAGGTAGAGTCTCGACAACAAATGACACTTCTCACAAAAAAAAAAATAGATCTTACACATGATGCACTTGTGGCACCAAAAAGCCAATGTCCAGATTCATAACCGTGCAAGGCAGAAGTAACACTTGTAGGGGAGTTCCTACATCAAGTCAAAGGTCACTTGTAAACACTCATCAATACGCTGATAGCCACAGCAACTCGATAATGCACGAACCGGTGGTCATGGTATTGGATACTGATATTCCCAAGCAATCCTCTCTTCATTATCGCTGCGTGTGCTGAATGATGATATGTGCAAAAGTCTCCGTCCACACCAATCTGACCCGATACCACAGAAACCACAACACATGGGGTACCAAGCATGTTCTAGCTGCTGCAGACCCGACCCAAATGACATCCTTCGTCTGCCTCAAGACTGCTCCTCATGCCTGACTACTTCTTCCGCGGGCCCACAATGCACGAAGGCTGAAGAAACAAATAGTCCAGATCGCCAGAGTCTCATAGATCGAGGTTTTGCTAACGATCCAGGACGTCCCCGCTGTCAAAATGCTCGCAATGCCGAACCGAAAGTATGGAGAACAAAGGTCCTGAAGAGAAATGCTAGGGCGATAGGCATGATCAGACTATGACGTACCAGCACCCTGTGGGACAGGCGGGGTACTATCATCGTCGTCGTCTTCCTCCTCGGGATCTGCCAGTGCCTCGGGATGGCCAAGGAGATTGGCCACATCCTTCATCTCGTAGTGCTTCTTCCGCATGGCCTCGAACCGACGATGCTTCTCGAGCTCCTCCGGGGTCATGCCCAGCGTTTCGTCCTCCTCCTCGCCATGACCGCTGCCACTGCTGTTGACATGGACAGCCCTGGGTCGCTTTTCAAACTCAACGTCCGGGACGGCCTCCTCTGGCTCACCAAGACTCAATCCAGGGATCTCGTCTTCTCCGGCGTGTCGCTTCCGATGTGCGTGGGCGTGGGATCCCTCCACACCGTCGATACGATCAAGCTCGTCGACGTCCATGGGAGTGACGATACGCTCCCCCTCGTCATCGCTGGGGTCCTCGCTCGGGTCGTAGTGTTTGGCATACGGCGTCTTGGGCTCCGTGATCTTCATCGTGCTGGTCCGCTCTTGCTCGGTGAGGTACAGGTTGGCCTCATCCCACTTCAGCCGCATGTTGTTGTCGCCATCGTCGTCTACAACCGACGGGGTCTTGCTCTGTCTGCGCGATGCGCCACCTGGGCGGCCGGCACTCGCGGCTGCCGAGGAAGACCGCCGGTGGCCGGCATTGTACTGGGTGTTCGCGATCGTGAGTTCCTTGGCCTCCTTGCCGGTGGCGTGTAAGGGATCAACATCGGGAGGAGCAATGGGGGAGACAGGTGGCGGCGACCGCTGGTATGAATTCTTCAGGATGCCTACTCAGTCCCCCATGTCAGCTTCATATTCCTCACGTATGTCAACCTGATGGCTCGGTCCATGAACACAGGCAGATGACGTAGCCGTAGATACCCTTGCTAGTGCGGGGATTCGAGCTGAAGTTGACTGACCTTTTGGCCGTTGAGGATGATGAGGCGGGGTGTGCTGGCTGGGACTTGTTTCAACTGCTGTGCCCGTCATCTTGTCGGTTTGTCGAGAGTCGCTAGTCTATTCCGATTTCAATACTATAGGGGGCTGTTTGCTATATTGGTAGCTGAAGGGGTGGATGGAGTTCAATTGACAGTGCAGCTGATGTGGCAGGTGGTTGAAGTGGTTGTTTAAGTTTGGAAGAAACACCAAACCAAACGGAGTGGTGGGGTGACCAGCAACACAACGATCGGGGGATCTTGCGGAGTCCCTGCGGGGGGCGGGAAGCGCGGCTGGGAACTTTATTGACTCTTCAGGTTCGTACACAGTGAAATACGCAAACGGGAAAGGACTCTAGTGAATGATACTGTCTTCAGAATTCAGCTCTTATCCCATCATCTTGATCTTTTAAACTTTCTATAGCGACACTCGTCGTGACTGAGCACACGACGGCGAACCCTCGCACGGCGCTCAACTCAGATGACGCCTGGCGCCAGATGACCCTGCGTGCAGCCGACTCTCTCTCTCAAACAACGCTAATAGCACTGGTACCTCGTGTTTGGCTATGTTTTGCACTTACAGCAGGTATTTCCAGCCCTCCCCGCTAATATTTGAGAGACGTATTCATGCATGTGAGAGTTTGCCGTCCCTTTCGGGAAAGGGGTCTGACATCATTGTCCACATGGTGCCCGAGCAACGGGTTTTCTAGCCTGCACTGGAACATTGGGGCAGGCCGCACTTCATCGGAAACAGTCCCTACACGTAATTTGTGTGCAGTCCCACTTTGCTACATGCTCTGTCAAGGTTTCGTCCAAGGCGAAGGCACGAAGAGATGAGTAAGCGGTGGTTCTGAAACCCGAACGGCCCTCGAGTTGAAATATTGTACTTCAGGAAGAACTGGCTGATGGGCTCCTATTCATGTTGGCGGTGTGATACGGTGTATGCCACTTGGAAATCAGCCTCATAACTGCTACTTCTCCAAACACTAAAGGTATGCTAATGTGTTATCGTCTCTGATCACACCAACAACACCCAGGCCAGTCTCACCACCGGACACGCTAGGGCCTCTAACAACGATCTGCGAACATATGAGTCAGTCTGGCTGGGTGGCTGCAGAAGGGCTTGATGATCTTACCTCGCCAACGTTCTTGTCATCGGAACTCTTGTGCTCTCTGGTATCCTTTAACCAGATCTCGGTGCTCGTCAAGGGAGCACCGAAGTGAGAGCGCTCATCGTCAGCTACTCTGTAGTCGTAGAAGCCAGTCTGCGTAACGGCACCAGCAACCTTGGCAGCAGTAAGAGCGTAGACGACACGAGCACCAGTGTAGATTCGGAGATCAGACAGTACCGAAGACGACAACGGTGGCGTATCACCACCGACTCTCTCGGCGGTGTAGATGAGGCGCAAGCTTCCTGGCCGCACGCCGATGGAGGGGCGAAGCTTGTCATTCAGCTTGCTGTAGAATGTAGGCTTGGGCAGGCTGCCGGACTGTGTCATGGTGAGGGTCTGCAGCTTATGTACGGTGCGGGTGAGGAATGACGAATGACGAGCCTTGGCCTCACTGTGCGTTTTAAGCAGAGTGGCAGGAGAAGCAACGATGATGGTAGGCGCCACACCAACGGTAGCGACCCCAAGATCGGCTGCTTTGCCTGCAACGGAGTTGAAAGCAACCGAGGCGTTGGAGTAAAGAGCCGCAAGGGTAAGCACGAGGGTGTAGGTGTTAGCAAGAGATTCAGCAGGCAGGAACAGATCAGAAGGGTTGATCCTGCGGACGGTAGGAATGGCAAATATCTGTGCAGCAACGGCAGAGGCAAGGTTGCCGGCAGTGAAGTTGACCATCTGCTCCTCAACACCGGGCTTGCCCTCCCAAAAGACGGTGATATCTTGGGGCTCTTTCTGACCCTCAAGGGCAGGGAGTTGCGTTCCAGCTGCGGCGGGCTGTTCGTTGATGATCTCCTGCCAGGTGGACACGTTGACCCTACCACCGATTCCTTTTGGCACTTCATCCCAGTCCAAGTGGTTGCTTCCTTCATCCACGACCCAGATCAGCTGCTTGAGACCTGGGTAGTTCTTCACGGCACTCTCAAAAGGGAAGGCTCCAGGGAGAGTGACCACAGTGTCGGCAGCAGACCGTCTGAGCATGGACAGGATGGCGTCCTCTGCTTGGTCGAACGGGAGCAAAATAGCTGTCAAATCGTAGAAGCTGCAGGCGAAGAGGGTAGCCATGTACTCGACCGAGTTCGGGAGGTAAATAGCCACTCGCTTGCCGCCTTGCTTCGAGATGTGCTGTCCGATCAGGTTGATCTGGCGCGTGATATCTTCTGATGTGCTCATCAGCATACAGTACTACCCAGCTTGACCAAGATGTGGCAGACATTACATACCGAGCTTGTCCTCGATGACATTTTCACTGCCATAGACAGTATAGATACGACCCTTAAGACCCTGGTATTTGCCTTCCTCCTGCGAGCCAGCCACAGCTTGTCGCCAGATGTCCCGAAGGTCACCGTTCCGGCCCTGGGACCACTTCGATGCTCCCGGTGCCTTGACATTGAGACCGGGGTTGAGAGGCATGCCATGAGGAGCCGCCTGAGACCGGTATACTGGAGATTCTCCCTCCTGACGAACTCGGGAAGCATCGGCCTGACGAGCAAGAAGCATAGGGTGAGTGTCCGGCTCACGTCGTGTGGCCACCTGGTAGGTAAGAAACCCCAAGAAGATGGTCACTATCAAAGTGGTGTACCCATTCCATTGCGTGAACAAGCTCGCAATGGACTCATCGAGCTTGAGCATGGCATTATCGAAGACCCCCATGTTGAGAGAGCTATGTGAGACAGCTCGATGCTTACACGACGCTCGGCACAGGTCGCTCTACAACGGCAAGAGTCCTGCGACAACACAAAGTACTTGTACTAAAGACCTCAAAAAAATGGTAGGTCTTATGCGCAGGCAGATAGAAGATGAGCTCAGACATTGATTCTAAGCAGTAAGCAGGATGAGCATCGAGGAGCTCCGATTCCACCACAGGGTCCAGGGGAACTAAGCCAGGGTCCTCCATGGAACAACCCCACCCTGCTTCAGTGAACTGCACTGGAAGCTCGGGCCATGTCTCCGTCGCCTGGACAGGCAGGAGTTTGTCTATTGACTTTCCGCGAAATCGCGACCCCTTGATTTTTGGATAATAAGCACGGTAGCATTCTGGAAGGGTGAAGCAAGGAGCTTCGGCCTTTGGCCATATAACAAAGATACTAACACCAACAGGGATTTTGCGCTTCGTTACCGGGTTATCACCCTCATTCGGCCATACTCTTCTCGGAAAAGGACTTCGAAACGGCATCCCCCCAACCGCCAGAGACAGCCTTCTTGGAAGCAACGCAAAACGATGGATCTCACCAGGCCCGTCAAGGTATCAGCTATGGCGGCCTCGGCCATGGCGAAGCAGGCGGCCGCAACGACTTCGACCATCTCGAACGTGGCTAGCAACGCGCCCGCAACTCTATCCACAATGGCAGACAGAGCCCCGGCGACGTTGTCGAGCTTAGCAAACAAGGCCGCAACGCCCTCATCAGCAGTTTCCTCCATCACGAGCAAAGCCTCAAATACGGTGGCTCAACTCACACCGACCAAGATCGCATCAACTCCTGCGAACGTGACAGACAGCCCGGGCAACTGGAAGCATCCACGACTCGCCGAGATAACCAAACGGCAGAGGAGGACGGAGTTCAGCCAGAGGAACCTCAACTCGATAGCCTACAATGCGGGAGCGCTCATTGCCTCCATCGTGGTACGACAAATATCCACGTCCAAGCTACCATCAAGCTGGTTCGTCCCCAATCCATCTCTCCCTGCCCTCCCCAGAATCCATCACTAACCCCCGACTCCAGGTTCAGCGCCCAGACCCTCACCTACGCCTCCTGGACCTACCTCACCCTCCAACTAATCCCCGTCATCAACATCCTCCTCGCCCTCCTCCCCCTTTTCCGCCAAATCGACGACCTCTCCGACATCCCCCTCACTCCCGCCCAGCGCAAACTCCTGGGTCTCCCACCCTCCTCCGCACCACCAACCCCCTCCTCCACCATCGCCACGCCCCCTCGCTACAAGCGCACCCCCTCCCAAGCCGGCTCCGCCTCCAGCCACAAATCCTACAACTCCTCTCCCCTGTCCGGAAACGGCAGCCCCTCCGAGAGGAGGATGAGCGGCTCCCCCGTCCCCGGGAGCGGGAGCCCGCTCTTCCAACGCGCCGTTACGAGCGGGCTGACGATGAACGGACGGAGGTCGAGCATGGGGTCGCCGAGTCCGTTGGGGGTGAGCGTCAGTTCTGGCGCGAGTCTGTTTGGTGGAGACTCGATAACGCCTGGGACGCCTAGTCCGATGGGAGGGAAGAAGAGCAGTGTGGGGTTGAATAACAAGTGGTTGTATGATCGGAGTAAGAGGTCGAGCAACTCGCCGTTGTATT